>MU249681.1:0-99971 GCA_018977245.1 Lethenteron camtschaticum | reverse complement strand
ATGGATCTGTGTAACTCTATGGGTCTGTGTGTAACTCTATGGTTCTCTGTGTGACTCTATGGAACTCTATGCAACTCTATGAATCTCGGTGTAACTCTATGGATCTCTGTGTGTCTCTATGGATCTCTGTGCGACTCTATGGATCTCTGTGTAACTCTATGGATCTCTGTGTGACTCTATGGATCTCTGTGTAACTCTATGGATCTCTGTGTAACTATATGGATCTCTGTGTAACTCTATGGATCTCTGTGCGACTCTATGGATCTCTCTAACTCTATGGATCTCTGTGCGACTCTATGGATCTATGTGTAACTCTATGGATCTCTGTGTGACTCTATGGATCTCTGTGTAACTCTATGGATCTCTCTCTAACTCTATGGATATCTGTGTAACTCTATGGATCTCTGTGCGACTCTATGGATCTATGTGTAACTATGGATCTCTGTGCGACTCGATGGATCTATGTGTAACTCTGCGGATCTCTGTGCAACTCTATGGATCTCTATGTAACTCTATGGATCTCTGTGTGACTCTATGGATCTATGTGTGACTCTGTGGATATCTGTGTGACTCCATGGATCTCTGTGTGACTCTATGGATCTCTGTGTAACTCTATGGATCTCTGTGTGACTCTATGGGTCTCTGTGTAACTCCATGGATCTCTGTGTAACTCTATGGATCTCTATGCAACTCTGTGGATCTCTGTGTAACTCTGTGGATCTCTGTGTAACTCTATGGATCTCTATGTAACTATGGATCTCTGTGTGACTCTATGGATCTCTGTGTAACTCCATGGATCTCTGTGTAACTCTATGGATCTCTGTGTGACGCCATGGATCTCTGTGTAACTCTATGGATCTCTGTGTAACTCTATGGATCTCTGTGTAACTCTATGGATCTCTGTGTAACTCTATGGATCTCTGTGTAACTCTATGGGTCTCTGTGTAACTCCATGGATCTCTGTGTAACTCTATGGATCTCTGTATAACTCTATGGATCTCTGTGTAACTCTATGGATCTCTGTGTAACTATTGATCTCTATGCAACTATGGATCTCCGTGTAACTCTATGGATCTCTGTGTAACTCTGGATCTCTGTGTAACTCTGGATCTCTGTGTAGCTCTATGGATCTCTGTGTAACTCTATGGATCTCTGTGTTAACTCTATGGATCTCTAACTCTATGGATATCTGTGTAACTCCATGGCTCTCTGTGTAACTCTATGGATCTCTGTGTAAATCTATGGATCTCTGTGCAACTATGGATCTCTGTGCAACTCTATGGATCTCTGTGTAAATCTATGGATCTCTGTGCAACTATGGATCTCTGTGTAACTCTATGTAACTCTGGAACTCTATGGATCTCTGTGTAACTCTATGGATCTCTGTGTAACTCTATGGATCTCTGTGTAACTCTGGATCTCTGAGTGACTCTGGATCTCTGTGTAACTCTATGGATCTCTGTGTAACTCTATGGATCTCTGTGTAACTCTATGGATCTCTGTGTAACTCTATGGGTCTCTGTGTAACTCTATGGATCTCTGTGTAACTCTATGGGTCTGTGTAACTCTATGGGTCTCTGTAACTCTATGGATCTCTGTGTGACTCTATGGATCTGTGTAACTCTATGGATCTCTCTAACTCTATGAATCTCTGTGACTCTATGGATCTCTGTGTAACTCTACGGATCTCTGTGTAACTCTATGGATCTCTCAACTCTATGAATCTCTGTGTGACTCCATGGATCTCTGTGTAACTCTACGGATCTCTGTGTAACTCTATGGATCTCTGTGTAAATCTATGGATCTCTGTGCAACTCTATGGATCTCTGTGCAACTCTATGGATCTCTGTGTAAATCTATGGATCTCTGTGCAACTATGGATCTCTGTGTAACTCTACGGATCTCTGTGTAACTCTATGATCTCTCTAACTCTATGGTTCTCTGTGTAACTCTACGGATCTCTGTGTAACTCTATGGATCTCTATAACTCTATGAATCTCTGTGTGACTTGGATCTCTGTGTAACTGGATCTCTGTGTAACTCTATGGATCTCTGTGTAAATCTATGGATCTCTGTGCAACTCTATGGATCTCTGTGCAACTCTATGGATCTCTGTGTAAATCTATGGATCTCTGTGCAACTATGGATCCCTGTGTAACTCTACGGATCTCTGTGTAACTCTATGGATTCTGTGTAACTCTATGAATCTCTCTAACTCTATGGATCTCTGTGTGACTCTATGGATCTCTGTGTAACTCTATGGATCTCTGTGTAACTCTACGGCTCTCTGTGTAGCTCTATGGATCTCTGTAACTCTATGGATCTATGTAACTCTATGGATCTCTGTAACTCTATGGATCTCTGTAACTCTATGGATCTCTGTGTAACTCTATGGATCTCTGTGTAACTCTATGAATCTCTGTGTAACTCTATGGATCTCTGTGTAACTCTATGAAACTCTATGGACTCTGAATAACTCTATGGATCTCTGTGGAACTCTATGCAACTCTATGGATCTCTGTGTAACTCTATGGGTCTCTGTGTAACTCTATGGGTCTCTGTGTAACTCTATGAATCTCTGTGTAACTCTATGGATCTCTGTGTAACTCTACGGCTCTCTGTGTAACTCTATGGATCTCTGTAACTCTATGGATCTCTGTAACTCTATGGATCTCTGTAACTCTATGGATCTCTGTGTAACTCTATGGATCTCTGTGTAACTCTATGATCTCTGTGTAACTCTATGAATCTCTATGGATCTCTGAATAACTCTATGGATCTCTGTGGAACTCTATGGATCTCTGTGTAACTCTATGAATCTCTGTGTAACTCTATGGATCTCTGTGTAACTCTATGAAACTCTATGGATCTCTGAATAACTCTATGGATCTCTGTGGAACTCTATGCAACTCTATGGATCTCTGTGTAACTCTATGGGTCTCTGTGTAACTCTATGGGTCTCTGTGTAACTCTATGAATCTCTGTGTAACTCTATGGGTCTCTGTGTAACTCTATGGATCTCTGTGTAACTCTATGGATCTCTGTGGGTCTCTGTGCAACTCTATGGATCTCTGTGTAACTCTATGGATCTCTATGTAACTCTATGGATCTGTGTAACTCTATGGATCTCTGTGCAACTCTATGGATCTCTGTGCAACTCTATGGATCTCTGTGTAACTCTATGGATCTCTGTGTAACTATGGATCTCTGTGTAACTCTGTGGATCTGTGTAACTCTATAGATCTGTGTAACTCTATGGCTCTCTGTGTAACTCTATGGATCTCTGTGTAACTCTATGGGTCTCTGTGTAACTCTATGGATCTCTGTGTAACTCTATGGATCTCTGTGTAACTTATGGATCTCTGTGTGACTCTATGGATCTCTGTGGAACTCTATGCATCTCTGTGTGACTCTATGGATCTCTCTGTGACTCTATGGGTCTCTGTGTATCTCTATGGATCTCTGTGGACTCTACATCTCTCTGTGTAACTCTACGGCTCTCTGTGCAACTCTACGAATCTCTACGCAGTTCTATGCATCACGATCCTCCTCTATGCACCTCTACATCACACAACGCACACATGTAATATAAAAGCCAATGTACTCCAGCCCGCCATGAGATACTCTATGGATCCGGAGTTGCCCGAGGGTTCACTGTGTATCCCGGGAACAGTGTGCAACCCGTTGCCTCCGTGCAAAGTTATGAACCCCCGTGCACATATGGGGTGGTGCCAATCACGAAGTTGCGTGACACTCAATCGCACTCTGACCAGCTCCAAGGGTCACGGGCAAGGCGAGGTCACAGGTAAGAGTGAGGTCACAGGNCGAGTCAAGGGAGGGCGAGTCACTCAAAGGATCACAGGTAAGGCCGTGCCTTGCATCTCTTTGAGTCTCTGTGGGTATCTGCATCTCACGGAGTCTCTGTGGGTCTCTGTGGGTCTCTATGGGTCTCTCTGTATCTCACGGGTCTCTATGGGTCTCTGTATCTCACGGAGTCTCGGTGGTCTCTATGGGTCTCTATGGGTCTCTGTATCTATTTGAGTCTCTGGGACTCTGTATCTATTTGAGTCTCTATGGATCTCTGTATCTATTTGAGTCTCTATGAGTCTCTATGGGTCTCTGTGTCTCTCGGAGTCTCGTGAGTCTATACGGGTCTCTGTATCTATTTGAGTCTCTATGGATCTCTATGGGTCTCTGTATCTATTGATCTCTATGGGTCTCTATGGGTCTCTATGGGTCTCTATGGGTCTCTGTATCTATTGATCTCATGGGTCTCTGTATCTCTGAGTCTATGTGGGTCTCATGGGTCTCTGTATTTCTTCGAGGACTCTATGGGTCTCTGTATCTCTCGGATCTCGGTGGGTCTCTATGGGTCTCTGTATCTATTTGAGTCTCCGTGGGTCTCTATGGGTCTCTGTGTCTATTTGAGTCTCTGTGTCTGTTTCTGTATCGAACCCGGGTCGCACACATTAACACACACACACGTATTACACATACACACCCACACATTAACATACATACACATAGACACACGCATTTATACACAGACACGCGCATTAACAGACACCTACACTACACATTAACAACCAACACAACCGCCATTAGCCACTAAGTGATGTCACCACGGCGCCTGTGCCAGGCTAGGTGCACGTTGGGGCCACGTGAAGTGCGACTCGCTGGCAGGAGGAGTCACGGGACAGACATAGTAGGTGCTATGGGGTGACTGCTGTGCCAGCAGGTGCACGAGGAGGTCACGGAACAGACCCACAGGTGCCATGGGGTGACTGACTAGTGTGGCAATGCACCACCAGATGTACCCCCCTGTGCCAATTTGTTTTTTTTAACCGCCCGGGCTCTCTGTTGTTGTGAGCGTCGCTCCTGTGCCCTCTGTTGTTGTTGGAGGCACTGCCTCCAACACACACAAAGACAAATTGACACACACACACACACTGACATGCATACATACACACACATACACACACAACAACAACAACCGCCATTCGCCACTAGTGGCGGTGACGTCACCACGACGCTTGTGCCAGGCCAAGTGCACCTTGAGGCCACGTGAAGTGTCGAACGCCCGCTGGCAGGAGGTCACGGGCAGACCCACACACATTGACATATATACATACACACACACTGACATACACACACGCACACACATTGACATACATACACACAGATACACAGACACACACAGACACTGACACATTGACACACACACACTGACACATTGACACACACACACTCACACACTCACACACAGACACACTGACATACACACACACAGACACACAGACACACACACACACACTGACATACCGACACACACAGACACACTGACACACTAACACACAGAGACATAACGCGTCCAGGGGTCATGACCATGTGGCTGTGAGACACGTGCAGGGTAGCGTGGTGGCAGGGTGGGTGGAGGGTAGGGATGGGTGGCGCAATGCGTCTGCGACCCCCTGCATGTCTGAAGTGATCACAGACTGCTCCCAGCCAAATCAATCTGCGCCCAATCAGTGTGAGCAACATTGACCCTTAACCCCACCCCCCTAACCCCCTAACCCCCTTACCACCCCCCCCCNAGAAACCTGCACCCTACAAAGACAAAGACACCCTCCACCCAGTATAGCCTTAACAGACTGTTGGGCAAGTGCTGTTAGCGAGCACCTATGAAGGCCGGTGCAGCGCACGAGGGGTGGGTGGCCAGTACCACGTGGCCGCCTTTGTCTCCCCCGCGGCGATGCTTACACACCGCACCAGGTACTCATTTGAGCCGAGTGGACCTAGGGGACGCCTAGGATCGGGTTCGCTGGGCGTTGACCCGCGAGCGGGAATCGAACCCCGGATCGCCGGGTTCGTAGCGCGGCGTAGCGCTAACCGCTGCGCCACCACTCCCCGCCGTGCACCCTGGACCTCAAAACTCCCCCGCCACCTCGCCTCCACCCGTGCCGCCTCCTGCCTGTCTGTGTGTCTCGACATATCTGCCTGTCTGTGCGTCTCGATGTCAGATATTTGTCTGTCTGTGTGTAACCGACACTCACATTGTGTGTGTGTGTCTAAGTTGATGGGGAGCGGTAGCGTAGTGGGTTAACCGACCGCGCTACGAACCTGGAACGGCCGAGTTCGATTCCGGCTCACGGCCATGAACAGTGGCGAATATTCGAACCGGTCTGGGCCTCCCCTAGGTCGGCTCAACCACAAATGAGTGCCTGGTGCGGTGCGTAGAAAACACTGGGGAGACAAAGGCGGCCGGGGATGTACTGGCAACCCAACCCTCGTGTGCCGTGCCGGCCTCGCTAACAGCACTTGCCCCTGCAGTCTGTTTAGGCTACACGGGATCTTTGCATCTATACACACACACTCACACGTGTGCCTCTATGCGTGTGTCTCTGCGTGTGGGGAGCGGTGGTGCAACGGTTAGCGCTCTGCGACACGAACCCGGCGACCCAAGTCGAATCCCGCGGTCAGCATCAGTGGCGGATATCTGAACCGGTCCTGGGCCTCCCCTAGGTCGACTCAACCTCAAATGAGTACCTGTGCAGTGTCAAAATATCGCGGCTGGGAGACAAAGGCGGCCGGTCCTACTCGCTAACGTCACTTGCCCCACCAGTCTCCGTGTGTTGCGTGTCTCTATGCTTTCCATGGATGTACTGGAGGAATGCCTTCTGGTACAGATACAATGCGCTTAAGGGGTGGCTCCCTATTGGTCAACCGATGATCCATTTCACACGTGGCAGGCTTTTGCGACCAATATGATTCATAATCAACGTTTTTGGGTTTAGATCGCGTTATTTATAAATGTGTCGTAACCCTCCACCACCCGATGCTGTTACCAGCGAAACGTCGTACTACTCAAAATTGTGAATGTTGTGGTTTCACGCTTCAACACACCGGTGGGCTAAAGCAGTGAACTATTTTGTCTTTTGTCAACGTGATACGTTTTTACGATTGGCGTGTCGGGTGGTGGAGGGTTACGACACATTTATAAATAACGCGATCTAAACCCAAAAACGTTCATTATCAACAACCGTGCCATGTTACGCCGATGATCTGCTGATTGCTGCTCACTCCGAGGAGTTGGAGACGCTGCCGTTGAGCCCGGAGCGTGCCACTCAAGAGGTTTTACCATCAGCCCTGCCTGGCACTTGATGTCATCAATCGCTCTCCTCCTGCTCACGACTTGATGGACGGGGGCAGTTGTGGAAAGCGTGATAAGTTTCCGTGCCAGGGCGGTGTGCTCACGATCAGCACCGGTTTTGCAACAGCGTTGTCACTCCGAATCACTCGAAGCTACCTGGTCTGTCGCTCCACAGGAGCTCAGTGTCTCCACGCTAAACGCGGAGATATTTAAAAGAATCATCCGCGCGCCGATTTGAAACATTCCGGCTGGCCTGGCCAGCGATCCATCCTGGGTTTAACCAGCAGTCTGGATTGTGTGAGGAGCTCACAGATCCTTGGAAGATCTAGACACATTCCCATCGTAAGCTTTCTCCCGCAGGCCAAGCTGCGTTGGCTGGGTCACGAAGCCCCTCCCCATGCCCAGCCACCGCGTGCCCAAAGCAGCTTCTGTTTACCGGCTAGAGGGGAGCTAAACGCAGCACCGGCTGGGGTAGAGATGGAGCTGATGGGGCACGGGCTTATGGAGGAGCTGAGTGAGGAGCTCACAAATCCTTGAAAGATCTGGGCAAAGTCCCATCGGTGAGCTCCTCCGGCAGGCAAGGCTGCGTTGGCTGGGTCATGTAGCCCGCATGCCCAGCCACCGCATGCCTCGGCCGGATCGAGGGGCTAAACGGGCGCGGCACGGGCTAGAGAAGAGATGGAGTGATGTGGTACAGGAGGACGTGGAGCTGAGTGGACTTGCCGAGGACTGGTACCAACGGTGTCAAGATCGGCCTCTGTGGAGGAGGCTCGTGAAGGACGCTGCTACTGGGCAGTTGGAGGCAGTCGCCCTCCAACAACAACGGAGGGCGGAGGAGCGACGCTCACAGTAACGAGCGCAGCGCCAAGCGCACTAAAAATCGCATCGAGTTGGCACAGGAGCGGAGCAATGGGTGGCGCATCTGCCAGTCGTCAATTATCCCATGGCACCATCTGGGTCTGTGCCGTGACCTCCTGCCAGCAGCGAGCCTCCACGTAGCCTTAAAGTGCACCTAGCCTGGCACAAGCGAGGGGCGTTGCCGCTGTGCCTCCATTGCGGGGAGCGGTGGTGCAGCGGTTAGCAACGCCGAGCTACGAACCCGGGCGCCCCGAGTTCGATTCCCGCTCTTGGCCATCAACGCCAAGTGACGATTATTTGAATCGGTCCTGGCCTCCCCTAGGTCGACTCAGACTCAATTGAGTACCCGGTTCAGGGTGAAAACACCGCCGTGGTGAGGCCACCTACCCCCTCGTGTGTCGTGGCCGCCTACCGTGAATGCTCTTGCCCCAACAGTCTGTTAAAGGCTATACGGGGATCTTTGTCTTTGTGTGTGTCTCTATATATACACACACACACACGCGTGTCTCACCACGTGTTCCCGTGCCTCTCTGGAACCCGAAACCTCGCAATGGGTTTGGCTCTGGACCCAAATCATTCACTTCTCGTCCTCTCTCTCTTCCCTTACAGCTCGTGACGCAAACACACAGAAGGCGTGTAGCCCCTTCACAGACTGTCAGGGGTGGGGGGCAAGGGCTGTTAGCACCACACCACCCCGGCTGCCTTTGTCTCCCAGTGGCGATGTTCGCGCATCGCACGGTCACACATCGCACCTCCGACACGGTTGGTGGCGATCGAAGTCGAGGCATGCGTACTCATTTGAGGCCGAGTCGACCTAGGGGGAGAGGCCCAACAGCGGTTCAGATGATCGTCGCTGGTGTTGGTTCGGCGAGCAGGAATCGAACTCGGGTCCCTACCGCTCCCTAAAGTTAAGATAAAGATCCCCGTAAAGCCTTAACAGACTGTTGGGGCAAGTGCTGTTAGCGAGCAGCACCGATGAAGGCCGGCACGGCACACGAGGGGGTCGGTGGCCAGGACCACGCCCGACCGCCTTTGTCTCCCCCGTGGCGATGTTTACACAAACAGCACCAGGTATTCATTTGAGGCCGAGTCGACCTAGAGGGGAGGCCCAGCACCGGTTCAGATAATCGTCACGAGCCGCTGGTGGCCGTGAGCGGCAAATCGAACTCGGGTCGCCGGGTTCGTAGCGCAGCCTAGCGCTAACCGCTGCGCCACCGCTCCCTACAAGGCCCCCCCACACACACGGTGTATTGCTGCTGCTGCTGATGTTGTTGCTGTAAGTAACTTCCACGTTACTTCAAGGCTTTCGGGATGAAATTGGTTTCCTCCTGTGCTTCGTTAACATTGTGGGTGTCTCTGTCATTATGAGACCTCCTTTGCCAGTAGCAAGATATAGTAATACGTTTTACCCTTTTATCTGGCACCAAAACGGACACCTTTATTCAAGGATCATGTTTGCAATAACCACAAGGAGAGTGCATATCATTATCAGAGTGGTCTCTTTTTGTTTGCATTGACTGCCTGTGTTGTGGTTATTGCAAACAAGATCCCTTGTATAAAGGTGTCAGTTTTGGTGGCAGATAAAGGGTAAAAACCTCTTACAAATGTCGCTTTCCTGAATCATTGATCCATCTGCGACGAGTGAACCTGGCCTGCAATGCGGCGAGCGTTGCGTCTCCGACATGGCCACGGTGAACCACCTTGCCCGGCATGCCCAAGCCACCGCACGCCCAAAGTAGCTTCTCTCTTGGTCGAAAAGAGGCGTGGGTCGCCAAACGGGCGCGGTACGGCCTCGAGAGGAGATGGAGCCGAGGATTGTGGAGCCGAGTGGACTTGCCGATACCGGCGGTGTCAAGATCGGCCTCTGGTGGTGGTGGTGGTGGAGGCTCGTGAAGGACGCTGCTACTGGGCAGTTGGTGGAGGCAGTCGCCCTCCAGCAACAGCGGAGGGCGGAGGCGGGCACGGCACGGGCTCGAAAAGAGATGGAGCGACGTGGTACAGGAGGACGTGGAGCTGAGTGGACTTGCCGATGACTGGTACCAGCGGTGTCAAGATCGGCCTCTGTGGAGGAGGCTCGTGAAGGACGCTACTGGGCAGTTGGTGGAGGCAATCGCCCTCCAACAACAACGGAGGGGGCGGAGCGACGCTCACAACAACGAGCGGAGCGCCGGGTGGCTAAAGCACATCAAGTTGGCACAGTAGGGGCACAGGTGGTGCATCAGCCAGTCATCTCAGTCATCTCGGTCAGTCGGGTCTGTTCCGTGACTCTTCTCCTGCCCAGCAAGCCTTCGACACTGCACGCGGTAGCCTCAAAGTGCACCCAGCCTGGCACGAGCGCCAATTGCTGGTGACCTAAGGTTGTTGTTGTTGTTGTGAACCATTTGAAAGCGAGCGAAGGAGCGAGGCGCACAGACACTCAGAGTTTCGGCGGTGTCGGCCAGAGGTCGCAAACGGGTTTTGATTCCTTACCCGTACCCGGCCGCACCAGGGTAGGGTATGGGTATCGGTACCTGATTGCGACCTCTGGGATGAAGCCATGTTGCAGGCGCGGGTGGGTTGATTCTAGGAACTTGAATTGTGAGAAGTGACAAGACGTTGGGAAATGAGTGACAAACAGTTACTCACCAGTGACTCACGGTCTACCCGTACCCGGCCGGGTACGGGTAGCCGGGTATCGGGTAGGGTACGGGTATCGGGTACCCGGTTGCGACCTCTGGTGTCGGCTCATTGTGGAGGAGGTCTCCCTCGTTATACGCGGGTTCGGTGTGTGCGGTTTCCGCGCGCTGCATATTTGCACCCAATATTCGCTTCGCTCTACGCGGTTTGAATTCACTCTGCACGCGGCTATGTGTCCGCACGTGGGGCAACATTGTGTGTGTACTGTGTGTGTGTGCTGCGTGTGTGTACTGTGTGTGTGACTGCGTGTGCACTGTGTGTGTACTGTGTGCGNTGTGTGTTTACCGCGTGTGCACCGTGTGTGTGTACTGTGTGTGTACTGTGTGTGTCCTGTGTGCTGTGTGTGTGCTGTGTGTGTGCACTGTGTGTACCGTGTGTTTCCTGTGTGTGTGNCGTGTGTGTGCTGTGTGTGTACTGTGTGTGTACTGTGTGTGTACTGCGTGCTGTGTGTGTACTGTGTGTTTACTGTGTGTGTACTGCATGTGTGTTACTGCGTGTGTACTGCGTGTGTACTGTGTGTGTACTGTGTGTGTACTGCGTGTGTGCTGTGTGTTGTGTGTGTGTGTGTAGTGTGTGTACTGTGTGTACTGTGTGTTGTGTGTACTGTGTGTGTACNGTGTGTGTATACTGTGTGTGTATGTTGTGTGTACTGTGTGTGTACTGCGTGTGTACTGCGTGTGTACTGTGTGTGTACTGTTGTACTGTGTGTATANACTGTGTGTGTGTACTGTGTGTGTATGTGTACTGCGTGTGTACTGCGTGTGTATACTGTGTGTGTACTGTGTGTGTATACTGTGTGTGTATACTGTGTGTGTGTACTGTGTGTATACTGTGTGTGTACTGTGTGTGTGTACTGGGTGTGTGTGTGTACTGTGTATTAGTGTGTGTACTGCATGTTTGTACTGCGTGTGTACTGCGTGTGTACTGTGCCCTACTCGGCAGACAGCTCTCTCCGTCTGCCTCCTCGTGCAGTTTCGCTTTGTGCGCCGGTGTTTTGGAACGCATCTACCACCGCCCCTCGTGTCCCCCCCCNTCGTGTCCCCCCCCCCCAGTGTCTCTTCCCCCCCGTGTCTCCCCCCCCCCGTGTGTCCCCCCCTCGTGTCCCCCCCCCCGTGTCTCCCTCCCCCCGTGTCTCCCTCCCCCCGTGTCTCCCTCCCCCCCCGTGTCTCCCCTCCCCCCCCGTGTCTCCCCCCCCCGTGTCCCCCCCCCGTGTCTCCCCCCCGTGTCCCCCCCCCCCGTGTCTCCCCCCCCCCGTGTCTCCCCCCCCCGTGTCTCCCCCCCCCGTGTCTCCCCCCCCCCGTGTCTCCCCCCCCCGTGTCTCCCCCCCCCCCCGTGTCTCCTCCCCCTGCATCTCCCCACCCAGCAACAGCAGCGGCAGCGGCTTCACCCCCACAGCTATTTAGGTCGCCAGTCGCAGGCGTTTAAAGGTCAAAAGATAAAACGGAGACGTGACACCTCCACCTGTACGGTCAATGTACATGGCCCCCACCCCCCCTAGCCCCCCCCNATCCCTCGCCCCCCCCNTCGCCCCACCCCCCTCGCCCCTACCCCCCCTAGCTCCCACCCCCCGATCCCAAGATAATGAGTCCAGAGAGTGAATTGAGTGATTGGGAAATCTGGAGTGGATAAACTCGCTAATTGGCAGGACTGAGTTGTCCACAAAACCAGACACACATGACGCGTGTGTTTGTGTGTGTGTTTGTGTGTTTTTGNGTGTGTTTGTTGTGTGTTTGTGTGTGTGTGTGTGTGTGTGTGTTGTGTGTGTGTTTGTGTGTGTGTGTTTGTGTGTGTGTTTTTGTGTGTGTGTGTGTGTTTGTGTGTGTGTTGTGTGTGTGTGTTTGTGCGTTTGTGTTTGTGTGTGTGTCTGTGTGTGTCTGTGTGTTTGTGTGTTTGTGTGTGTTTGTGTGTGTGTTGTGTGTGTTTGTGTGTGTGTTTGTGTGTGTGTGTGTGTTGTGTGTGTGTGTGTGTGTTTGTGTGTGTGTGTTNCTGTGTGTGTTTGTGTGTGTGTTTGTGCGTTTGTGTTTGTGTGTGTGTCTGTGTGTCTGTGTGTTTGTGTGTGTGTTGTGTGTGTTTGTGTGTGTTTGTGTGTTTGTGTTTGTATGGTTGTGTGTGTGTGTTTGTGTGTTAGCGACAGTGACGGAGCGCCGGGTGGCTAAAGCACAGCAAGTTGGCACAACCAGTCATCTCGGTCAGTCGACCAGTGGCACCTGGGTCTGCCCCGTGGCCTCCTGCCAGCGGGCGTTCGACACCTCACGTGGCCTCAAGGTGCACATGGCCTGGCACAAGCGTCGTGGTGACGTCACCGCCACTTAGTGGCGAATGGCGGTTGTTGTGTGNTGTGTGTGTGNANGTGTTGTGTGTGTGTGTGTATGTGTGTGAGTGTGTGTATGTGTGTGAGTGTGTGTATGTGTGTGTGTGGTGGTCTAATGTGTGTATGNGTATGTGTATGTGTGTGTGGGTGTGGTNGGTGTGTATGTGAGNATGTGTGTGTGNATGTGTGTGTGNATGTGTGTGTATGTGTGTAGTGTGTGTGTATGTGTGTGTGTATAGTGTGTATGTGTGTGTGTGTTTGGTGTGTCGTGTGTGTGTATGATGNGGTATGTATGTGGTAGTGTTGTGGGTGCTAAAAGCTTGGCCGGACCCTACAGGCTTTTATGACGTCTCCTGGCCAAACCCCATTTGGCGGAGCCAGGAGATTGAATCCTCGGGCTCCTCCAGAAACAACAAAAACCACTTCGTGTGGCCACGTGGAATGTTGGAACGCTCACTGCGGAGGAGAGGCTGCCACTCCTCTGTCGGNAGCTGGACCGGTACCGCCTGGATCTCTGTGGCATTCNGGAGGTCCGGTGGACCGGTTCTGGCTCCTGCCACCAATGAGGGTGGACAGTCCTCTACTCGGGCAGGAGACTGCCAAACAACAGGGTGTGGCTCTTCTGAACAAAGAATGAAGGGGCGTGGGAGCGTGGCGGTGAGTGTGGGAAGCTGTAAGCCCAGGATACTTTGGNCTCGCCCCCNTCAACCAGAGGCGAGGAGTGTGGTCGTGGTTACTTATGCCCCACCGAAGACGAACATCCGTGGAGGGATGCAGGCAAAGCCGATGAGTCAGACTCTTTTATGACCTCCTGTCACAGGTGCTGGCTAAAGTGGCCACTCGACAGAGTCATCTTGTTGGGTGACTAATGCCCGAGTTGGTCATGTGTGGTACCTGGTCGGAGTGATTGGAAGGCATGGCCAGATCAGCTCAATAATAGTAGGGGCTGCTAGATTTTGTGCAGCCCATGGGCTTGTAATTACCAACACGCTCTTCCGGCATCGGCGCATCCCACACATCATGGATACATGCCGGTCCAAGCAAGAACATCTGCTGGACTACATAGTGACGCGGGCCCATGTCCTTGACACCAGGACCTACCGTGGAGCTGATCTGTCCTCTGACCATCGACTAGTCATCTGTAAGATGCGCCTGCCTTTCTTCCACTCCGGTGGTGGTGTACACCCAGGATCCCATTCCAACCAAAAGTGGCCTGGTCTCAGTTAGCTGATGAAAGTTGCAAGCGAGAATTTCATCATCGCTTGCAGCTGGGGTTGGCATCGTCCCCCTCCACCTGATGTCGAGGGAAATGGGCGAGGTTTAAGACTGTGACTCATGCAGCTGCAATGGCTGCTTTGGGTACGCGGTCCAGACCTCCCAGAAACCCTGGCTGACAGAGGAGGTGTTCAGGTTAATTGAGAAAAAGCGACAGGCCCACTCTCATCGCCTACAGCATCCCACGTCAGAGAATGAGGAGGTTTACCACGAGGATGGTGGTGTCGCGGGTTGCTGAGGAGATGGAGTCTGCCTCAGTGGCCCGTGATCACAAATCACTATTTAACTCCATCAAAAAAGTAACCTGCAGCGCCACACCTATTACCATCATTAGAGGAAAAAAACGGTGATCCAATCTCTGACCCCAGGAACAGGTTTGCAGATTTGCTGAGCATTTTTGTGAGGTCCTGGGGAGGGAAATTCCTCAGCCAGGAAAACATCATGGACAAAGTGGTGATAACCCTGCTGAGGCTGCGGTGCCTCAAATATTGGAAGAGGTCACCCCNTGTGAGTGGCTGCTGAGGTGCCAGCTGTTGAGGAAGTACTGAGGCGATCCGGAGTCTGAGACCAGGAAGCATCGGCAGAGATGATCTCCAAGCGAAATGCTGAGGAGGGTGGCGTTTGTGCACAGACTGCCCTATATGACATCATANCGAACGGTTCCGCAGGGTGCGGACTGGAAGGATGCCCTGGTGTCCCCTCTTTAAGAAGGGGACCGTACCGACTGTAACAACTACAGGGCATCTCACTCCTCAGTGTGCCGGTAAGGTCCTGCAAGGATTATTCAACATCGCCTTGCTAGGCACGCTGAGGAGAGGCTTGCGGAGCCCCAATGCGGTTTCAGGAAAGGGCGTCCTGCACAGATGCCATATTTTCTGTGTCTGCTACAGCAGAGGTGTAGGGAATTCCAAAAAGACCACATCTCTGCTTTATTGACCTGGTCAAGGCCTATGATACCATCAGTAGGACTGGGCTCTGGTTGTTCTTCGTGCTTTCGGAGTCCTGACTCTGCTCACGATCATTAAGGACCTTCATGATGGTGAGCGGGCCCGGGTAAAACTACGTGGGAGTCGGAGCCTTTCCCTGTACACCTTGGGTGCGACAGGGATGTCCTCTGGCTCCCACATTATTTAACATCTATTTGACCGCGTAGTTCGTGAAGCCTTCAATAGCTGTACGGGGAATTTCCATTTGGTACAGATATAATGGAGGCTGATCGACGCCGGTGCGATCAAGGATGGCTCCCTATTGGTCAACCACGTTATGATCCGATGATTGTGGTAATAGCTGCTCATTCAGAGGAGTTGGAGGCGCTGCTGCTGAACCTGGAGCTTGCCACTAAGAGGTGGGNCCTTACCATCAGCCCCACCAAAACTAAGCACCTGCCTGGGTATTTTGTACCATCGGACACTCCACCCCACAACTCCCAATTGATGGGAGTTGTGGAGAGAGTGGAGAGTTTCCCATACCTGGGCAGTGTGCTTATGACCGGCTCCAGTCTATCAGCAGAGGTCTCACTCCGAATCAGTCGAGCGGCAATATCTTTCATCGGTTGCGTAACGCTGTGTGGAAGCTACCTGGTCTGTCGCTCCGCACGAAGCTTAGGTCTTCTCGGCCACGGTCATTCCTCCCTTTCTCCTTGCGAGACGTGGAACATCTTCGCCGGTTGGAAACATTTAGGCTGGCCTGCCTACGATCCATCCTGGGTTTAACCAGGCTGGATTGTGTGAGGAGCTCACAAATCCTTGAAAGATCTGGCAGTCCATCAGTGAGCTCCTCCGGCAGGCAAGGCTGCGTTGGCTGGGTCATGTAGCCCGCATATTCGGCCGGATCGAGGGGCTAGACGGCGCGGCACTGGCTGGAGAAGAGATGGAGTGATGGGTGAGGACGTGGGTGAGTGACTTGCCGATGACTGGTACCAGCGGTGTCAAGATCGGCCTCAGTGGAGGAGGCTCGTGAAGGACGCTACTGGGCAGTTGGAGGCAGTCGCCCCTCCAACAACAACGGAGGGCGGAGGAGCGACGCTCACAACAACGAGCGGAGCGCCGGTGGCTAAAGCACAGCAAGTTGGCACAGTAGGGGCACAGGTGGTGCATCAGCCAGTCATCTCATCTCNGTCAGTCGACCAGTGGCACCTGGGTCTGCCCGTGACCTCCTGCCAGCGGGCTTTCGACACTTCACGTGGCTCAAGGTGCACTTGGCCTGGCACAAGCATCGTGGTGACGTCACCGCCACTTAGTGGCGAATGGCGGTTGTTGTTGGNTTGTAGTGTGTGTATGTGTGTGTGTTGTGTATGTGCNANGTGTCGTAGTGTGTGTGANGTGAGTGTGTGNGTGTGTGTGTGTGTGTGTGTGTGTGAGGTGTGGTGTGTATGTGTGTTGTGTGTGTGTGTGTGTGTGTGTGTGTGTGTGTGTATGTGTGTATGTGTGTATACGTACGTGTGTGTTGGTGTTAGCATGCTCTACTCACAAGTGCAAATCACGTGCTCCTGTTTGGTTTGTGGGGAGTGNAGTGGGGGTATTGGGGGGTGGGTGGTGGGGGTGAGTGGGGGTAGGGGGGCGTGGGGGTGTGAGTGGGGGGTGTGGGGGTTAGTGGGGAGTGGGGTAGTTGGGGTGGGGGGTGTAGGGGGTGGGGGGTGTGAGTGGGGGAGTGGGGGGTGAGTGGGGGGGTAGGTGGTGGGGGTAGTGGGGGNAGTGGGGGGGGTGTAGGGTTAGGGTGGGTGTGGTGGGGGTAGGGTGAGGTAGTGTGTGGGGGTGTGTGTGGGGGTAGTGGGGGTGGGGGGGGGTATGAGTGGGGGCNAGTGGGGGGNTAGTGNAGTGGGGAGTNTAGTGGGGGTGGGGAGGGGGTGGTGTGTGTGGGGGCTGAGGGTGGGGTGTAGTGGGGGTAGTGGGGGGNGGGGGGTGTGTGGGGGGGTAGTGTCAGTGGGGGTGAGTGGGGGCTGNGGTGGGTATGGTATATGTGGGGGTAGTGTGTGGGGGCTGATGGGGGGTACGTGGTGGGGGGTAGGGTGGGGGGNAGNGTNGTGGGGGTAGTGGGGGTAGTGGGGGGGTAGGANTGGGGTAGTGGGGGCTATGGTGGGTGTGTGGGGGTGGTGGAGCTGAGTGGGTCCGGGGCGATGGGGTGGTGGGGGGGGATGATTGGGGTCAAGGGTCAGGGTCGTGGTGTGTGATGTGCGTTTTGTAACAACGAGGGGGATTTTGTTTTTATCGCGCCAGGAGTCAATGAATCCCCATGCACGGAGCGAGTGCGACATGCACGGGGAGACAAAGGCGGCCGAGCCCGCCTTATAGGTGCTCGCTAACAGCACTTGCCCCAACTGTCCGTGTGACTACACGGGTAATCGTTGCCTTTGTGCATATGTGCATATATTTGGGAAGCAGTGGTGTAGGGGTCCGTGCGTTGCGCTACGAATCTGGCCTCACCTGGGATTTTCCAAATGAGTAACTGGTGCTGAACCAGGCACCCAGTGGACCAGGCACCCAGTGGACCAGTCGCTCAGTGGACCAGTCGCTCAGTGGACCAGGCACTCAGTGGACCAGTCGTTCAGTGGACCAGTCGCTCAGTGGACCAGGCACTCAGTGGACCAGTCGCTCAGTGGACCAGGCACCCAGTGGACCAGGCACCCAGTGGACCAGTCGCTCAGTGGACCAGTCGCTCAGTGGACCAGGCGCTCAGTGGACCAGTCGCTCAGTGGACCAGGCACTCAGTGGACCAGTCGCTCGGTGGACCAGTCGCTCAGTGGACCAGGCACTCAGTGGACCAGTCGCTCAGTGGACCAGGCACTCAGTGGACCAGGCACCCAGTGGACCAGTCGCTCAGTGGACCAGTCGCTCAGTGGACCAGGCACTCAGTGGACCAGTCGCTCAGTGGACCAGGCACTCAGTGGACCAGTCGCTCAGTGGACCAGGCACTCAGTGGACCAGTCGCTCAGTGGACCAGGCACTCAGTGGACCAGTCGCTCAGTGGACCAGGCACTCAGTGGACCAGGCGCTCAGTGGACCAGTCGCTCAGTGGACCAGGCACTCAGTGGACCAGTCGCTCAGTGGACCAGGCACCCAGTGGACCAGGCACACAGTGGACCAGGCACTCAGTGGACCAGGCACCCAGGTGGTGCCCTAGCATCTGCGTGAGCGACAGTCCTGAACCTCACCCATTTTCCTCTCGGAGTCAGGAGGAGGAAGATGAGGAGAGTGGGTGGTGGGGGGGGGGAGGATATTGTCCGATTCTCCCTTGCAACTCCCTTGCAACTTCCAATGGGTCCTCGGTGGACACCCACCATCGCAGTGCAAGAACACCAGGGGCGTCGGGCAGATGACGAGCCGGTGGTCAGTGGATAACTCAACTCCACGTGCGGAGCGCAGTGGCCTCCCATCAACTCTTCCGTCACTACGCAGGCCAGCAGGTGTTCTATCCGGGACCTGGCATGCACCCAGAATGCCGTGTCGATGTTGCCCTGGCGATGGTAACAGCGTGCAGGTGATTGCAGCAGCAGCAGCCGCCGCCACCTGCGACCGTTCTTATTGAGCTGATGTGGCCCATGACATCCAAAAAAAATCACTCTCGCCCAAGGTGCCTGTATCGTGACCCAATGGGGCATTCAGGTCACCCAACAGGATGTCTCTATCCCGAGCGGCCACTTTAGCTAGCACCTGTGACAGGATGTCATAGAACTGGGCTCTGATCCATCGGCATTGCCTGCATCTCTCCACTGACCTTTGCATTCAGTGAGAGGCCGTAAGCCACCACCACCATTGCTCGCCTCCTGTTGACGGTAAGGCGAGCCCACAGTAGCCTGGGACTTGCAGCTTCCTCTTCCTCACCGCCACGCTCCCACACTGCCTTCTCAGTCTCTTAGTCAGGAGATCCACTCGCCCTGTTGTTTGATGCTATCCTGCGCCGACTAGGGGACTGAGTTGGAGGAATGTCCACCCCTCGTGGTGACCGGAGCCACAACCAGTTCACAGGAGTTCCGCTACTCCACTGATTATCCAGGCGAGTTTACCGGTCCAACTCTAATCAATACCAGGTGGCATATTTGCAGATGACGAGCCAATGGTCAGTGGATAAATCGACTCCATGTGTCCAGCACAACAGACAAAGATCCATCCCATCGTATAGCCTCAACAGATGTTGGGGCAAGTGCTATTCGTAGCTAGTAGCAGCAGCACCTATGAAAGCCGGCAAGACTCACGGGGGGTGGGTGGCCAGCACCACACCAGGCCACCTTTGTCTCCCGGTGGCGATGTTTACACATTGCACCAGGTACTCATTTGAGGCCGAGTCGACCTAGGGAAGGCCCAGAACCGGCTTCAAATAATCGTCATTGGTGGTGGCCGTGAGCGGGAATCTACCTCAGGTTGCCGACGTTCGCAGCGCAGCGCCACCGCTCTCTGCTGTGTCAAGCACAGAGGACGCACGCACCGACACGGGGAGATCCAGTGGACCGGTCCTTGCTCCCCCCCCACCCCTCTTCCTGGCAAGTGTAGTGATTGTGGTATCATTGCTGGGTACATACGCACACGTATGACGTCACTGTGCCAGGAGCGTTACTACCACGTGGGTCGACACACACACATGACGTCATCCCGGCTGGAGGCGGGAATGACGTCAGGGCCGGTGCTGGACACGTGACCGGATCCCAGTGGGGGTCCAGGGGGCCCTCGGGGGGCACGTGGACAGCAGGGGAGGGGCTTCGAGAGGGTTCTCGAAGGTGGGCGTGGCCGGGGTGGGCCCATATAAGCAGCCTCCTCACGAGGTTAGTGGCTGTTCCTGTGGAGAATGAAGACGCCTCGTGAAGACGCCAAGAAGAGAAGGCCGACAGTGAGCGGACCTACCAGCAGCCACCTGGCTGGGTCATGCTGGAGTAGCTAAGGGACAAGTGTGTGTGTTAGCTAGGGTAGGTCGGTGGTCACCACCCTACGTGCAGATTAAAAGTAACTGTTGAGTAACCTTCTTGGTTCTTTCGGTAAAGTCACGTAGAAGGGAAGTAATACAATAATAAAATTAAAACATAATAAAATAATTCTCACGACGTTTCGGCCACAACGCAAGCAGCCATCCTCAGGTGAAGAACATTACTTCCCTTCTACGTGACTTTACCGAAAGAACCAAGAAGATGAATCCCTGCAGTCACGAAAGCTTTAAATCGAAATGTTGAGTAACCGTTGTGTTCATTAATAAAATGAGTGTTGCCTCCCAAGAAGTGTGTTGCGCCTAAATTGAACCCACTACACAAGCACTGGAACATTCCACGTGGCCGGGGCGCAACAGTCGCCCGTCGTCGTTGCTGTTGTTTGCTGGAAAGCACCGAGCGCCAGTGGCTTCAGTTGCCCTGGCACCACCAGCTCGCGCGGGGGGGGGGGGGGGCTGGCGGGTATCGCCAGGGCATATCGCTGATCGCCTGTCCTCTACGGACCTCCGGCTCACGCGCACGCACACACACACGCGCACTGGCATTGGCGATTTCGTTACGCGCACGCTTTTGTTGGCCAAATAAATTGGTGGCAGGAGTTTGCCGATTTTAAATCGCTACAAATCCAGGAATCCCGTTGGTCGATCGCGACGCGGACGCGGCGACTCACTACGTGGTGGCTAGGAGATGTTGACTACCTCGCCTCTGTATGGAGGACGGCGTGGGTTCGATCTCGACCCTGACGATGCCGGCTGCTGTAGATTCGGAGTTTGCGTCTCTCCGTCTCAGGTGGTCACGTGCATTTTTTCTCGGGGTCCTCCAGTTTTTCCCCTCCACATTTTAGAATCGACGTCAAGCGTTGAGAGCATCTGGCTGAATCTCGATTTGAAGCTTTCGTGACCGCAGGAATCCATACTCTGGTTCTTTCGGTAAAGTCACGTAGGTATAAAATAAAATAAATTTCTACGCCATGAGCCACTTCGCTTAGCTATCATTTGTGCTGGCCAAGGTCGCTTCTGCAAAAAAAGCTACACACAGCTCAGTGGGGCCTTACCCGGTAAAATACAAAAAGGTGAGTTCTATAGTGATAGGTTTGTACCCTTTCAACTGGTACAAAAAATGACACCTCTATACAAGGCATCATGTTTGCAATAACCACAACACAAGCAGTCAAAATGCAAATAAAAAGAAACAACTCTGATGATGATAATGATATGCACCGTCCTTGAAGTTGATTGGTCCACACCCAAGACAGATTTTCTTAGAGCCTAGTCTCCATTGGTGTTGGACCAGATGATGCCAAAAATAGCGCTCTATCAGAGTATTGAGAGCTCGGGTAAGCATTTACACTGAGACCTCATTTACCAGTGGCAAAATATAGTGATAGGTTTTTACCCTTTCAACTGGTACAAAGGACAGTGCATATCATTATAATCATCAGAGTTGTTTTTGTTTGCATTTTGACTGCTTGTGTTGTGGTTATTGCAAACATGCGGTGATCTCATTGCAAACTCCAGAATCAGGATCTGATCACCAACTCCCAGAATCAGGATCTGAGTGAGTCGGTGGGCGAACTGCTGTGGGACGGTGTCAGCTGAGTGCAAGCTGCGCTGCGAGACATCAGCACGAATCCTGGGACCACAGGACGGGTTCCGCACCATTAAATATCAGCACTGGGAAGACAAAGACGGCCGGGAAAGGTTCCTGGCCGCACCACTCATGAGCCGTGCCAAGTGCTAGCAGTACTTGGCCCAGCAGCCTGTGTAGCTGCAATGGGGACCTTTGTCTGTGTGGAGTGTGTGGGTGAGTGACGGGCCGATTCGCTGGTGGAGAGACCAACCTTTATGGGAAGTAATCTCGGAAGTAGTTCCACACACCCCAGTTCCGCACCCAGTTCGTCCTCCGGCCTCCTGAGTTAGGGAGGTGAGGAGGGAGTGTAGCGGTTAGCGCGCTGCGCTATGAACCCGACGAAACGAGTCGGATTCACACTCACGGCCAACACCGTTGACGATTATCTGCACTGGTCCTGGCCTCCTCTAGGTCGACTCGGCCTCACATGAGAACCTGGTGCGGTGTGTAGTAAACATCGCCACTGGGGAGACAAAGGCGGTCGGGCGTGGTGTTGGCCACCCACCCCTCGTGTGCCGTGCCGGCCTTCATAGGTGCTCGCGAACAGCACTTGCCCCAACAGTCTGTTCAGGCTATACGGGGATCTTTGTATTTGTTTGTGTGTGTGTACGTGTGTGTGTATGCACGTGTTTGCTCGGCTAAAGTCCCGTTATCTTAACTTCGATAGCTCGAGGAATGGCGATGATAACAATATCGATGCTGATGATAATGATGTTTTCGGGCTCTTTATGCTATTTTCTACGTGACTTTACCGAAAGAACCAAAGAGTAATTCCTGCAGTCACGACAGCTTCGAATCGAGTTTGGACCACCTCCACGGGGAGGGTTTCATCACAACTCACACTTAACTTCTAATTTAGCAATCTTTGGGAGAATGTAATCAACCAGGCTATGCGTTAACGGAATGTCAGCCGACTCTAGGCGTTGCATTGCATTACACTTCCTAATTGTACTACATTTGTTGTCAAACTTCCGATTTATCTCTCTAAATGTTTCCTTGCTTGTCCGTTTCACGCTTAACTTCTAAATTTAGCAGTCTTTGGAGAACGTAATCAACCAGGCTATGCGTTAATTGCATGTTAACCGACTCCTTTGTTGCATTGGATTACACTTCCTAATTTTACTACATTTGTTGTCAAACTTACGATTTCTCTCTCTAAATGTTTCCTTGCTTGTCCGTTTCACGCTTAACTTCTAAATTTAGCAATCTTTGGAAGAACGTAATCAACCAGGCTATGCGTTAATGCTGTTAACCGACTCCCTTTGTTGCATTACATTACACTTCTTAAATTTGACTAAATTAAAGTTGCATTTGTAGTGACATAAGAAGGGAGGGGCTGCTGGGGGCTCTGGGTCCCTGGGAGGACCAGGCGCTTAATCCCTTGGCGCCAGGCGTGGGTTCTCAGGCGGGTCAGACGCTTAAGCCTCTTGGCGTCAGGCGTTGAGTTCCCAGGCGCTTAATCCCTTGGCGCCGCCAAAGGGGGGCTGTGTGTGCTCTGTGGGATATCTGGGGGCGCACACGGCCCCACCCCTCGTTGGGGACTGGGCATATAAGCAGAGCTTCCTGGACAATCAGGGCCAGTTGTAACTCAAGACCCAAGACCCACGACCAGCCATCTGAAGACCCTGGGATGCTGTGAGAGCCAGCGTGGGACTCTGGAACTCCCGACTCTACGACCTTGTGAGGGCGAGTTCCGGAGCGTAGCAGGCTGTGTACCTAGGCTGTAACAGAGTATCAGGACTGTTGGAGAGTTGGAGTACTGTTGGAGTGTTGTATTGTAATAAAGAAGTTACCTCTACAAGTGTCTCCGGAACCCGTTACACATTCTCAAACTTACGATGTTCTTGCTCTAAGTAATTGCCACGCTGTTTGTTTGTAGAGTCTACTGTCTCTCCTCCGGCCACTACGGTCCGGAATTCCACGCAACTCTCTCATTGTCCTCTACCCCCCCCCCCCCCCTCTCTCTCTCTCTCTTATGCCATTTATTGTGAAAATTCCGTCACAGTTCCTATGATCACTGTTTCATTGCTTCATGGCTTTATTTTGGTGATTTCGAAAAGTGTATTGGTTTGGCCATGTTTGTTTGTTGTAGTACAGAGTTAGACTGATGGCCTTAATCTAAGTTGTCCTGTGGTTGTAGTTGGTTGTTTGACTTGCATCCCACTGGGATTTTGCACACAGCGTTGGTGTACGGTGATTTTTTTCTGCATTATTTTGCTGTGTTTTCTTGGATTTTCTGTTTGCACTTAGTCACATAGTCACTTTAAGATGTTTTTTGTTCATGTTTTAGTTTTTTGTTTGTTGCGGTTGCACCCGATTCAAGAGCCGAATGGCTCACAGGGCTATACCTAATACATGAACTTGAACTGCCCCAACCCCTCCCCCCTCTCTCTCTATATTTAAAGCCTCGACACAGTGGCGCCGTCTTTCTGTTCGTCATTCTTTGGAGGAGCGTCGGTCAGCCAGATGGGGTTGTTGGCTGTTGTGTTGGCCGTAGGCATTGTGCTTCTAAGTTTACTAGGTTTTTTTTCTTTCCTCATTCATTCTATACCCAATGACGGTTGCTTGTGTTGCAATCGAAACGTCGCATTCCATTCTTATTCGATTTCATTTTCTACGCGATTTTACCCAAAGAACCAAAGAGTGGTTATGCTTGTTTCATGTTAACTTTTGATACGTGTTGATGGTGTATCACTCAAAAGACTAACAAGTATTATACAGGCTGTTTCAAAAGGATGGACCCAATTTCCAAGCAGTATATCTCACGATGGCAACATGTTACAAAAAAGTTACAAACGGTTTAATGAGTTATCAAGTTTTACTAACCATGTTATAAATGCTCTATGTGCCCTCCACTGCTGTACGGACAACATCGAGACGATAGTTGAATTCGTCCCAAACGCCTCTCAAAGTGTCTTCTTCAACTGAAGTCACCGCTGCCGTGATTCTGTTTTTGAGTCATCCAGATTAGTCGCTAATGTGGCACAAAAACACAGTCTTTTGTGCCACCATGCTCTTTGACATTGGCGGATCAGTGCCAAAACGTCGTTGAAATGCACTTTGCACCACAATAACGGATTCAGTCTTGCTGAACTGCAGAACGCAAAACGCGGGGTCGCCATCTTGAATGACTGAGGCTAGGGGCTGTTTGTGCGCTGGGAGAGGCATCTAGCGGTAATCATTTTAAACTCTATGCCCGCCCTCTCTATGCCCAGCCCTTTCAAGTGATAAGAGTTTCAATCATGGGCGGTTCGTGGTTGCAAAGATATAGCGATTTCAACTCGGTACCATCTTTTTCAAACACCCTGAAAATCCATTAAACACACAAATCAATACACACGGTTTAACACGTAGGCTTTAGCGACCAATACCCATAATACACGTTTTTTTTGGGTTAGATCGCGTAAATATTTACGCTAATAGCCCAACAAACTTGTATTATGGAAAATACACACGCACATGCATGGCAATAACAAAGATCCCCGCGTAGCCTACAGTGGCTGTTCGGGCAAGTGCTGTTAGCGAGCACCTATGAATGCCAGCACGGTGCACGGGGGGGTGGGTGGCCAGCGCCACGCCCGACCGCCTTTGTCTCCCGGTTCAGATAATCGTCACCGATGTTGGCCGTGAGCGGGATTCGAACTCGGGTCGCCAGGTTCGTAGCGCAGCGCGCTAACCGCTGCGCCACCGCTCCCCACACAGACGCACGCATAGACACACTCAGAAGACATTTCTCCATATATATACAAGGCAAAGTTGTGATTATGTGTGTCTGTTCAAAATGTTTAGCGTACTTCCCGACATGCAACAAACTTGATATTTGCCATGTGGGTACTTTCCAGACTGTACACCATGCAAAAATGATTTTTTTTTTTNAAAAAAATTGGGGGGGGGGGGCTGTGACGTCAAATCTGTCACGTGACCCGCGCATGTGGAAGCGTAACGCATTGTAGTGTAGCGGTTAGCGCGCTGCGCTACGAACCCGGCGACACGAATTCGATTCCCGCTCACGGCCAACACAGTGATAATTATTTTAACCGGTCCTAGGCCTCCCTAGGTCAACTCAGCCTCAAACGAGTAGCTGCTGTGGTGTGTGAACGTCGCCACTGGGAGACAAAGGCGGCCGGGCGTGGTGGATCCAAGTCCCGGGCGAAACCGGGTAGTACAGCTAGTTATATATTTGGAGATTTCAGGTTGTGAGGGATGCCATTCCTACAGATGTTAGACGTGACCAGTGGGACACGTGAGACTAAATCCCTGCATCTGGCCGTCTCTCTCTCAGGGGTTCACAATCTTCATCTTCTACTTCCGCGCGGGCTGCCGATGTGGATTCACAGCAACAGCTCCAGTTTCACATCCCGGTGGGTCAAGCCAGCAGCTAACCCGCGCCAGCAGGCGCAGTAGTGGAGTAGTCGGAGTGTAGTGGATCATCGTCAACATCATCCATCATCGCCGTGATGTCTCCTCCTCCGTTATTTGTGGATTGGCAGTGATAGGGGTAGGGGTAATGAAATGGGTAGTAAAGTAGGTATTAATAGGGGTGCAGGCGTAGTGATAGGGTAGTGATAGGGTAGTGACAGGGTGAAGGGTAGTGATAGGGGTAATGATATGGGAAGTAAAGTAGGTATTAATAGGGGTGCAGGCGTAGTGATAGGCGTAGTGATAGGGGTAGTGATAGGGGTAGTGATAGGGTGAAAGGGTAGTGATAGGGGTAATGATATGGGAAGTAAAGTAGGTATTAATAGGGGTGCAGGCGTAGTGATAGGGGTAGTGATAGGGGTAGTGATAGGGTGAAAGGGTGAAAGGGTAGTGATAGGGGTAATGATATGGGTAGTAAAGTAGGTATTAATAGGAGTGCAAGGGTAGTTATAGGGGTAGTTATAGGGGTAGTGATAGGGGTAGTGATAGGGTGAAAGGGTAGTGATAGGGGTAATGATATGGGTAGTAAAGTAGGTATTAATAGGGGTGCAGGCGTAGTGATAGGGGTAGTTATATGGGGTAGTGATAGGGTGAAAGGGTAGTGATAGGGGTAATGATATGGTAGTAAAGTAGGTATTAATAGGAGTGCAAGGGTAGTTATAGGGGTAGTTATAGGGGTAGTATAGGGGTAGTTATAGGGTATAATAGGCTGAAAGGGTAGGGATAGGGGTAATGATATGGATAGTAAATAGGTATTAATAGGGGTGCAGGGGTAGTGATAGGGGTAGTGAGAGGGTGAAAGGGTAGTGATAGGGGTAATCATATGGAAGTAAAGTAGGTATTAATAGGGGTGCAGGGTAGTTATAGGGGTAGTGAAAGGGTGAAAGGGTATGATAGGGGTAGGGGTAATGATTTGGGTAGTAATAGGGGTGAAGGGGTAGTGATAGGGGTAAATGAATAGTAATAGGGGTATGGGTATGAGATATGGGCAGTTATATGGGAAGTAATAGGGGTGAAGGGGTAGTGATAGGGATAGTGATAGGGGTGAAAGGGGAGTGATAGGGTTAGGGGTAATGATATGGTTAGTGATAGGGGATTAAGAACACAGGATGAGATGTTACTATCCTTTGTGCAAGCACTTCCAAGAGTTCATGAACAGTGAGCCTGGTGAAATTTGGGGAGCGCATCGTCAGTAGTGTACCTTTGGTTCTAGGGTGTTTCGGCCTTTCACACTATACACCCTCCCAAAGGCGGCCAGCGACAGGGTGATCAATCCTACGCTTGCGTCCCATTCCCAATTAGTCATAGGAGTTGCCTTGTGTTCATGGGTAGTAATATGGGTAGTGATAGGGGTGAGGGGTAGTGATAGGGGCGAGGGTAGTAATAGGGGCGAGGGGTAATAGGGGTTGTAATAGGGGTTCATCGGAGGGGGGGTAGGGGTTGAGCTCGCTTCGTTGGCGGTTAAGGGCGTTGCTTCACAATGGCCGTGTGAGAGGCATGAAGCCAGCACTGATGAAATCCTGGGTTCAAGCCCTGGGTCTGAGTGTCTGGTTAGATTATGTGTCTCTCTCTCTCATATAGAACTCACGATGGCCGTGTCAGAGGCATGAAGCCAGCACTGATGAAATTCTGGGTTCAACCCTGGGTCTGAGTGTCTGGTTAGATTCTGTGTCTCTCTTTGATATGGAACTCACAATGGCCGTGTCAGAGGAATGTAGCCAGCACTGATGAAATTCTGGGTTCAAGCCCTAGGTCTGATGTCTAGTTAGATTCTGTGTCTCTCTCGCTCATATAGAACTCACAATGGCCGTGTCAGAGGCATGACGCCAGCACTGATTAAATCCTGGGTTCAAGCCCTGGGCTGAGTGTCTGCTCAGATTCTGTGTCTCTCTCGCTCATATAGAACTCACGATGGCCGTGTCAGAGGAATGTAGCCAGCACTGATGAAATCCTGGGTTCAAGCCCTGGGTCTGAGTGTCTGGTTAGATTCTGTTTCTCTCTCCGTCTCATATCAGGATTCACAACGGCAGTGCCAGCGACACGGAGCCAGCATTGACGACAACCTGGGTTCAAGCCCTGGGTCCGAGTGTCTGGTTAGATGTTATTGGTTCTTTCGGTAAAGTCACGTAGAAGGGAAATAATAATAAAAGAATAAAAAATAAAACTATACAATCCTCACGACGTTTCGATTGCAACACGAGCAATCATCATCAGGTGTGAAAACCAAAGAACCAAAGAAGATGTCTGGTTAGAGTTTGTATCTCTCCATCACATAGCGTTTACAATCGCCGTGTCAGAGACATTGATCCAGCGCTGTCGAAGATTTTGAGTTTGAAATGATCAAGGTGAGGGTGAGGTGAGCGACACACTCTAAGGCAGGCGAGTCACAGATACGACCCATGGTACAGCAGGCGAGGACAGGTGAGGCTGGTAGGAGACACAGGCAAGGTAAGTGAGATAGACGTGGACAGACATAGGCCAGGCAGGTGCGAGACGGCTGAGGCAGGTGAGAAATACAGGTGATGCAGGTGACAAAGGTGAGGCAAGTGAGATAGGTGAGAAATACAGGTGATGCAGGTTGGAGGCACGTGTGAAGCAGCTGACAGACACAGGTAGGAGACACGGGTGACCAGGACGGTTGAGCAACACGGGTGAGGGACAAGTGGGAGACACGGGTGAGGGATACGGGTAAGAGACACGGGTGAGGGACAGGTAGGAGACGCGGGTGAGAGAGGCGGGTGAGAGAGGCGGGTGAGAGAGGCGGGTGAGAGAGGCGGGTGAGAGAGGCGGGTGAGAGAGGCGGGTGAGAGAGGCGGGTGAGAGAGGCGGGTGAGAGAGGCGGGTGAGATAGGCGGGTGAGAGAGATGGGTGAGAGAGACGGGTGAGAGAGACGGGTAGGAGAGACGGGTGGGAGAGACGGGTGGAGAGACGGGTGGGAGAGACGGGTGGGAGAGACGGGTGGGAGAGACGGGTGGGAGAGACGGGTGGGAGAGACGGGTGGGAGAGACGGGTGGAGAGACGGGTGGGAGACACGGGTAGGAGACACGGTAGGAGACACGGGTAGGAGACACGGGTAGGAGACACAGGTGAGGGACAGGTAGGAGACACGGTGAGGGACACGGGTGAGGGACACGGGTGAGCAGACACGGGGGAGAGACACGGGGGAGAGACACGGGTAGGAGGCATGGGTAGGAGACACGGGTGAGAGACACGGGTGAGGGACAGGTAGGAGACATGGGTAAGAGACACGGGTGAGAGACACGGGTAGGAGACATGGGTGAGACACGGGTGAGGGACACGGGTGAGAGACACGGGTAGGAGACACTGGTGAGAGACACGGGTGAGAGACACGGTGAGAGACTCGGGTAGGAGACACGGGTGAGAGACACGGGTGAGAGACACGGGTGAGAGACAGGTAGGAGACGCGGGTGAGAGACGCGGGTGAGAGAGGCGGTGAGAGAGGCGGGTGAGAGAGGCGGGTGAGAGAGGCGGGTGAGAGAGGCGGGTGAGAGAGGCGGGTGAGAGACATGGTGAGAGACACGGGTGAGAGACACGGGTGAGAGACACGGGTGAGAGAGGCGGGTGAGAGACACGGGTGAGGGACACGGGTGAGAGACACGGGTAGGAGACACTGGTGAGAGACCGGGTGAGAGACACGGGTGAGAGACACGGGTGAGAGACACGGGTGAGAGACTCGGGTAGGAGACACGGGTGAGAGACACGGGTGAGAGACACGGGTGAGAGACAGGTAGGAGACGCGGGTGAGAGACGCGGGTGAGAGAGGCGGGTGAGAGAGGCGGGTGAGAGAGGCGGGTGAGAGAGGCGGGTGAGAGAGGCGGGTGAGAGAGACGGGTGAGAGACACGGGTGAGAGACACGGGTGAGAGACACGGGTGAGAGAGGCGGGTGAGAGACACGGTGAGGGACAGGTAGGAGACACGGGTGAGAGACACGGGTGAGAGACACGGGTGAGAGACACGGGTGAGCTTGCCGTCACCTCTGTGCGGGGTCCTCCAGTCGATCACGAGCCAGGCGAGGTAGAGGGTGGCGATCGGCCACAGGGTGGAGCACAGCAGCACCACCATGAGCAGCGGGCACACCACCCTACGGGGCACGCGCAGACAAAGATCCCCCAGGTAGCCTTTAATAGACCGGAGGGCAAGTGCCGTTGGCAAGCGGTTGCACCCGATTCAAGAGCCGAATGGCTCACAGGGCTACACCTCATACATGAACTTGAACTTGAGCATCGCGCGTGCGCTCGCTTACCCGCCAGTAGAAAGGTGAGCTCCCATTGCAGGACTGCCAGCGCCTCCACGTGCGGCCGCAGCCTGTGCGCCACGCCACGGACGGAGGGCCCGCTCCACTTGACGCAAGCGGCCACGTCATGCCCGCCGACGCTGCCGCTGCCGACGACGACGCCGCCGCCGCTGTCGCTGCTGACTGCACGAAAGACAAGAGATATGTTTAACACGTAGCAGGCTTTCGCGACCAATATTATTCATAATCAACGTTTTTGGGTTCAGATCGCGTTATTTATAAGATGCAATTACCAGCGAAACGTCGTACTACTCAAATTGTAAATGTTGTGGTTTGACGCTTCAACACACCGGTGGGGGCTAAAGCAGTGAACCATTTGTCCAACGTGACACTTTTTACTGATTGCCGTGTCGGGTGGTGGAGGGTTACGACACATTTAGAAATAACGCGATCTAAACCCAAAAACGTTGATTATGAACAATAGATATGATCATCCTTGACGATAAACACACGCTTGGCTACGTACGGTGCGAAAGAAGTTCAACTGTACGCACGCGTCACACCCCCCCCCCCCNTCGATTGGCTCGTTCGAGACCCAGACATCATCGGCGCCTCCTCGAAGACACCGGTGGGTGAACCGTAAAACTCACCCACCACTCGCTTGCCAATTCACTCGCCCGCTCACTCGCTCGCCAATTCACTCGCCCGCTCACTCGCTCGCCAATTCACTCACCCGCTCACTCGCTCGCCAATTCACTCGCCCGCTCACTCGCTCACTCGCCCGCTCACTCGNTCGCCAATTCACTCGCCCGCTCACTCGCTCGCCAATTCACCATCCACTCACTCGCTCGCTCACCCACTCGCTCGCTCACTCACTCGGTCACTCAATGGCCAAGTCACCTACTCACTCACCGCTAGTCGAGACGTCAACTCGCTCACCAATTCACTCACCCGCTCACTCGCTCACTCACCCAGTCAGTCACCCACTGCCCAAGTCACCTACTCACTCACCACTGGTCGAGACGCAATCGCTCACCTTCACTCACCCGCTCACTCGCTCACTCACCCAGTCAGTCACCCACTGCCCAAGTCACCTACTCACTCACTCATGTGAAACCATCAAACTCATTCACTCACCCACCCACACTCACCAAACTCCATCACTCACTCACCAATACAACCGCCATTCGCCACTAAGTGGTGGTGATGTCACCACGGCACCTGTGCCAGGCTAGGTGCACTTTGAGGCCACGTGAAGTGTCGAAGGCTCACTGACGGGAGGATGTCTCGGGACAGACCCAGTAGGTGCCAGGGGTTGGCTACTGAAATGACTGGCAAATACACCACCTGTTCCCCCTACTGTGTCAACTTGCTGCATCTTAGCCACCCGGCGCTCCGCTCGTTGTTGAGCGTCGCTCCTCCGCCCTCCGTTGGTGCTGGAGGGCCACTGCCTCCACCTGCCCAGTAGCGTCCTTCACGAGCCTCCTCCACTCACCCACTGACTCGGTCACCCATAGAAACACATAGATACCCATAGGGACACGTGTTCTCATAGGAACCCATAGAAACACAGAGATACACAGAGATACACAGATCCCAATTGAGACCCATAGATGCCCAGAGACCCATATAAACATATAGGATACATATATACTCAGAGACCCATAGAGACACATAGATACTCAAAGACCCTTATGAAAACATAGAGATACATAGAGCCATTTACATGAGACCCAGAGATACAAATACCCATTGAGACTCAAGGAGATACAGACATTGAGAGGGCATTGCTATTCAAATAGATACAGAGACCCACAGAGACTCAAAGAGATGGACAGATCCATAGAGACCCATTGAGACTCAAAAGAGATACGGAGATGCATAGAGACGCATAGAAAGCCAGAGAGCCTCAAATAGATACAGAGACCCACAGAGACTCAAAGAGATGCATCGATCCATAGAGATCCTTTGCGACTCAGAGATAGAGACCCACAGAGACTCAAAGAGATGCATCGATCCATAGAGACCCGCAGAGACTCAGGAGATGCATGACAGACACAGAGACTCAAAGAGATGTATCGATCCATAGAGACCCACCGAGACTCAGGAGATGCATGACAGACACAGAGACTCAAAGAGATGTATCGATCCATAGAGACCCATCGACACTCAGGAGATACATGACAGACACAGAGACTCAAAGAGACGCATCGATCCATAGAGACCCATCGACACTCAGAGATTGACAGACACAGAGACTCAAAGAGATGGATCGATCCATAGAGACCCATCGACACTCAGGAGATACGTGACAGACACAGAGACTCAAAGACATGCATCGATCCATAGAGACCCGCAGAGACTCAGGAGATGCATGACAGACACAGACGCAGCAGTGCGGCTGCAGTTTGGAGCCCGAATTGTGGCCTTGTGGGCCCAGAGAACGCCAAAAGGCGAGTAGAAACGAAGCGTTCATGGCTCAGGTTGAGCGGTTAACGCCGATGGGACTATTTTGGCAGTCCTATTACACACTACTATGAACTACACTACACTATACACTACTATGAACTACACTACACTATACACTACTATGAACTACACTACATTATACACTACACTATACACTACTATTAACTACACTATGTTACACTACACTACTATACACTAGTATACACGATACACTACACTATACACTACTATGAACTACACTACTTTACACACTATATACACTGCACTACTATGAACTACACAACTATGAACTACACTACACACTGTTGCTGTTCTAAGAGCGAGGGGAGATGGAACGACAATGATGTTGGTGGACAGAATCAGCATCTGTATTCATGGCTGCAGCAGCAGGAATCCGACGAGATGTGGAAACTACTTTTTTTCACAGATGTCCAGAAGTCACACGGGGTCAGAACGTTTCAACAACAACAAGAAGCAGTTACGAAATACGACGACGATGATGGGGATATGAGGATGGTATTGCTACGTGCAACACAAAGATCCCCCGTGTAGCCTTAACAGACTGTAGGGACAAGTGCTGTTAGCGAGTAGCAGCACCTATGAAGGCTACCAGCAGTACACGAGGAGGTGGGTGGCTGGACACGTTCGCCCATGCCGCCTTTGTCTCCCAGTGGCGATGTTTACACAACGCACCAGGTATGTATTTGAGGCCGAGTCTACCTAGGGGAGGCCCAGGAGCGGTTCAAATAATCGGCAACTGGTTCTGGCCGTGAGTGGGATTCGAACTCGGGTGGCGGGTTCGTAGTGCAGCGTAGCGCTAACCGCCACGAGCGACGGTGACGTCACCGCGACGCTTGTGCCAGGCTACGTGCACGTTGAGGCCACGTGAAGTGTCGAACGCCCGCTGGCAGGAGGTCACGGGGCAAACCCAGCAGGTGCCACGGGTCGACTGACTGAGATGACCGAGATGACTGGCTGATGCACCACCTGTGCCCCCTACTGTGCCAACTTGCTGTGTTTTAGCCACCCGGCGCTCCGCCCGTTGTTGTGAGCGTCACTCCTCCCCCTCCGTTGTTGTTGGAGGGCGACTGCCTCCAACTTCCCAGTAGCGTCCTTCACGAGCCTCCTTCACAGTGGCCGATCTTGACACCGCTGGTACCAGTCATCGGCAAGTCCACTCAGCTCCACGTCCTCCTGTACCACATCACTCCATCTCTTCTCTAGCCCGTGCCGCGCCCGTTTAGCCCCGTTGATCCGGCCGATCAAAAGCTGTTTAGGCATGCGGTGGCTGGGCATGCGGGCTACATGACCTAGCCAACACAGTCTTGCCTGCCGGAGGAGCTCACCGATGGGACTTTGTCCAGATCTTTCAAGGATCCAGCCTGGTTAAACCCAGGATGGATCGTAGGCAAGCCAGCCTAAATGTTTCCAACCGGCGAAGATGTTCGATTAGGGGGTCCACGTTTCTCCAGCACAGAGAAGGGAGGGAATGACTGTGGCCGAGAAGACCTGGAGCTTCATACGGAGCGACAGACCAGGTAGCTTCCACACTGATTCGGAGTGAGACCTCTGCTGTTCAAACAGAGCCGGTCACGAGCACACTGCCCAGGTATGGGAAACTCTCTACAACTGCCCCATCACCGATTGGGAGTTGTGAGGGTGGAGTGTCCGATGGTACAAAATACCCAGGCAAATGCTTAGTTTTGGTGGGGCTGATGGTAAGGCCCCACCTCTTAGTGGCACATACACTGGCACACACACAGTTACACATACACATACTGGTACACACACTTGTACACACACACACAGGTACACATACTTGTACACACACACACTGGTACACACAGCTACACACACNCACTGGTACACACACTTGTACACACACACAGCTACACACACAGCTACACACACACACACTGGTACACACACAGCTACACACACACACACACGCCTACACACACTGGTACACATACACACACACACACTGGTACACACACACACTCGTACACACACACACTGGTACACAGCTACACACACACACAGCTACACACACAGCCACAATGTGTGTCTGTATCAGCAGGGAGAGTCAGTGTTGATCCACGCAGACTATCAACTTTAAATCGTTTTGGTCAAAGTCCTAAGTCTGGAATTATTGTGTTGATTGCTGCCGCTGCTGAGTTTGCAGCGGCGCACCAACAACGACAACAACAACAACCCCAACGCTTCCCGTGTCAATAGCAAACAACGGCGGACACAATTGGAAACAACAACAACAACGCCACACTCTCACGCCAATAAACGAGTTAGTTTCTGGAATAAACTTGCTTAATTATTCTTCGAACAATGCTCAGTTTTAGACTGTCGCCCTACATCCCATGCGTCACCACCAATACATCACAAAGTGACCTCCTCTACATCGATTATCTTCACGCTAAATTATGTTTAAGATTTAATGTTTAGTTTCATTCATTTTAAAACGGGGGGGNTGGGGTGTAGCAGCCACAGAGCCCCATGCCGCCGGTTACAGACGCCCCCGTAAGCGCTGTCTAAAACGGGCGACGTTTCGGGCAATGCCCCTTCTTCACGGCGCACGCCATAGACGCGAGCCAGGCGTTGACCGGGGCGGCCCGCCGGTTTCGAACCGCGGCGAGCCCCGTGACGCCACTCACCTCCCAGGTCGGCAGAGCTGTACGCAGCAGCGATGATGGTCTTCATGGTGAGTTGGGGGCTCAGGTGAGTTGGGGGGAGGCTCAGGTGGGATGGGCGGGGAGGGGAGCTCAGGTGAGGCTGCGATCACAACGGCACGAGTTCTCTGCCCATGAGCTCGGTTTATAATGGACTCATCCCTCCCTCCCTCCCACTCAACTCCCTCCCTCCCTCCCACTCACCTCTCTCCCTCCACCGCTCTCAGCTCCACCCCTCACCACCCCTCGCCACCCCCCCCTCTCTTAACCCCACCCTCTCACCTCCCACTCACCTCTACCCCCTCACCTACCAGCGCCTCCCACTCAGCTCCCTCCCTCCACCGCTCTCAGCTCCACCCTCTCACCACCCCTCGCCTCCCACTCAACTCCACCCTCCCACTCAGCCCACTCTCTCACCTCCCACTCATCTTACCCCTCACCTACCCTCGCCTCCCACTCAGCTCCCTCCCTCCACCGCTCTCAGCTCCACTCTCTCACCTCCCACTCACCTCTACCCCTCACCTCCCTCTCTCAACCCCCTCTCTCTAACTCCACCTCTCACCTGCCCTTCACCCTCTCAGCTGTTCCACAAACTCCCTCTCAGCTCCCCTGTCGCTCCACTGGGATCGAAGCTCGGGGCTGAGGCTCCCCACTCCTCTCGCGCCCCACATCCATCCGTGCGGCTACGTTCGATGATACCGCATGCACCGGATTATAAGACGCACTTCCCATCCCCCTCCACCCTCTCGTCGCGGGTGCGTCTTATAATCGGGTGTCCAGACGGGGAGCGGTGGCGCAGCGGTGTGGTGGTGCTGCTGCTGCTGGATACCGATATCCTTTCGTGTGCCGTGCCGGCCTTAATAGGTGCTCGCTAACAGCACTCACCACATCGATATCGCGTTGCGTGTGTGCGCGTGTGTGTGTACGTAGGTCGACTCAGCCTCAAATGAGTATCGGTGCGATGTGTAAACATCGCCACTCGGGAGACCGGTCCTGGGTCTCCCTCTAGGTCGACTCGGCCTCAAATGAGTACCTGGTGCTGTTTGTGTAAACATCGCCACGGGGAGACAAAGGCGGCCGGGCGTGGTGCTGGCCACCCACCCCTCGTGTACCGTGCCGGCCTTCATAGGTGCTGCTAACAGCACTTGCCCTACAGTCTGTTAAGGCTACACGGGGGATCTTTGTCTTTGTGTGTGTGTGGTGTGTGTCGGGCGTGGTGCTGTGTACGTTGGACTTCGTTCGCACCGTACGTAGCCAACCGCGCTGATTGGAGGTGCGGGGACGGACAACAACACAACAACAACACAACACAACAACACTCACACAACAACACTAAACACAACAACACTAAACACAACAACAACTCAACACCTCAACACTCAACACAACAACACTCAACACAACAACACTCAACACAACAACAACAACTCAACACAACAACAACACAACAACAACACACAACAACAACACAACACAACAACAACTCAACACAACAACACTCAACACAACAACACTAAACACACNCAACAACACTCAACAACAACAACACAACAACACACAACAACACTCAACACAACAACAACACAACACAACACTCACACACAACACTAACACAACAACACTAACACAACAACAACACTCAACACAACAACAACACAACAACACTCAACACAACAACACTCAACACAACAACAACAACTCAACACAACAACACTCAACACAACAAACACACAACAACACTCAACACAACAACACTCACACAACAACAAAACAACAACTCAACACAACAACACAAACAACACAACTCAACNCAACAACACTCAACACAACAACACTCAACACAACAACACAACAACAACACAACACACAACAACAACACTCAACACAACAACAACAAGCGGCAGTTGTAAACAATTTCACTGTCAACGTGGAGCAGTAGTTCGTCACCTTTACAGCAGCCGTGCACCCTTGAGTTTCACTCGTCATTAATGTTGTTGTATCTATAATGTCAATAAATACATCGGGTCTGATGAAACACAGTCAGATGTAGCTTCACGTGCCCGTGCCATTATTCGTGTTCTCGATGATTCACCATCAAACCTCGCACCCCCAGGTTAAGAACCACTGGTGTAGTGTATAGTGTAGTTTATAGTGTAGTGTATAGTAGTGTATAGTAGTGTAGTGTATAGTGTAGTGTATAGTAGTGTAGTGTATAGTAGTGTATAGTGTAGTGTATAGTAGTGTGCAGTGCAGTGTATAGTAGTGTATAGTGTAGTGTATAGTGTAGTGTATAGTAGTGTATAGTAGTTGTAGTGTATAGTGTAGTGTATAGTAGTGTATAGTGTATAGTAGTGTATAGTTTAGTGTATAGTAGTGTATAGTGTAGTGTATAGTGGAGTGTATAGTAGTGTAGTGTATAGTAGTGTAGTTTATAGTAGTGTAGTGTATAGTAGCGTAGTATGTAGTGTAGTGTATAGTGTAGTGTAGAGTGTAAATCAGTGGCTCTTAACCTTTACCGCAGCCTTGCACCCTTTGGTTCTCAAACTAAAACAATGTCATGATCTTCTTGGTTCTTTCGGTAAAGTCACGTAGAAGGTAAATATTTTTATTATTTTATCATTTCCCTTCTACGTGACTTTACCGAAAGAATCAAGAACATGAATCCTGCAGTCACGAACGCTTTAAATCAAAATTCAATGTAATAATCTTAATAAATACATCGGAGTTTGATTAAACAAAGTCAGTTGTAACGTAGCGTGCCGCAGATTAATTCGTGTTTTCGACGATTCACCTTCTAAACAAAATCTGCCCATGTCCCACACCCCCAGGTTCAGAAGAAGACCCACTGATTTCGACGATGAATTGAATATCACTGCTGTTGCTGATGATCACGATCACGATCATGATGATCACGATCACCATCACCAATACCCGACGTGTGCACATCTCCCCACTTCGTCACGAACACCTCGAGCCGATCTGCGTCGTCCCAAAACCCCGCACATTTTTGTAATGTGAGGATATATCTGGGTCGTTGACGGATAAACTCGTCACGATGATTGGCTCTGCCGTCCTGGTCCATAGCCAATGGGGAAGCCTGGGGCGTGGCCCTGATGTAATGGAAGGTGACATCTGTAAGTAGAGGATTGGTTCTACTGGCTTTAGCCACAGCCAATGGGAGACGAGTCAGGGGCGTGGTCCTGGGACCGACGATGGAGTCTGGAAGATTCCATAGAGGCTAACCAGGATGGTGGAAAGGTACCACGTGACCCGGGTATTAAATAGGGTGGAGACGAACAACACGTGGTCAGAACTGGAACGAACGGAGGAAGGGGCCACGCGAGAGCGGGGTCCAGGCTGCCACGTGGTCCAGGCTGCCACGTGGTCCAGGCTGCCACGTGGTCCAGGTTGCCACGTGGTCCAGGCTGCCACGTGGCTGCGTGCGTCTCTCTCTATCCCTCTCGCGCTGTCTGTCAGCAGCGTGAAGGAGTGTTGTAAGGACAGACAAATAAAGACCGGATTCCAGAAGTCGCTTCCACGACCTTTATTACACTTGCATCGCTTGCAGCATCAGAATTGTAAGTTGTACTTACACTGGAGGAATCCGATGAGCTATGAAAAGCTTCTGGGTTTTTTTCCATGTCGTTTCACAAATGCGTCGTCACTTTATGACAAACTCAAAAACAGGTAGTCCCGACTTACGATGGAGATGCGTTACGACGACCCCATCGTAAGTCGAAAATGCCGTAAGTCGAAGATGGCCAGCCTACCCAGGAGCCTTAAAGAATGGTGATAATTGAGCAAAACAGAGCAATTTACAGTACCGTACTGTATAAACTATATACCGTATGTATTTATTAATTACTATACTGTATTGCACATTAAAATGTAAAGTTTAAAAAAACAAGGTAAATTCTTAGCCTACATATATGAACTGCTATTTAATAGAAAGTTTTTTTCAGGAAACAATCCTATCTGCTATAAAAAACACTTTTAACATGCATTGAACGTATCGTATCGTGGTAACCCTAAAATGAAATCGCTAAAGCTACGTATCACACATGCATTGAACGTATCGTAACGTATCATATTGTGCTGTACTCACCAAGATTCTGAAACACAAAAACACAGAAAAAAATGACACGCGCTAACACCGTGACCACTTAACTCCGTCAACCGCTGGTGAGTGAGAGGCATCACCACACAAGGCGGAGATGTGCACTACATCCCGGCACCGTCCCAACGCACAGCATCGTACCTCGTACGTTGCGACGTTTGCCTGATCGCGCGAAATGTAAAATATTTTACAGTTTTGTCATATCGATATCGCCATCGTAAGATCGAAATATCGTAAGTCGGACCATGGTAAGTCGGGACTACCTGATCATTGTTTTTTTACCCTTCTATCTGGCAACAAAACTGACACCTTTTTTTACAAGGAGTCATGTTTGCATAGACCACAATACCTGAGCTCTCATACTCTGATGGTGCATTGTCTTTGAGTTGTGCGCCTTTTGGCGTCATCTGGTCCAACACCATGTGAGACTAGGCTCTAAGAAAAGCTGTCTCGGGTGTGGACCAATCAACTTCAAGGACAGTGCATACATTATCAGAGTTGTGTTTTTTGTTTGCATTATGACTGCAGGTATTGTGGTCTATGAAAACATGACTCCTTGTAAAAAANGGTGTCAGTTTTGTTGCCAGATAGAAGGGTAAAAAACAATTATCATGTTTTTACTGGCAAATGAGGTTCCAATGGTGTAAATGCTTTACCCCGAGCTCTCATACTCTGCTAGTGCATTGTCTTTGAGTTGTGCGCCTTTTGGCGTCATCTGGTCCAACCCATGTGAGACGAGGCTCTAAGGAATGTTGCCTCGGTGTGGACCAATCAACTTCAAGGACAGTGCATATGTAATGTGAGGTTATATCTGGGTCGTTGACGGATTACAACTCGTCACGATGATTGGCTCTGCCGGTCCTGGTCCATAGCCAATGGGGGAAGCCTAGGGGCGTGGCCCTGACGTAATGGAACAGTGACAGCTGTTGTAGAGGATTGCTTCTTAGGGGCTAACCAGGATTGGTGGAAACGTACCACGTGATCCGGGTATTAAATAGGGGTGGAGACGAACAACACGTGGTCAGAACTGGAACGAACGGAGGGTGAGGCCACGCGAGAGCGGGGGTCCAGGCTGCCACTTGGTCCAGGCTGCCACGTGGTCCAGGCTGCCACGTGGTCCAGGCTGCCACGTGGTCCAGGCTGCCACGTGGTCCAGGCTGCCACGTGGTCCAGGCTGCCACGTGTCTCTCTCTATCCTCTCACGCTGTCTGTCAGCAGCGTGAAGGAGTGTTGTAATGGAAAGCGAATAAAAACCGGATTCCAGAAGTCGCCTCAACGACCTTTATTACACATACATTATCAGAGTTGTGTTTTTTGTTTGCATTATGACTGCAGGTATTGTGGTCTATGCAAACATGACTCCTTGTAAAAAAAGGTGTCAGTTTTGTTGCCAGTTAGAAGGTAAAAAAACAATTATCATATTTTTTACTGGCAAATGAGGTTCCAATGGTCGGGGACTAACCGTGTGGCCCAAGTCTCGCTCCCACATTTGTGTCGCCCTCACTCCGCACTGGCAGCGTGATCGTCTCTCAGACTTCACCCACCACCATGATCGCTGCAAAGTGTAATCTGTGTTTGATTTAGTGTGCTGATCTTAAAGGTGCATTGAAAAAGTTGACACTCCGACTGATGCTCCTGCTGTTGTGAGTGACTCATGCAGCCAGCTATGGCTGCAGGTTTGGTGGTACATGTTGTTCACATCGTTTATTGTGAAAATTCGGTCACAGTTCTATGATCACTGTTCATTGCTTTTATGGCTTTATTTTGGTGATTTTTTAAAAGTTTTTCGGTTTGGCTATGTTTGTTTGTTGTAGTACAGAGTTAGACTGATGGCCTTAATCTAAGTTGTCTTGTGGTTGTTGTTGTTGTTTGACTTGCATCCCACTGGAATTTTTGCACACAGCGTTGGTGTACGGTGCTTTGTCTGCAATATTTTGCTGTCTTTTCTTGGATTTTCTGTTTGCACTTAGTCACATAGTCACTTTAAGATGTTTTATTGTTCATGTTTTAGTATTTTTTATTTTATTGCGGTTGCACCCGATTCAAGAGCGAATGACTCACAGGGCTATACCTAATACATGAAACTTGAAACTTGAAACCACGTCCAACCCACTACCACCCTGGACACGAACTACGTTGAGCCGTGATGCCAAGTGCACATCATGTTGTTATGATTGACGTGCATCGTTTAGGAGATGTGGGGGGGGAGAAATGTCTCTTTCCATTGACGTCGTTTCGAAATGCGTCGTCGCGTTGTTTCAGGAACTCATCCCCAACGTGAACCGAGGTATTACTGCTACTGACGATGATGACGATGATGCTATCAAATCATCCTTCTGGTACCGATGATAATGATGATTACGATGGTGCTATCATATCATCCCTCTGCTACTGATGATGATTACTATGATACTTTCAAATAATCATTCGATAACGATGATTATCACTACAACACTCTCATACCATCCTTCCGGTACGATGATGATGATGATAATGATGTTATCACATCATCCATCTGCTACCGATAATAATGATGATGATGATTACTATGGTACTATCACATCATCCATCTGCTATCGATGATGATGATTACGATGGTGCTATCATATCATCCCTCTGCTACTGATTATGATTACTATGATACTTTTAAATAATCATTCGATAATGGTGATGATGATGACTACAACACTCTCATACCATCCTTCCGGTACCGATGATGATGATAATGATAATGATGTTATCACATCATCCTTCTGCTACCGATGACGATGACGATGATGATTAATTGACACCTCCCCTGCACCGCCCACTATTCCCTGCCCCCCCCCCGCCCCCCACAGCCCAAACCTGGGTCACCGTGACCTCCTGACCTCCTGACCTCCTGACCCCCTGACCTCGTGACCTCCTGACCTCCTGACCTCCGCACACTCTCGCCACGCGTGTAGCACGCGCGGCGCGTGCCGTGGTGATAGGGGGACACGGGGGGAGGGGTGGAGGGGGGCGGTTGACCAATGGAGCGCGGACCTGTGACCACGCCTCCTTCACACGCCACAGACATTGGCCCCGCCCCATCCGGGCAGCCCCCACGTGACCCTCGAGGCCGGCCGCCTTTGTCTCCCAGTACTGACGTTCACAAAGACAAAGATCCCCGTGTAGCCTTACAGACTGCAGGGCAAGTGCTGTTAGCGAGTAACCTATGAAGGCCGGCACGGCACACGAGGGGTGGGTGGCCAGCACCACGCCCGACCGCCTTTGTCTCCCCAGTGGCGATGTTTACACACCGCACCAGGTACTCATTTGAGGCTGAGTCGACCTAGGTGAGGCCCAGTACCGGTTCAGATAATCGTCACTGGNTGTTGGCCGTGAGCGGGAATCACTCTCGCCGGGTTCGCAGCGCAGCGCACCACTCGCCACCGCTCCCCACACACACACGCGCACACTGCACCGGAGACTCACTTCAGGCTGGGACCTAGGGACGTGGCCTGACCGGTTCACCTGCTCGCCGTCACTGTCGGTCCGTAGCGCAGCGCGGCGCGCTAACCGCTCGCCACCGCTCCCACGAGACGCAGTTACCCCCCTGCCCCCCCCTCTATAAATATCAGGCGGTGATGTTGCCAAATAGAAAGAGGGAAGTGACCCCAATGTGGCCGGGAGATGTTGACNACCTTGCCTGGTGTGCAGGAGGTCGTGGGTTCTACCCCGACCCTGACGCCTGCTGCTTCTGTATATTTGGAGTTTGCGTGTCTCTCTCTCTCATCATCATCATCACGGTGGTAGGAGATGTTGANTCCTCGCCTGGTGTGCAGGAGTTCGTGGGTTCGATCCCAACCCTGACGCCTGCTGCTGTATATTTGGAGTTTGCGTGTCTCTCTCTCTCATCATCATCATCANGGTGGCTATGAGATGTTGACTACCTCGCCTGGTGGGTTCGAGACCCTGACGNCGCTGCTGAATTGGATGTGCTCTCTCCTCTCTNACATCATCACGGGGCCAGGGATGTTGACTACCTCGCCTGGTGGTGCAGGGGTCGTGGGTTTACCCCGACCNTGCGCCTGCCTGCTTCNGTATATTTGGAGTTTGCGTGTCTCTCTCTCTCATCATNATCATAGTGGCTAGGAGATGTTGACTACCCGCCTGGTGTGCAGGAGTTCGTGGGTTCGATCCCAACCTGACGCCTGCTGTATATTTGGAGTTTGCGTGTCTCTCTCTCTCATCATCATCAACGGTGGCTAGGAGATGTTGACTACCTCGCCGGTGTACAGGAGGTTCGTGGGCGATCCCGACCCTGACGCTGCTGCTGTATATTGGAGTTTGCGTGTCTCTCTCTCTCATCATACGGTGGCTATGAGATGTTGACTACCTCGCCTGGTGGGTTCGATCCCGACCCTGACACCTGCTGTATATTGGAGTTTGTGTGTCTCTCTCTTCATCATCATCACGGTGGCAGGAGATGTTGACTACCTCGCCTGGTGTGCAGGAGGTCGTGGGTTCTACCCGACCCTGACGCCTGCTGCTGTATATTTGGAGTTTGCGTGTCTCTCTATCATCATCGTGGCTAGGAGATGTTGACTACCTCGCCTGGTGTGGAGGTCGTGGGTTCGATCCAACCCTGACGCCTGCTGTATATTTGGAGTTTGCGTGTCTCTCTTCTCTNATCATCATCACGGTGGCTAGGAGATGTTGACTACCTCGCCTGGTGTACAGGAGGTCGTGGGTTCGATCCCGACCCTGACGCCTGCTGTATATTTGGAGTTTGCGTGTCTCTCTCTCTCTCATCATCATCGTGGCTAGAGGTGTTGACTACCTCGCCTGGTGTGCAGGAGGTCGTGGGTTCGATCCCGACCTGACGACTGCTGTGTATATTGGGAGTTTGTGTGTCTCTCTCTCTCATCATCATCATCACGGTGGCCAGGAGATGTTGACTACCTCGCTTGGTGTGCAGGAGGTCGTGGGTTCGATCCCGACCCTGACGCCTGCTGCTGTATATTTGGAGTTTGCGGTGTCTCTCTCTCTNATCATCATCACGGTGGCTAGGAGATGTTAACTACCTCGCCTGGTGTGCAGGAGTTCGTGGGTTCGATCCGACCCTGACGCTGCTGTGTATATTCGGAGTCTGCGTGTGTCTCTCACTCATCATCATCACGGTGGCTAGGAGATGTTACCTACCTCGCCTGGTATGCAGGAGGTCGTGGGTTCGATCCGACCCTGACGTCTACTGCTGTATATTTGGAGTTTGCGTGTCTCTCTCATCATCACGGTGGCTAGGAGATGTTGACTACCTCGCCTGGTGTGCGAGGTCGTGGGTTCGATCCCGTCCCTGACCTGTGTATCTTTGGAGTTTGCGTTTTTCTCTCATCATCATCACGGTGGCTAGGGGATGTTGACTACCTCGCCTGGTATGCAGGAGGTCGTGGGTTCGATCCAACCCTGACGCCTGCTGTGTATATTTGGAGTTTGCGTGTCTCAGTCATCATCATCACGGTGGCTAGGAGATGTTAACTACCTCGCCTGGTGTGCAGGAGGTCGTGGTTCGATCCCGACCCTGATCCTGTATATTTGGAGTTTGCGTGTCTCTCTCTCTCCGTGATCGCGTGGATTTTTTTTTCCGGTCCTCCGATTTTCCCTCCACATTTAGAAAACCTATCATGGTTTAGAATATTTGGCTGCTATAAATGTCCACCTTGGGGCGCTTCGTAATAGATCACTTCTAAAAAGAGCTGATAGGTCAGTGGATCTCATAAAATAAANTAGTTTAGATGATAGCTCCCGTCACTCCGCTTTAGTACCAGATTAGTGCGGCAAAGATGATAATGATGATACTAAACTAAATAAATTACGACGTTTCGATCGCAGCACAAGCGGTCGTCCTCAGGCGGAAAAAAATATAATCCAGCAGTTGAACTGGTTCAGCAGTTAAACTGCTGGATTTATTTTATTTATTTTATTTTTCTACTTACGTGACTTTACCGAAAGAACCAAAGAGTATGGATTCCTGCAGTCACGAAAGTTTCAACTCAAGATTGATAATACTGAAGTCAAATTAAGCTAAAACAACATCTTCTTCCACCAGGGAAGGCCCAATTGAGTTGCGTAGCTCTTTCCAGAATCTTAATCAGAATATTAATTTGTACTGGAAGATTCCGGTGTCCCGTAGACCGGGACAACACGTTACAACAACAAGCACTTTTTAAAAAACCACGACGGGAGTGCAAAGTATAGCAAAGGTAAACAAATCGCGAACAATATCTACAACTACACCGTTGTATTTTACCAGGTAAAGCCCTTTCAGCTGTTAGTTTAGTTAATATAATCGACCACGAATGATATCTTCACGAAGTGACTTAATACGTGGACATTTATATCAGCGGCCAAATGCTCTAAACGAGCAGAGATGTTAATTCTGCATGTGGAGGGAAAACCGGAGGACCTGGACACAAATACACGCGATCACGGAGAAAGCGAGAGACACACAAACTCCACATATACAGCAGCAGGCGTCAGGTCGGGATCGAACCACGACCTCCTGTACACCAGGCGAGGTATTTATCATCTCCTAGCCACTGTGATGATGATGAGAGAGAGAGACACGCAGACTCCAAATATATAGCAGCAGGCGTCAAGGTCGGGATGGAAACCACGACCTCCTGTACACCAGGCGAGGTAGTTAACATCTCCTAGCCACCGTGATGATGATGAGAGAGACGCAAACTCCAAATATAAGCAGCAGGCGTCAGGGTCGGGATCGAACCCACGACCTCCTGTACACCAGGCGAGGTAGTTAACATCTCCTAGCCACCGTGATGATGATGAGAGCGAGAGACACGCAGACTCCAAATATACAGCAGCAGGCGTCAGGGTCGGGATCGAACCCACGACCTCCTGTGTACCAGGCGAGGTAGTTAACAACTCCTCGCCACCGTGATGATGATGAGAAAAGAGACACGCAAACTCCAAATATACAGCAGCAGGCGTCCGGGTCGGGATCGAACCCACGACCTCCTGTACACCAGGCGAGGTAGTCAACATCTCCTAGCCACCGCGGCACCCCTCATAATAATAATATAGTAGTGATAACGATAAAAAGAGGCCTCTCTGTCACAGAGGCCGACTCCGAGAGAGAGAAACAGAGCACGACTCAGAGAGAAAGGACGACTAAGAGATAGAGAGAGGACGACTCACAGAGAGGACGACTCAGAGGGTGAGAGAGAACGACTCGGAGAGAGAGAGAGGACGACTCAGAGAGAGAGGACGGCTCAGAGAGTGAGAGAACGACTCAGAGAGAGAGAGGACGACTCAGAGAAAGAGGACGACTCAAAGAGAGAGAACGACTCAGAGACAGAGAGGACGACTCAGAGAGAAGACGACAGAGAGAGAGAGGACGACTCAGAGAGAGAGAGGACGACTCAGAGAGAGAGAACGACTCAGAGAGAGGGACGACTCAGAGNGAGAGAGGACGACTCAGAGAGAGAGGACGACTCAGAGAGAGAGGACGACTCAGAGAGAGAGGACGACTCAGAGAGAGAGGACGACTCAGAGAGAGAGACGAGGACTCAGAGAGAGAACGACTCAGAGAGAGAGGACGACTCAGAGAGAGAGGACGACTCAGAGAGAGAGAACGACTCAGAGAGAGAAGACGACTCAGAGAGAGAGAGGACGACTCAGAGAGAACGACTCAGAGAGAGAGAGAGGACGACTCAGAGAGAGAGAGGACGAGTCAGAGAGAGAAGACGACTCAGAGAGAGAGAGGACGACTCAAGAGAGAAAACGACTCAGAGAGAGAGGACGACTCAGAGATATAGAGGACGACTCAGAGAGAGAGAGGACTCAGAGAGAGAGGACGACTCAGAGAGAGAGAACGACTCAGAGAGATAGAGGACGACTCAGAGAGAGGACGACTCAGATGCGCGTGAGGAGCCACAGACGATCATGGAGGCGGCAGCAGCAGCCTCGCCACGAGTAGCCTGCCACCAACAATTCCTCCAGCTCTGCAGTCCTCTACATGTGGAGGTGTTCTCGACGCAGTGGACGAGTTGTTTTATACGCGTGGGAGGAAAGCGGCACACTCGGACAAAACCCACGCGTGCGAGGGGGAACGCTCGATCCCGTGCACTCGGAGCAGGTGGAGATTCGTCTACACTGTGATGCTGTTGTTGTGTGGTCTGGAGTGTTGTTGTTGTTGTTGTCTTGGTGTGGCCTGGCACTGTTATTGTTGTTGTTGTGTGGTCTGGGACTGTTGTTGTTGTCTTGGTGTGGCCTGGCACTGTTGTTGTTGTCTTGGTGTGGTCTGAGATTGTTGTTGTCTTTGTGTGGTCTGGGATTGTTGTTGTCTTGGTGTGGTCTGGGATTGTTGTTGTTGTTGTGTGGTCTGGTGATTGTTGTTGTTGTTGTGGTCTGGGATTGTTGTTGTCTTGGTGTGGTCTGGGACTGTTGTTGTTGTTGTTGTCTTGGTGTGGTATGGGACTGTTGTTGTTGTCTTGGTGTGGTCTGAGACTGTTGTTGTTGTCTTTGTGTGGTCTGGGAGTGTTGTTGTTGATGTTCTTGTATTGCTGCTTTGCCTGCGCGTGTATCGCTGACATATCGGCATGAATGTCTCCTGTACACTCCTTGTACTACACAAATGTGCGCGTGTTTGTGTCGTCGATGTGAGCGACTTCCCCATACTGTGCACTGCAATCGTTTCGGTTTTCCCCATTGTTTGCTGCCGCTTACTGACATCTGTGGGTAGGAAAAGCTTGATAGCTATAGTAATAGGTTTTTACCTTTTCAACTGGTACAAAAACTGACACCTTTATACAAGGCATCATGTTTGCAATAACCACAACACAAGCAGCAAACAAAAAGAAACAACTCTGATGATGATAATGTATGCACTGTCCTTGAAGTTGATTGGTCCACACCCGAGACAGCTTTTCTTAGAGCCTAGTCTCCATTGGTGTTGGACCAGATGACGCCAAAAGGCNCAACTGGCGTCATCAGAGTTGTTTCTTTTTGTTTGCATTTTGACTGCTTGTGTTGTGGTTATTGCAAACATGATGCCTTGTATAAAGGTGTCAGTTTTTTTACCAGTTGACAGGGTAAACCCTATTATTATATTTGCCACTGGTAAAGGAGATGTCTCATAGTGTAAATGCTTGATAGCTCTTTGTATTTCTCAGCCCTCCTCCTCCTCCTCCTGCAGGCAATCACCAGCGATGTCCGTACGCCACCTCCTGCCGAACAACGCTCACGGTACCCTGCGAGACGGCAATATAATTCTAGATTTGAAGCTTTCGTGACTGCAAGGATTCATATTCTTAGGTTTTTTCGGTAAAGGGATATGAATCCTTGCAGTCACGAAAGCTTCAAATCTAGAATTAACGCCCTCTACGGGGAGGAATTCCACCTATCTGTTAGAGTTTTTAACAGACAACGAGACAAGAAGTCACAGCTTCTCGAGACGCTGGCATTCCTCAAGAGATGCCGAGATAACAAGGTCATACCCATCGCTTTCACACTAACATACGGAGTGGTATCTCCTGTAACTCTCATTTACTTGATACAGCTGTCGTGGCTGTGACGGTTCCACCTGAAGACGGAAGCTTGTGTTGCCTCCGAAACGTCTTGATTTTTATTTTATTTTACTTTTATTAATTTAAATTTTTTACCTACGTGACTTTACCGAAAAAAACTAAGAATATGACGGCCATATAACTTCACACGTTTGCCTGCGTGTGCGTGTGTGTTGAAATTCTTTCGCACCGTACGTAGCCAACCGTGCCATTCGGAGGTACGAGTGGAAGAACATCGATCATCTACATTTTACAAGTTTATTCAACTCCAGTGTCTTCCCGATGACGCTTACGATATAAGTGATGTCTTCATTGATTACGTATTGATATTCATATATCGAACGCCTGAAGGGTGCTCGAGGCGCGCTCTGTAATCGGTGTATATTTGGAGTCTACGTGTCTCTCTCTCATCATCATCACGGTGGTTAGGAGATGTTGACTACCTCGCCTGGTATGCAGGAGGTTGTGGGTTCGATCCCAACTCTGACGCCTGCTGCTGTATATTTGCAGTTTGCGTGTCTCTCTCTCCCCGTGTTCACCCTCCACACTTCGAATCGACATCGCGGCGTTTGGAGTATTTGACTGCTGCGATGAATCTCCACGTGTTGATGGTGATGATGATGGTGATGATGGTGATGGTGATGATGGTGATGATGATGATGGTGATGATGGTGATGATGATGGTGATGATGGTNATGATGATGGTGATGATGATGGTGGTGATGATGATGATGATGGTGATGATGATNGTNATGGTGGTGATGATGATGGTGATGATGATGGTGATGATGATGGTGATGATGGTGATCCACCACTTCTTTCGGCTGTCACTTGTCGCCTGGTCGCTTCTGGCCACAGAGACACGTGGGCCTGACGTTGTAAAATAAAAAAAATAAAATAAAAATGTGGCTTCGATTGCATCTAGTTGAAGCTTTCGTGACTGCAGGGATCCATACTCTTTGGTTCTTTCGGTAAAGTGACGTGGGTATGAAATCAAATAAATCTCGACGTTTCGATTGCAGCACAAGCAACCATCATCAACGTGGGAAAACCACAGCGAAACTTTTTTTCTGAAGTGGGAAAGACAAAGTCGGCATTCATAGCTGCTCGCTAACAGCACTTGCCCCTACAGTCTGTTGAGGCTATACGGGGGATCTTTGTCTTTGTACACACACACGTGTTCCGTGCGTGTGTGTTCTTCGCGAATTATTTTCAGAGGGAACTGGGGGAGGGGGGGGCGATTGAGAGGGTGACACTTTTTCTAGATGGTACATCGCGGTAGCAGAACGATGGTGATGGTGATGATGATGGGGGCCGCAATGAAAGCCACCAGAGGCCGCCAGAGGGCCGCGTGGCCTGTCGATCAAGAAGACCTCTGGCGGAGGCCTTCATAGGCGCCACTCGCTAACAGCACTTGCCCAACAGTCTCTTGAGGCTATGCGGGTGACCTTTGTCTTTGTTTGTGCGCTTGCGTAGATGAGCGGTAGCGTGGCGGTAGCGTGGTGACCGAGTTCGATTCCCGCTCACGGCCAACAACCGGTGATGATTGTCTAAGCCGGTCCTGGGCCTCCCCTAGGCCCACTCAGCCTCAAATGAGTGCACGGTGTGGTGTCTAAAAACATCGCCACCGGGGGGAGACAAACACGGCCGAGCGTGGTGCTGGCCACCAAGGTCCCAACACCTATTGGGAGCTTGACACCCAGGGTGGCACACCTGCTGGGAGCTTGTCACCAGGGTGGCACACCTGCTGGAGCTTGTCACCAGGGTGGCACACCTGCTGGGAGCTTGACACCTAGGGTGGCACACCTGCTGGGAGCTTGTCACCAGGGTGGCACACCTGTTGGAGCTTGACACCCAGGGTGGCACACCTGCTGGGAGCTTGTCACCAGGGTGGCACACCTGCTGGGAGCTTGCCACCAGGGTGGCACACCTGCTGGAGCTTGTCACCAGGGTGGCACACCTGCTGGGAGCTTGTCACCAGGGTGGCACACCTGCTGGAGCTTGTCACCAGGGTGGCACACCTGCTGGAGCTTGTCACCAGGGTGGCACACCTGCTGGGAGCTTGCCATCAGGGTGGCACACCTGCTGGAGCTTGTCACCAGGGTGGCACACCTGCTGGGAGCTTGCCACCAGGGTGGCACACCTGCTGGAGCTTGTCACCAGGGTGGCACACCTGTTGGGAGCTTGTCACCAGGGTGGCACACCTGCTGGAGCTTGACACCAGGGTGGCACACCTGCTCGGAGCTTGTCACCAGGGTGGCACACCTGCTGGAGCTTGTCACCAGGGTGGCACACCTGCTGGGAGCTTGCCACCAGGGTGGCACACCTGCTGAGAGCTTGTCACCAGGGTGGCACACCTGCTGGGAGCTTGTCAACCAGGGTGGCACACCTGTTGGGAGCTTGTCACCAGGGTGGCACACCTGCTGGTAGCTTGTCACCAGGGTGGCACACCTGCTGGGAGCTTGTAACCAGGGTGGCACACCTGCTGGGAGCTTGTCACCAGGGTGGCACACCTGCTGGGAGCTTGTCACCAGGGTGGCACACCTGCTGGAACCTTGTCACCAGGGTGGCACACCTGCTGGGAGCTTGTCACCAGGGTGGCACACCTGCTGGGAGCTTGTCACCAGGGTGGCACACCTGCTGGAACCTTGTCACCAGGGTGGCACACCTGCTGGGAGCTTGTCACCAGGGTGGCACACCTGCTGGGAGCTTGTCACCAGGGTGGCACACCTGCTGGGAGCTTGTCACCAGGGTGGCACACCTGCTGGAACCTTGTCACCAGGGTGGCACACCTGCTGGGAGCTTGTAACCAGGGTGGCACACCTGTTGGGAGCTTGTCACCAGGGTGGCACACCTGCTGGAACCTTGTCACCAGGGTGGCACACCTGCTGGGAGCTTGTAACCAGGGTGGCACACCTGTTGGGAGCTTGTAACCAGGGTGGCACACCTGCTGGGAGCTTGTCACCAGGGTGGCACACCTGCTGGAACCTTGTCACCAGGGTGGCACACCTGCTGGGAGCTTGTAACCAGGGTGGCACACCTGCTGGGAGCTTGTCACCAGGGTGGCACACCTGTTGGGAGCTTGTCACCAGGGTGGCACACCTGCTGGAACCTTGTCACCAGGGTGGCACACCTGCTGGAACTTGTCACCAGGGTGGCACACCTGCTGGGAGCTTGTCACCAGGGTGGCACACCTGCTGGGAGCTTGTCACCAGGGTGGCACACCTGTTGGGAGCTTGTCACCAGGGTGCACACCTGCTGGGAGCTTGTCACCAGGGTGGCACACCTGCTGGGAGCTTGTCACCAGGGTGGCACACCTGCTGGAGCTTGTCACCAGGGTGGCACACCTGCTGGGAGCTTGTCACCAGGGTGGCACACCTGCTGGGAGCTTGTCACCAGGGTGGCACACCTGCTGGGAGCTTGTCACCAGGGTGGCACACCTGCTGGAGCTTGACACCAGGGTGGTACACCTGCTGGTAGCTTGTCACCAGGGTGGTACACCTGCTGTGAGCTTGTCACCAGGGTGGCACACCTGCTGTGAGCTTGTCACCAGGGTGGCACACCTGCTGGAGCTTGACACCAGGGTGGCACACCTGCTGGGAGCTTGTCACCAGGGTGGCACACCTGCTGGGTCCTTGCCATCAGGGTGGCACACCTGCTGGGTCCTTGCCATCAGGGTTGCACACCTGCTGAGAGCTTGTCACCAGGGTGGCACACCTGCTGGGTCTTGCCATCAGGGTGGCACACCTGCTGGGACTTCACCCAGGGTTGCACACCTGCTGGGAGCTTGTCACCAGGGTGGCACACCTGCTGGGCTTGCCATCAGGGTGGCACACCTGCTGGGTCCTTGTCACCAGGGTTGCACACCTGCTGGGAGGTTGCCCACAGTCGCCTCGCCCTGTGTGGGGGGGGGGGTCAAAAATCGTCCGTCTCCCTCCCTCCCTCTCTCGTCTCGCTCTCCGCTTCAATAAACACCGGCAAGTTCTCATTTGACACATCCCATCAGACACTCGAACCCCTCCAAATGGAAGTGGGCACGTCTGCTTATCAGCTGCATTGGTTTCAACATCAATGAGAATGATTTTGAAATAAACTTATTTCAAAACACGCTTTTATGAATGTACTAGCAATGACACAACTCCACGACTCCAGGAAGTGGCCCCAAAGCTTGCCACAACGTATGGGACCGTGGCCAATTACAGCCAACGTCAGTTGACCGTTGGCAATTAGACCCAAGCCGAAACATTACATGTAAAAATATAATTTTTATTGAAAGCTTTCGTGACTGCAGGGATTCATAATAAAAAAAATATGAAAAATAAAATTCTCACGAATTTATTGTTTTAGATTTTTATTATTTTATTGTTTCCCTTCTACGTGACTTTACCGAAAGAGCCAAGAATATAAAAAGAATGTTTAAAAATATTATTTTTATGATCGAATATAGAATCGTCATCAGTACGACATAAGTATACCAAGTTTGTAGTCGATACCACATTGGGAAGTGGGTTAAAATTGAGTTACAATATTTGACGATACGACAACAATAGACAGAGTGAGTTAAAAGAAAGCGAGTAAAAAGATTGTTTAAAATATATTTTAATTTTTATGATCGAATATAGTATTGTCATCAGTACGACATAAGTGTACCAAGTTTGCAGTCGATACCACATTGAGAACTGGGTGAAATTGAGTTACAATATTTGACGATACGACAACAACAGACAGAGTGAGTTAAAAAAAACGTGTAAAAAGATTGTTTAAAATATATATTTTAATTATTTTTATGATCGAATATAGAATCGTCATCAGTACGACATAAATACACAAGTTTGCAGTCGATACCACATTGGGAAGTGGTGAAAATTGAGTTACACGATTTGACGATACGACAACAACAGACAGAGTGAGTTAAAAGAAACGTGTAGATAAAACAAAATCTCTGGACCGGTTTCCGACACTCAGTCTCTCGTCGGCAGCGTGAGGATTTGATTTGACCACAATGCTGGTGAACTACCCAGGCGTTTGGAGGCAGGGACCTCCATCTTTCGAGTTCAGGGGCGGGGAACCTTAATTCTGCCAAGGGCACATTTGTATATTTACATAACATCATTCGCGGCCATACAAAATTATGAACTTCAAAATTAGCCCGTTATATTTGGTCAAACATTTAATACTGGTAGGAACCTCCTGGTTACACCAGCCCACAGGGATTATTGTGTCCGTCCGTCCATCGTGCAGGGAGGGGCTGGGTGGGAGGGAGGGGCTGGGTGGGAAGGGGAGCGTGGGGAGGGGCTGGGTGGGGAGGCTGGGGAGGGGCTGGGTGAGAAAGGTGGGGCTGGGTGGGGGTGGAGGGTTGGGGCTGGGTGGAGAGGGGCTGGTCACCCGTGGTACCCTTATAAAACTCGATCATATTTGCGGAATACACCACGCCGCCGTTGACCCTGCAGGCCATTGGCCGAGCAACCCAACGTTCCTACCAGCTCCCTCCGCAGGAATGTGTTACTCGCCCCTAATGCGATGGGCTGGAACTGCTTCTCTTTGGCGAGGCGTGTGATGATGTTGCTGCTGCTATTGATGATGTTGCTGCTACTCGCAACTGCTTGTCCAGGTTTCCTCCGAGATTTATTGAATTTCGAGGGCCACACCAAATGATTTCCCCACCCCAACACTAACTCAGAATCACCGCCAGCGTCCCTGCGTTGGGGGATATGTCACGGAACACAAGTTTAAGTTCAAGTTCATTTATTAGGTGTAGCCCTGTGAGCCATTCGGCTCTTGAATCGGGTGCAACCGCAACAAACAAAAAACAAAAACATGAACAAAAAACATCTTAAAATGAATATGTGACTAAGTGCAAACAGAAAATCCACAGCAAAATGTTGCAGAAAAAAACCGTACACCAACGCTGTGTGCAAAAATCCCAGTGGGATCCAAGTTAAACAACAACAGCAACAACCGCAAGACAACCTGCCGATACACGCTACGGTGGTGCATTGGCGGAATCAGAGGTGGGTAAACAATCGATCCAAATGCAGAGCTCATTCTCCAGATGACAAGACGCTCTGTGTGTGTGGTGTGTGTCGGGCGTGGTGCTGGCCACCCACCCCCTCGTGTGCTGTGCCGACCTTCATGGGTGCTGCCACTCGCTAGCAGCACTTGCCCCTGCAGTCTGTGAAGGCTACACGGGGGATCTTTGTCTGTGTGTGTGTGGTGTGTGTCGGGCGTGGTGCTGGCCACCCACCCCTCGTGTGCTGTGCCGGCCTTCATGGGTGCTGCCACTCGCTAGCAGCACTTGCCCCTGCAGTCTGGTCAGGCCACACGGGGCATCTTTGTCTTTGTGGGTGCGCGCAGTGAGCGGTGGCGCAGCGGTTAGCGCTACGCTGCGCTACGAACCCCAGCGACCAGAGTTCGATTATCCGCTCACGGCAAACACCGGTGACGATTATCTGAACCGGTTTTGGGGCCTCTCCTAGGTCGACTCAGCCCCAAATCAGTATCTGGTGCGGTGTTTAAAACATCGCCACTGGGGAGACAAAGGCGGCCGGGCGTGGGTGCTGGCCACCCTCGCCCTCGTGTGCCGTTTTACGGCCTTCAGAGCTTCCACCCCCCCCTCAAACCACACCTGAAGAGGTTCCTCATTAAGAAGCTGGAGCCCCCCAAAGCAGACCTACAGAGTTCAGTCCTCACCCGGTGACCGATTCGCAGTGCGGATTGGACCACTCACGCGTGTCCATCTGTCACGTGGCGTGTTGATGACTTCCACGCCCGGTACGCAGGAGGTCCTGGGTTTGATCCCAACCCTGACGACGCCTGCTGCTGCTGTATATTTGGAGTTTGCGTGTCTCTCTCTCTCATCATCACCACGGTGGCTAGGAGATGTTAACTACCTCGCCTGGTACGCAGGAGGTCCTGGGTGCGATCCCAACCCTGACGACGCCTGCTGCTGTCTATTTGGAGTTTGCGTGTCTCTCTCTCTTTTTTTGACGATCAGAGGAAACAAGAAGATGATCCGTGTAGTCGGCACTTTGCTTCGTTCATCATTTAGTTTTTTTTTATGCTTTGCTTTATGTGCCCCCCGCCCCCCCCCCCTTTCACGAAAGATTTCACGCTCTGCTCTCTCTCTCTCTCCCCTCCCGTGGTCGCGTGGATTTTTCTCCTGGTCCTCCGGTTTTCCCCTCCACATGTAGAATCAAAGTGACAACCCTTAGTGGTTGGCTGTGTCGGGTGGTGGCGGGTTTAACGACACATTTATCTATTTCCGGCAGGGGTGGTCTGGCCCTGCCAAGGCAACCGCAGGCGGGACTCGAAATTCAACAAATCTAGGAACAAACCTGGAAAAGCAGTTGCGAATAGCAGCAACATCGTCAATACCAGCTAACATCGCACGCCTCGCCAAAGAGCAGCAGTTCCAGCCATCACATTAGGGGCGAGTTAATTAAATGTTTGACCAAATTATAACGGGCTAATTTTGAAGTTGATAATTTTGTATGGCCCGCGAATGATGTTATATTAATATCCAAATGTGCCCTTGGCAGACTAAAGGTTCCCCGCCCTGATTTACGCGATCTAACCCTACAAAACCTCAATTATGGATAAAATTAGTCGCGAAAGCGTCCGGCTGAGTGTTAAACAATCTTAAACCCCCTGGTGGCTGTCCTATAGATAATGCGGGGGGGGGGGTTTAGGGGGGGCTGAGGGGGTGAGGGGGGGTTGAGGGGGGGTGCATTGGAATGTGGAGATGAGCGAGAATGAGAATCCTGAGTGGAAGAGGAAATCCACCCCGTTGTTTGTGCTTTCGATTTGAAAGTCACACGTATATCGTGTGTGTGTGTCTGTGTGTGTCTGTGTGTGTGTGACTGTGTGTGTGTCTGTGTGTGTATCGTGTGTGTGTGTCCTGTGTGTGTGTCGTGTGTATGTTTCCTGTGTGTGTGTCTGTGTGTGTGTCCTGTGTGTGTATCTGTGTGTGTCTGTGTGTGTGTGTCTGTGCGTGTGTCTGTGTGTGTGTGACTGTGTGTGTGTCTGTGTGTGTATGTGTGTGTGTCTGTGTGTATGTATGTGTGTGTCTGTGTGTATGTCTGTGTGTGTGTCTGTGTGTGTGTGTCTGTGTGTGTCTGTGTTTGTGTCTGTGTGTGTGTGACTGTGTGTGTGTCTGTGTGTGTGTCCTGTGTGTGTATCTGTGCGTGTGTCGTGTGTGTGTGTCCTGTGTGTGTGTCGGTGTGTCGGTGTGTATGTATGTGTATGTCTGTGTGTGTGTCTGTGTGTATGTTTCCTGTGTGTGTGTCTGTGTGTGTGTGTGTGTCCTGTGTGTGTGTCGTGTGTGTGTCCTGTGTGTGTGTCTGTGTGTGTGTGTGTGTCTGTGTGTGTGTCTGTGTGTGTGTGTGTGTCTGTGTGTGTCTGTGTTTGTGTCTGTGTGTGTGTGACTGTGTGTGTGTCTGTGTGTGTGTGTGTGTGTGTCGTGTGTGTGTGTGTGTCTGTGTGTGTGTCGTGTGTATGTGTGTGTCGTGTGTGTGTGTGTCTGTGTTTGTGTCTGTGTGTGTGTGACTGTGTGTGTGTCTGTGTGTGTGTCGTGTGTGTGTGTCCTGTGTGTGTGTCTGTGTGTGTGTCCTGTGTGTGTATCTGTGTGTGTGTCGTGTGTGTGTGTCCTGTGTGTGTCGTGTGTGTGTGTCGGTGTGTATGTATGTGTATGTCTGTGTGTGTGTCTGTGTGTATGTCTGTGTGTGTGTCTGTGTCTGTGTGTGTGTGTCTGTGTGTGTGTCCTGTGTATCTGTGTGTCGTGCGTGTGTGTCGTGTGTGTGTGTCGTGTGTGTCTGTGTCTGTGTGTGTGTCGTGTGTGTGTGTCCTGTGTGTGTGTCCGTGTGTGTGTGTCTGTGTGTGTATGTGTGTGTCTGTGTGTGTTTCGTGTGTGTGTGTCCTGTGTGTGTGTCGTGTGTGTCCTGTATCTGTGTGTCTGTGTGTGTGACTGTGTGTGTGTGTCATGTGTGTGTGTCTGTGTGTGTGTCTGTGTGTGTGTATGTGTGTGTCTGTGTGTGTATCGTGTGTGTGTGTCCTGTGTGTATCGTGTGTGTGTGTCCTGTGTGTGTGTCCGTGTGTGTGTGTCTGTGTGTGTATGTGTGTGTCTGTGTGTGTTTCGTGTGTGTGTGTCCTGTGTGTGTGTCGTGTGTGTCCTGTGTCTGTGTGTCTGTGTGTGTGACTGTGTGTGTGTCATGTGTGTGTGTCTGTGTGTGTGTCTGTGTGTATGTTTCCTGTGTGTGTGTCTGTGTGTGTGTGTGTCCTGTGTGTGTGTCGTGTGTGTGTCCTGTGTGTGTGTCTGTGTGTGTGTGTGTGTCTGTGTGTGTGTCTGTGTGTGTGTGTGTGTCTGTGTGTGTCTGTGTTTGTGTCTGTGTGTGTGTGACTGTGTGTGTGTCTGTGTGTGTGTCGTGTGTGTGTGTCGTGTGTGTGTGTGTGTTTCTGTGTGTGTGTCGTGTGTATGTGTGTGTCGTGTGTGTGTGTGTCTGTGTTTGTGTCTGTGTGTGTGTGACTGTGTGTGTGTCTGTGTGTGTGTCGTGTGTGTGTGTCCTGTGTGTGTGTCTGTGTGTGTGTCCTGTGTGTGTATCTGTGTGTGTGTCCTGTGTGTGTCGTGTGTGTGTCGGTGTGTATGTATGTGTATGTCTGTGTGTGTGTCTGTGTGTATGTCTGTGTGTGTGNCTGTGTCTGTGTGTGTGTGTGCTGTGTGTGTGTCTGTGTATCTGTGTGTCGTGTGTGTGTGTCGTGTGTGTCTGTGTCTGTGTGTGTGTCGTGTGTGTGTGTCCTGTGTGTGTGTCCGTGTGTGTGTGTCTGTGTGTGTATGTGTGTGTCTGTGTGTGTTTCGTGTGTGTGTGTCTGTGTGTGTGTCGTGTGTGTGTATCTGTGTGTCTGTGTGTGTGACTGTGTGTGTGTGTCATGTGTGTGTGTGTGTCTGTGTGTGTCTGTGTGTGTGTATGTGTGTGTCTGTGTGTGTATCGTGTGTGTGTGTCTGTGTGTATCGTGTGTGTGTGTCCTGTGTGTGCGTGTGTGTGTGTCTGTGTGTGTATGTGTGTGTCTGTGTGTGTTCGTGTGTGTGTGTCCTGTGTGTGTGTCGTGTGTGTCCTGTGTCTGTGTGTCTGTGTGTGTGCTGTGTGTGTGTCATGTGTGTGTGTGTCTGTGTGTGTGTGTCTGTGTGTTGTATGTGTGTCTGTGTGTGTATCTGTGTGTGTGTGTCCTGTGTGTATCTGTGTGTGTGTGTCCTGTGTGTGTGTCTGTGTGTGTTTCTTGTGTGTGTCTGTGTGTGTGTCGTGTGTGTCTGTGTGTGTGTATGTGTGTGTCTGTGTGTGTATCTGTGTGTGTGTCTGTGTGTATCCGTGTGTGTGTGTCTGTGTGTGTATCTGTGTGTGTATCGTGTGTGTGTGTCTGTGTGTGTGTGTCGTGTGTGTCTGTGTCGTGTGTGTCTGTGTGTGTGTGTCGTGTGTGTGTGTCTGTGTGTTGTGTGTGGTGTCGTGTGTGTGTCTGTGTGTGTGTCTGTGTGAGGATGTGGGGAGCGGTGGTGCAGCGGTCACCAACCCAGGTTGAGGTTTATCTGAACCGGTCCTGGCCCTCCCTAGGTCGACTCGGACTCAAATGAGTACCTGGTGCGGTGTGTAGTAAACATCGTCACTAGGGAGACAAAGGCGGTCGACCCACCCCATCGTGTGCCGTGCCGGCTAACAGCACTTGCCCCAACACCTGTTAAAGCTATACAGGGGATCTTTGTTTTGTTTTTGTGTGTTTGAGGGTGTATGTGTGTGTTTGAGGGTGTGTGGATGTGTTTGAGGATGTGTGTGTATGTGTGTTTGAGTGTGTGTGTTTGTGTTTGAGGATGTGTGTGTGTTTGAGGATGTGTGTGTGTGTTTGTGTGTGTGTGTGTGTGTGNTTGAGGGTGTATGTGTGTGTTTGAGGGTGTATGTGTGTTTGAGGATGTGTGTGTTTGAGGATGTGTGTGTTTGAGGATGTGTGTGTGTGTGTGTTTGAGGATGTGTGTGTGTGTTTGAGGATGTGTGCGCGTGTGTGTATGTGGAGGGAGCGGGCGTGATGCTGGCCACCCACCCCTCTTGTGCCTTCCGGCACTTGCCCCAACAGTCTGTTGAGGCTATACGGGGTCTTTGTCCTTGTGAACGAGTGAGTTGAAGCTGCACACACACAAACACAACACCCCATCAGTACTCGTCCCCTAGTAGGTTCTGATTGCTGAGATTAAACTAATAACCAAAATATTTTTTTTTATTTTACCGGGTAAAGCCAACTGAGTTCTATCGCTTCTTTCAGAAGCGAACTGACGATCTCAAAGTGACTCATCATCATCACCACGGGGACATTTAACGTCGCCAAATACCTCTAAACGCGTAGAGACGTTGATTCTAAATGTGGAGGGGAAAAGCCGGGGGACCCGGAGAAAAGTCCGCGCGACGTCGGTGAGAGAGAGGGAGAGACGAGCAAATCATTGAAAAAAAACAAAAAAAACGAAATGATGAACGAAGCAAAGTGCCGACTACACCGAGCATCTTCTTGTTTCCTCTGCATCGTAAAAAGAAAGAGAGGAACGCGCAACCTCCAAATATACAGCAGCAGGCATCAGGGTCGCGATCGACCTCACGACCTGCTGCACACCAGGTGAGGTAGTCAACATCTCCTAGCCACCGTGATGATGATGATGATGAGAGAGAGACACGCAGACTCCAAATATACAGCAGGCGTCGTCAGGGTCGGTATCGAACCCATGACCTCCTGCACACCAGGTGAGGTAGTCAACATCTCCTAGCCACCGTGATGATGATGAGAGAGAGAGACACGCAAACTCCCCAAATATTCAGCAGCAGGCAGTGTCAAGGTCGAGATGGAACCCACGACCTCCTGCACACCAGGCGAGGTAGTCAACATCTCATAGCCACCGTGATGATGATGAGAGAGAGAGACACGCAAACTCCAAATATTCAGCAGCAGGCAGTGTCAAGGTTGAGATGGAACCCACGACGTCCTGCACACCAGGCGAGGTAGTTAACATCTCCTAGCCACCGTGATGATGATGAGAGAGAGAGACACGCAAACTCCAAATATTCAGCAGCAGGCAGTGTCAGGTTGAGATGGAACCCACGACGTCCTGCACACCAGGCGAGGTAGTTAACATCTCCTAGCCACCGTGATGATGATGAGAGAGAGAGACACGCAACTCCAAATACACAGCAGCAGTGTCAGGTCGAGATGGAACCCACGACGTCCTGCACACCAGGCGAGGTAGTCAACATCTCCTAGCCACCGTGATGATGATGAGAGAGAGAGACACTCAGACTCCAAATATACAGCAGGCGTCGTCAGGGTCGAGATCGAACCCACGACCTCCTGTGTACCAGGCGAGGTAGTCAACATCTCCTAGCCACCGTGATGATGATGAGAGAGAGAGACACTCAGACTCCAAATATACAGCAGGCGTCGTCAGGGTCGAGATTGAACCCACGACCTCTGTGTACCAGGCGAGGTAATCAACATCTCCTAGCCACCGTGATGATGATGAGAGAGAGAGACACGCAAACTCCAAATATACAGCAGCATGCGTCAGGGTTAGGATGGAACCCACGACCTCCTGTGTACCAGGCGAGGTAGTCAACATCTCCTAGCCAGCGTGCCCGACCACTCGAGCAGTTTCGCAAGAAAGTCGCAGGAACTGGCCCGGATGCATTGCATGGCCCGTGGCCGTTTTCCCGTAAACTCAATTAGTGTAAAGGGGACGTCATAAATGACGTCACTCACCAAGGAGGGGGGTCAGACATTTGTGACGATGTGTGACGAGGGGGGGGGGTTTGAGAAATGTGACGTCACATCAAAATGCGCAACTTTAAATAAATATAGACAACACGTTCTACTTAATTAAATAGACTGTTTAATCAATGTTTTCTCCCACAACATCAGAGTGCAGCGCCACATTAAATACGCACTACAATGACAATAGTTTAAAGTGATTCGAAGAAAGTTTTACATAATTTTGGGGGGGGGGCAGAATTTGTGACGTCATATTTGAGGGGGGGGGGTCTGACTTTTTGTGACGTCGTGTGACGAAGAAGGGGGGAGGGGAGGGTAAAAAAATCGTCCAAAATCGCGTGACGTCATTTATGGACGGCCCCTAAACCTCATGCCCGACGTGTCTCGGACTCGCCGCTCATCCTCCCCCACACATCACACAGATCCCAGCGTGGCCTCGGGGGGGGGGGGGAGGCAGGCAAGTGATGAGAGCGAGCTGAGCGTCCTACGACACACGAGTTCCAAGTTCCAAGTTTTCACTATGGGGACCTCATTTGCCAGTAAAAATATGATAATTGGTTCTTTACCCTTCTATCTGGCAACAAAACTGACAAAAAGGTGTCAGTTTTGTTGCCAGATAGAAGGGTAAAGAACCAATTATCATTCCAAGTTTTCATTTATTAGGTTCAGCCCTGTGAGTAGACCTCGGCGAGGTAAGGTAATTTACCCTTTTTACCTTACCTGCTAAAGGGTAAAATGTAGGGTAGAGTGATTGTATTGTGGTAAGGTAAAGGTAGGCTCGTTGTTTTTACCGTTTACCTTACCTTGCCGAGGTTTACCTAATAAAATACCCTGGGGTGCAACCGCAACAAACAAAATACGAACACAGAACATCTTAAAGCGACGACGCGTAACAGAGACATACTGGAATAAACCAGCAAAAAATATTCGAAAATATATATTTTTTTATTAAAACGCTGTGGGCAAAAATCACAATGTGGTGTGCAAGCCAACAACAACAACAACCATGAGACATGATAATTGTTTTTTTACCCTTCTATCTGGCAACAAAACTGACCTTTTTTACAAGGAGTCATGTTTGCATAGACCGCAATACCTGCAGTCATAATGCAAACAAAAAATAACTCTGATAATGTATGCACTGCCTTGAAGTTGATTATCAGAGTTATGTTTTTTGTTTGCATTATGACTGCAGGTATTGTGGTCTATGCAAACATGACTCCTTGTAAAAAAGGTGTCAGTTTTGTTGCCAGATAGAAGGGTAAAAAACAATTATCATATTTTTTACTGGCAAGTGATGTTCAATGGTGTAAACCATGAGACAATTTAGATTAACCATGTTTTCAATCACCGAAATGAAGCTATAAAAACAATGTAACAACAGTAATCATCGGAACTGTGATTTAAAATGTAACAATAAACGATTACGTAACACGTACGAGGTGGTGCTGGTGTGGTGGTGATGGGGGGGGGGGTTCGTAGCGCAGCGCGTTAACCGCTACACCACCGCTCCCCACGCGCGCACACAGAAAAGACAAAGGTCCCCCATGTAGCCTTGACGGACTGTGTGGGGCAAGTGCTGTGAGCGATCAACAAGACCTTTGCAGGTCGGCACGGCGCACGAGGGGGTGGGTGGCCAGCACCACGCCGGCCGCCTTTGTCTCCCCTAGTGGCGATGTTTACTCACCCCACCCAGGTATTCATTTGAGGCTGAGGCGACCTCGGAGGAGGCCAAAGACGGGTTCAATTGTTTACGCAATCGTTGTTGGTTCGTAAAAAAACGGGAATCGAACTTGGGTCACCGGTCTCGTAGTGCGGTGCCACTTGGGGGAGCGGTGGCACTGTGGTTAGCACACCGGCACCAACACCAGTGACAATTATTGGGTCTGTGCCTTTCACGCGCCGGCTTCCCGTACACAGACACAGCAGCCAAAGGGACTCCTCTACCTACGTACATTCGACTTACGAACTTTAGAGTAACGAACAAACCTGGGCCGTATGACCAGTTGCCTTTTTTGGGGGGGGGCACATCCCCCCCCCCAATATTAAACAAGTAAACCCGTAAAAACAAAGTTTTTCACTATAAATCCTTTATATGCGTGGCGGCTAGAGTCTTCTCGTCCTCTGGCTTGAGATGGCTGCCACCTATGGGTCAGATGATTGTCTGCCAGTATTAAGCAATTGGTAATTAAATATTTAATTAGTTTCCCTAAACAGTGTAAATTTTTTGCAATTTTTTNCACGAACATTAATTGTCACGCACAACGAGTCTGTGTGCAAAATGTCAACTCGATTGGATCACGGGAAGTGGGTTAAAAAACGACCGAAAGATTTGCACGGTCCTCAGCAAGCAAGCAAGCACGCAAGCAAGCAAGCGAACTTAATATAAAGGATTTAAAAATGCTCAAAATTCCTCCCCCCCCCCAATATATTGCTATAAAATAGATTTCTGTTTATATGATTGTGGTTATGGTTGTACTTTATTAATCCCGAATCTATGCCAATACAGACAATGAAACAAGAAAAGGTAAAAAACCAGAAATGTGATACAATACACCAGTAAACATTATTCTAAAAAAAAAGTCCATCCTATGTCGTCTTGGTTCTTGTCACGTAGAAGGTAAATAATAAAATTGTGGCCGAAACGTCGTGAGAATTATTTTATTATGTTTTATTTTATTATTTTATTATTTACCTACGTGACTTTACCGAAAGAACCAAGAAGATGAATTCCTGCAGTCACGAAAGCTTTAAATCGAAATTTCCATCCTATGTGTTAGTGATTTTTTAATTTGGCAGGATGGCAGGATGAGTTTCAAATTTAGATTTTTTTTGTTTCGGGGGGGGGGGACCCTAAACCCCCGAAAGATTTGCCCCCCCAATGTTCTCCATGGCTACGGTCATGATCAACTTTGGCCATTCCCCTGTTAGTGTAGGCCATACAACGTGTTTGGAACGAAACAGATCCGTACCGCCCTTTGTAAGTGCCCCGTATTCGACGACAACAACCATTCACGATTGTAAATCTCGTGCTTGCCATTTCGTTTTATTTTCTCCTCGCCGGTTATTATTTGAGAATACAATTTGACGGTTGTAAATTTTGTGTGTCACTGAACATCCACATTGACTCCTTCCCTGCATATTTCATTAATTAACAAAAAAAATTAACATGTTTTTTTCTGGCCTGGACTTTTGCAGCTGTTCTAGACTAATTTCAGGGTGCTGATTCCAAATCTGATCTCAGATTGCTCTATCACATCTCATTTTATGCTATCGGCATACCCCATTTTCATTGATTTTACCAAATTAACTCTGTCACTTATGATTGCAAGTTGTTGTGAGTCAGTGACTGCTTTAGTGTTAAAATATGGTGCTGTATTTTTAGGATAGTGTGTTTATACTATAATTTTATGTAGATATCCACATTTATTTAATATTTTTTCTTATGCAGTTTTTATTGAAAATGCAATATTTGATATCTCAAAAATCTGATGTGATAGACAAAAATGATGCCAGATTTGAAATCAGCACCCCAAAATTACCTTAAACCCTTGGAATACCTTATGCCAGAAAAAGTGTGTGGACCAGTGTAATCTTTACGTTAAATTATGTTTCAGATGCATTTTTGGGTTGAACACGGCTGCCCGCAAGGGGGGGGGCAGCCAATGAGCCTCCGCAAGCGACTCCGAAGCCACAAGCTGCCGACCCCTCCCCTAGGTCGACTCAGCCTCAAACGAGTACCCGGTGTAAACATCGCCACTGGGGGAGACAAAGGCGGCCGCCGTGGTGCTGGCCACCCACCCCTCGTGTGCCACAGTGCCGGCCTTCATAGGTGCTGCTCGCTAACAGCACTTGCCCCAACAGTCTGCGAAGGCTACACGGGGGAGCTTTGTCTTTGTATACACTGTAAGCTTTAAAAGCCATGACGCAGAGCGAGTTTCGTGGTCGAGTTTCTTGGCGCAGAGGATGCCGCGGAATTCCCGGAAAAAATCTCCTCCATTCTCATTGCCCCGGTGCGCATGTGGTGTGCGTGGGGGTGTGCGTGGTGTGTGGGGGGGGGGGAGTGTGAGGGTGTGTGGGTGGAGGTGTGAGGGTGTGTGTGGGGGGGGGGTGTGAGGGTGTGTGTGGGGGGGGTGTGAGGGTGTGTGTGGGGGGGGTGGGGTGTGGGGGATTGTGTGATGGTGTGTTTGGGGGGGGTTGGGGTGTAGGGGGGTGTGCGTGGGAAGGGGGTGTGTGAGGGTGTGCGTGGGGGTGAGTGTGAGGGTGTGCGTGGGGGGGGGTGTGAGGGTGTGTGCGTGGGGGTGAGTGTGAGGGTGTGTGTGTGTGGGGGGGTGTGAGGGTGTGTGTGTGGGGGGTGAGTGTGAGGGTGTCGTGTGTGGGGGGGTGTGTGAGGGTGTGTGTGGGTGGGTGTGTGAGGGTGTGCGTGGGGGGGTGTGAGAGTGTGGGAGCGGTGGTGCAGTGGTTAGCGCTGTGCTACGAAGCTGGTGACCCGAGTTCAATTCCCGCTCACGACCAACACCATCAGTGGTCAAGGTGCGTAGTAAACGTCGCCACTGGGGAGACAAAGGCGGCCGGGCGTGGTGCTAGCCACCCACCCCCTCGTGTGCCGTGTCGGCCTTCATAGCTGCTACTCGCTAACAGCACTTGCCCCAAAAAGTCTGTTAAGGCTACACGGGGGATCTTTGTATTTGTGAGAGCGAGCGTGGGTGGGTGTGTGTAGGTGAATAGCGGGGTCACGTAGCCCGCGTGCCCAGCCACCACATCCGCCAGCGGCTTCTGTGTGGCCGGATAGAGGGGACCTCAAAGGGCACGGCACGGGGTGGAGAAGTGATGGAGCCGATGCGGATACAGGAGGATTGTGGAGCTGAGTCGACCGGTACCAGCGGTGTCAAGGTCGACGTCTGTGGAGGAGGAGGCTCGTGAAGGACGCTGCTGCTGCTACTGGGCAGTTGGAGGCAGTCGCCCTCCAGCAACAACGGAGGGCAGAGGAGCGATGCTCACAACAAAGAGCGGAGCGGGTAAAATTCAGCATGTCAGCACAGTAGGGGGTACAGCTGGTGGTGCATCTGCCAGTCAGTGACCCCGTGGCACCTGCTGGGTCTGTCCCGTGACCTCCTCCTGTCAGCGAGTTTTCGACACTTCACGTGGCCTAGACGTGCACCTAAACTGGCACCGGCGTCGTTGTGACGTCACCGCCACTTTGTGACGAACGGCGGTTGTTGTTGTTGTTGTGTGGGTGAGTGAGTGTGTGGGTGATTGATTGAGTGGGTGGGTGAGTGTGAGTGAGTGGGTGGGTGGGTGGGTGATTGATTGATTGATTGAGTGGGTTGAGAGTGAATGGGTGAGTGGGTGGGTGATTGATTGGGTGAGTGGGTGGGTGATTGATTGATTGAGTGAGTGGGTGAGTGTGGGTGGGTNAGTGTGGGTGAGTGATTGATTGATTGAGTGGGTTGAGTGGGTGATGTGAGTGGGTGATGTGGGTGGGTGAGTGGGTGGGTGGGTTGGGTGGGTGAGTGGGTGAGAGTGAGTGGGTGAGTGGGTGGGTGATTGATTGATTGAGTGGGTGGGTGGATGGGTAAGTTAGTGAGTGTGTGGGTGAGTGGTGAGTGGGTGAGTGTGAGTGTGGGTGTGTGTTTGGGTGGGTGAGTGAGTGGGTGGGTGGATGAGTGATTGATTAAGTGAGTGAGTGGTGGGTGAGTGAGGGAGTGGGTGAGTGAGTGGGTGGGTGAGTNGTGGTGAGTGAGTGGTGGGTGAGTGAGTGNGTGAGTGAGTGAGGGAGTGACTGACTGAGTGAGTGTGAGTNGTNGGTGAGTGGGTGAGTGAGTGAGTGAGTGGGGCAGTAGATGTCTATGCACGTGCCTGCACGTGACCCAGCATTGTGTAGGCAGCAGCGAGGGTTGTTGGATCACACACAGATCGGCTGTGGAACTCCCTTCCTACCCGTAGGCGGACGTCAGCAGAGTGGGGACTAATTTCCATCTGTTCCATCTGCACACGGGGGATAGAGCGTTTCCCCTCGCGAGAACGCGTGGGTTATTTTCGGGGATTTCGCCCCCCCACTCCCCACGCGTTGGTGTACGGTGCTGTCCTTTCTTGGATTTTCTGTTTGCACATAGTCACATAGTCACTTTAAGATGTTTTCTTGTTCATGTTTTAGTTGTTTTGTTTGTTGCGGTTGCACCCGATTCAAGAGCCGAATGGCTCACAGGGCTATACCTAATAAATGGCACTGAAAAAAATGAAATTAAAACTGAAAAAAAAACGCGCTACAATAAACACGGCTCGTCATTCACTGGGAGGGGAGGGCGTGAAAGAAAAAAACAAATTTTACAAGTAAAAATAATTAATATAATCATCATTCTTTGTGTTTTGTCGGTAAAGTCACGTGGGTAAAAAAACTAAATGAATTAAATCAAAATGAAAACAACTAAATTCAAACAAATCACGACGTTTCGAAGGCGACACGAGCCTCCTTCACCAGGTGGGCTGCTCCAGAAAAAATGACCAAAGACTTCGAATCTAGAACTAATCATCACAATTCTTTTTTTTAAATCCTTTATATTAAGTTCACTTGCTTGCTTGCTTAGGACCGTGCAAATCTTTCGGTCGTTTTTTAACCCACTTCCGTGATCCAATCGAGCTGCCATTTTGCACACAGACTCGTTGTGCGTGACAATTAATTTTCGTGAAAAAATTTTTCCTAAATTTTACACTGTTTAGGGAAAAAAATTAAAATATTTATTTACCAATTGGTTAATGCTGGCACACAATCATCTGACCCATAGGTGGCAGCCATCTCAAGCCAGAGGACGAGAGGACTCTAGCTGCCCCGATGCCACGCATATAAAGGATTTATAGTGAAAAACTTTGTTTTTATGGGTTAACATTTTTTTTAATCATTATTCTCGCTCAGCCTGAGAGCTCAACAAATCACCGCGTTTCCTTCCCACTGACGCTACCCGCTAGGAGCCTTCCTCCGCGGGGCTTGGGGAGGCCGTGTTTATTCATTTTCGTTTTCACTTTTGAAATAGAGAACTACACGTTCCGCGCCGTACGCGTGCGGGAGGGAGGCCTCGCCTAGGTCGGCTCAGCCTCAAATGAGTACACCTGGTGCGGTGTGTAGTAAGCGTCGCAGCTGGGGAAACAAAGGCGGTCGGGCGTGGTGCTGGCCACCATCGCCCTCGTGTGCCACAGTGCCGGCCTTCGTAGGCGCTGCTGCTCGCTATCAGCACTTGCCCCGACAGTGTTCCAGGCTATATGGGGGATCTTTGTCTTTGTACTCCGAATAAAGCGATTAGCTTGTGACCCGGGTTCGATTCCCGCTCACGGCCAACGCCGGCGACGATAACACTGGTCAACAACAAAAATAACATTTTTTTCTGGCCTGGACTTTTGCAGCTGTTTTAGACTAATTTCAGGGTGCTGATTCCAAATCTGATCTCAGATTTGCTCTATCACATCTCATTTTATGCTATTGGCATACCCCATTTGCATTGATTTTACCCGAAATTAACTCTGTCACTTATGATTGCAAGTTGTTGCGAGTCGGTGACTGCTTTAGTGTTAAAATATGGCGCTGTATTTTTAGGATAGCGTGTTTATAATATCATTTAATGTAGATATCCACATTTATTTAATATTTTTCTTCTGCAGTTTTATTGAAAATGCAATGTTTGATATCTCAAAAACCTGATGTGATAGACAAAAACTGATGCCAGATTTGGAATCAGCACCCCAAAATTAACTTAAACGCGTTGCAATACCTTATGCCATTAAAAGTTTGTTGACCAGTGTTATCTGAATCGGTCCTGGCCTCCCCTAGGTCAGCTCAGCCTCAAATCAGTACACCTACAACATCAGAGTGCAGCGCCACATTAAATACGCACTACAATGACAATAGTTTAAAGCGATTTGAAGCATNTTTTTTTTTTTGGGGGGGGGGGGCAAAGCTTTGTGACGTCATATATGAGGGGGGTTTGACTTTTTGAGACGTCGTGTAACGAAGGGGGGAGGGGTCAAAAATCGTCCAAAATCGCGTGACGTCATTTATGGACGGCCCCTATGTGGGGTGATCTTTTTCTTGTGGGTCTCGGGGAGCGGTGGCGCCGTGGTTGGCGCACTGCGCTCTGAATGAATGTCTTTCCGACAGACCTGGTCTTCACCTGAGGACGGCTGCTTGCGTTGTGGCCGAAACGTCGTGAGAATTTTTTATTATGTTTTATTTTTATTATTTTATTATTTCCCTTCTACGTGATGACTTTACCGAAAGAACCAAGAAGATGAATCCCTGCAGTCACGAAAGCTTTAAAACGTCAATACCCGTTCCAGCGTTACTTACATGGGCAAAGTCACGCTCAATTACTCCAAATACGGGCCAACAGCATTAACATAATCTATCATCAATTCTGTCGCAGATTCATGTCGTCCTGTTAGAGCGCCTTTGTCTTTGTCCGCTCTTCCTTTTGACGTCCGTGGAACCCAATGAAAACCCCCCACCCCCCCAACCCCCCACCCCCAACCCCCCACCCCCCAACCCCCCAACCCCCACCCCCCAACCCCCCCAACCCCACCCCCAACCCCCCCAACCCCCACCCCCAACCCCCCCAACCCCCCCCAACCCCCACCCCCCAATCTCCCCCAGAGGAGGCTTCTTCCCGCAGCATTGTTCAAAAAAATCTCATCGCAAATCAACACGCGACCTCCCCCCACACACACACCACACACACATCCCCCACACACACACCACACACCACACACCAAACACACACACATCCCACACACACACACACCACACACACACCACACACACATCCCCACACACACACCACACACACCACACACACACACCACACACACATCCCACACACACACACCACACACACACACCACACACACATCCCCACACACACACCACACACACCACACACACACACCACACACACACATCCCACACACACACACCACACACACACACCACACACACATCACACACACACCACACACACCACACACACACCACACACACATCCCACACACACACACCACACACACATCCCCACACACACACCACACACACACACACACACACCACACACACATCCCACACACACACACCACACCACACACCACACACACACCACACACACAACACACACCACACACACACACTACACACACCCCACACACACACACCACACACACACACCACACACACATCCCCACACACACACCACACACACCACACACACACACCACACACACATCCCACACATACACACCACACACACACACCACACACACATCCCCACACACACACCACACACACCACACACACACACACACACACACACCACACACACCACACACACACACCACACACACACACACACACTTACACACCACACACACACACCACACGCCCCACACACACACCACACACACACACACACGCCCCACACACACACACACACACACACCACACACACCACACACACACACACACACACCACACACACACACCACACACCACACACACACACCAAACACACACACACACCACACACACACCACACAACACCACACACACACACCACACACCACACACACCACACACAACAACACCACCCACACACACACACACCACACACACCACACACCACACACACCACACACCNACACACACACACACACACACACCACACACCCCACACACACACACACACACACACACGCCCCCACACACCACACACACCACACAATCCACACACACACCACACACACACACACACANACACACACACACACACACCACACACACACACCACACACACACCACACACACACACTTACACACCCCACACACACCACACACACACTTACACACCCCACACACACCACACACACACATCCCCTACATACCCCACACACACACCACACACACACACCCAAACACACACCCAAACACACACCCCACACACACACTTACACACCCCACACACACCCCACACACACACACCACACAGACACACATACACCACACACACACCACACACACACCACACACAGACACTTACACACCCCACACACACCACACACACACACCACACCACACACACACTTACACACCCCACACACACCACACACACACACCACACACACACCACACACACACCACACACACTTACACACCCCACACACACCACACACACACCACACACACACTTACACACCCCACACACACACACCCCACACACACCAAACACACACACCACACACAGACACACACACACCACACACACACCACACACACACTTACACACCCCACACACACACCCACACGCCCCACACACACACANCCACACACACCAAACACACACAAAAGACAAAGACAAAGATCCCCCTATAGCCTGTGAGCGAGCACCATATGAAGGCCGGCACGGCACACGAGGGGTGGGTGGCCAGCACCACGCCCGACCGCCTTTGTCTCCCTAGTGGCGATGTTTACACACCGCACCGGGTGCTAGGGGAGGCCCAGGACCGGTTCATTATCAGTGGCATAGTTACTACATTATCAGTGGCGTAGTAACTACATTATCAGTGGCGTAGTGACTACATCATCAGTGGTGTAGTAACTACATGATCAGTGGCGTAGTAACTACATTATCAGTGGCGTAGTGACTACATCATCAGTGGTGTAGTAACTACATGATCAGTGGCGTAGTAACTACATTATCAGTGGCGTAGTGACTACATCATCAGTGGTGTAGTAACTACATGATCAGTGGCGTAGTAACTACATTATCAGTGGCGTAGTGACTACATCATCAGTGGTGTAGTAACTACATGATCAGTGACGTAGTAACTACGACAGTATCAGCTCAGGGGGTGACCCAGTCAACGTCCTGCCTCGCCTGCCCGGAGGAGCTGACTGACGATGGGAATGCGTCAAGATGAGTTCGCACGTCCGCACAAGCGCGCGCATGCCGAGTGTCGAAGGCTCGCTGCTCCAGGAGGTCACGGATCAGGCCCCGGTGGCAGAGGTCGCAACCGGGTACCCGATACCCGTACCCTAGCCGATACCCGGCTACCCGGCCGGGTACGGATACCCGTTTGCGACCCTGGTGCGGCCGAATACGGGTACGGGTAGGCCGCGAGTCACTGGTGAGTAATCGTCATGAGAATTATTTTATTATGTTTTATTTTATTATTTTATTACTTCCCTTCTACGTGACTTTACCGAAAGAACCAAGAAGACGTTTGTCACTCATTTCGGGTAGGGTATGGGTAGCGTACGGGTACCCGTACCCGGCCGGGTACGGGTACCCGTTTTAGACCCTGGTGCGGCCGGGTACGGGTACGGGTAAGGAATCAAAACCCGTTTGCGACCTCTGCCCCGCTGGTGCCAGGGTTGACCGCCTGAGATGACTGGCAGATGCACCACCACCTGAGCCAGCCACCGTGCCAACTTGAATAGATACACAGCAAAGATCCCCCGTGTAGCCTTCACAGACTGTAGGGCAAGTGCTGTTAGCGAGCACCTATCAAGTCCGGAACGTGGCACGAGGTTTGTGGGTGGCCAGCACCACGCCCTGCGATGTTTACTACACACCCCACAAGATACTCATTTGAGGCTGAGCCGACCTAGTGGGGAGGCCCGGGACCGGTTCAGATATTCTCCCCTTACGACACACTCACGGCCACACGCTGTCACAACCCCTCCCCAGACAGACACACACACACAGCCTGCTTAGGCTTGCTTTGAGTGGGAGTCTTTCCTTGACAGCGAGCTGACACCCAAAGGAGGGAGCGGTGGCGCCGCGGTTAGCGCAGCGCGACGCGACCACCCCCTCAGCCCCCCCAAACCCTGGCCATGTCGACTTCAATTCCCGCTGACGCCCACCATCAACAGCGGAGAATGTCGTCAGCGGCGTCTCGCTTCGCGTCTTAGAGCCGATGCTGCCGATGATTCTTGTTTTTTTCTTCACACAGGGAGGGCAGATGTGGCCACGGCGGTGTTGGGGGTCGTCCCTAAATGACGTCACGCACCTGGGGGTCGGGGGGGTGGTCAGATATTTGTGACGATGTGTGACGAGGTGGGGGGTGTTTTAGAAATGTTACGTCACGTAAAAATGAGCAACTTTAAATAAATATAGACAACACGCTTAATTAAATAGACTTTTTCATAAATGTTTTCTCCGACAACATCAGAGTACAGCGCCACATTAAATAGGACTACAATGACATAGTTTAAAGCGATTTGAAGCATGTTTTTTTATTTAAAGCTTTCGTGACTGCATGATTCATATTTTGGTTCTTTCGGTAAAGTCACGTGAAGGGAAATAATAAAATAATAAAATATAAAACAATACAATTCTCAGATAGTTTAGTTAAATAGTTTAATTTAATTATTTTATTTACCTTTTTTCAAACTTTAATATGATATTCACGTGGAAGGGAATAATAAAATAATAAAAATATTAAACGTAATAAAATTCTCACGACGTTTCGACTGCAACACAAGCAATCATCATCAGCTGTGAAAACCATACAAGAAATTGTTATTATTTTATTATTTCCCTTCTACGTGACTTTACCGAAAGAACCAAGAATACGATTTGAAGCAAATTTCATATTTTTTTTTGGGGGGGGGGGGGGGCAGAGCTTTGTGACGTCATAATTGAGGGGGGGGGTGTCTGACTTATTGTGACGTCGTGTGACGATGGTGGGTGGGGGTCAAAATCGTGCAAAACCGCGTGACGTCATTTATGGACGGCCCATGTCCACTCGTCTGCTCACACAAAGGCGGCGATGGATCCGTCCGCGATGTTTTCAACTTGCCGCGCCGGGAGATTCGAGTGGGACGGCAACTTCCGTCGGCTGCGGGGCTCCAATGGCGCTGAAGCGTTCCGACATCTTCCGGTCACCCAGAATCCCTTCCTCTAAAGCAGGGGTCGGAAACCTTTTTGACTGGGAGAGCCATAAAGCCAAATATTTCTAAATATATTTCATTGAGAGCCATATAGTATTTTTAACGTATAATAAATTAAATGTCTTACTTTTAACGTGACTTCTGGTCACGGGACCCGTGACCCGAGAAATTTTATCTTCAAAACTAATTTCTGTTTATCTTCTTGGTTCTTTCGGTAAAGTCACGTAGAAGGGAAATAAAATAATAAATAATAAAATAAAACATAATAAATAATTCTCACGACGTTTCGGCCACAACGCAAGCAGCCGTCCTCAGGTGAAAACCAGGTCCGTCGAGGCGACAGAGTCTGAAGACTGTCGCCTCGACGGACCTGGTTGCGTTGTGGCCGAAACGTCGTGAGAATTGTTTTATTATGTTTTATTTTATTATTTATTACTTCCCTTCTACGTGACTTTACCGAAGAACCAAGAAGATGAATCCCTGCAGTCACGAAAGCTTTAAATCGAAATTTAATTTCTGTTTACTTTAAAATGACACAGTATTATTAAGCAATATCACAAGTATTTTAAAATCAGTTCCAAACTGATTTTTTTTTTCAACTCAAAATTGTCTGGGAGCCATATGCCGTCACTGGAAGAGCCATATATGGCTCGCGAACCATAGGTTCCGATCGCTGCTCTAAACCGATCACCAGGGGGGTTGTGTGTGTGTGTGAAAGTGTGTGTGTGTGTGAAAGTGTGTGTGAAAGTGTGTGTGTGTGAAAGTGTGTGTGTGTGAAACTGAGTGTGTGAAAGTGTGTGTGTGTGTGAAACTGAGTGTGTGAAAGTGTGTGTGTGTCAGTGCGCTCGCTGCGCTAAGAACCTGGCCACACGAGTTCGATTCCCGCTCACGGCCAACAACACCACAGAGACGATTATCTGAAACGGTCCCGGGCCTCTCCCCTAGGTCGACTCAGCTTCAAATGAGTACCTGGTGCGTTGTGTAGTAAACATCGCCACGAGGGAGACAAAGGCGGTCGGGCGTGGTGCTGGCCTTCACCATCCCCGTCACAGGCGTTGCTCGCTAACAGCACTTGCACCAACATCTTGCAAAGGCTACTCGGGGATCTTTGTCTTCGTGAGTGGGTGACTCTTTTCGCAATCGTTGTGACTCATTGCGTCCTTCCCGACAGGCAAGGCAGCATCTGGACTCAAGTAAACATAATACAGACGGTTGTTTGTGTTATACTTTATTTTTCATTTACGGTATAAAAAAATTACACTGTTACGTGCAAATGTACAATGTTTCTTCTCACGTATGAGTTTAACATTGCTTCTTTGTTGGCGTTGATGAGCCAGAACACATTTCATTACACTGACTGTATGGACATTGAAATGCAGTACATGGGACTCCTCTACTTACGAACACGCGAATTACGAACTTTCAAATATACGAACAAACCTGGTTCGTATGTCCAGTTGCCTGTTCGGACCGAGAGACGTAAGTTCAACCACCGCGCAATAGATGACAGTGGTGGCATCTACAGCTACAGAACGTGAAGAACCAGTGGCATCCACATCTGCAGAACGTGAAGAACCTATGGCATCTACATCTACAGAACGTGAAGAACCAGTGGCATCCACATCTGCAGAACGTGAAGAACCTATGGCATCTACATCTGCAGAACATGAATAACCAGTGACATCTACATCTGCAGAACATGAAGAACCAGTGGCATCGACATCTGCAGAACAGGAAGAACCAGTGGCATCTATATCTGCAGAACAGGAAGAACCAGTGGCATCTACATCTGCAGAACAGGAAGAACCAGTGTCATTTACATCTGCAGAACAGGAAAAACCAGTGTCATTTACATCTGCAGAATGTGAAAACCAGTGGCATTGAGAGCTGCAGAACTTGAACAACCAGTGGCATCTACATCTGCAGAACAGGAAGAACCAGTGGCATCTACATCTATAGAATATGACGAACCAGTGGCATCTACATCTACAGAACATGAAGAACCAGTGGCATTTACATCTGAAGGACACGAATAACCAGTGGCATCTACATCTGCAGAGCGTGAAGAACCAGTGGCATCTACATCTGCAGAACAGGAAGAACCAGTGACATCTACATGTACAGAACGTGAATAACCAGTGGCATCTACATCTACAGAACGTGAAGAACCAGTGGCATCTACATCTATAGAATATGACGAACCAGTGGCATCTACATCTACAGAACGTGAATAACCAGTGGCATCTACATCTACAGAACGTGAATAACCAGTGGCATCTACATCTGCAGAACATGAAGAACCAGTGGCATCTACATCTGCAGAACGTGAAGAACCAGTGGCATCTACATTTGCAGAACGTGAAGAACCAGTGTCATCTACATCTACGGAACATGAAGAACCAGTGGTATCTGCATCTGCAGAACGTGAAGAACCAGTGTCATCTACATCTGCAGAACACGAAGAACCAGTGGTATCTACATCTATAGAATATGAAGAACCAGTGGCATCTACATCTACAGAATATGAAGAACCAGTGACATCTACATCTTAAGGACACGAAGAACCTATGGCATCTACATATACAGAACGTGAAGAACCAGTGGCATCTACATCTGCAGAACAGGAGGAACCAGTGGCATCTAAATCTGCAGAACGTAAGAAACCAGTGGCATCTATATCTGCAGAACATGAAGAACCAGTGACATCTCTATCTACAGAACAGGAAGAACTAGTGGCGTCTACATCTGCAGAACATGAAGAACCAGTGGCATCTACATCTGCAGAACATGAAGAATCAGTGACATCTCTATCAACAGAACAGGAAGAACCAGTGGCGTCTACATCTGCAGAACATGAAGAACCAGTCGGATCTACATCTACAGAAGGTGAAGAACCAGTGGCATTTACATCTGCAGAACATGAAGAACCAGTCGCATCTACATCTACAGAACATGAAGAACCAGTGACATCTACATCTGCAGAACGCGAAGAACCAGTGACATCTACATTGCAGAACGTGAAGAACAAGTGACATCTACATCTGCAGAATGTGAAGAACCAGTGACATCTACATCTGCAGAACGTGAAGAACAGTGACATCTACATCTGCAGAACGTGAAGAACCAGTGACATCTACATCTGCAGAACGTGAAGAACAGTGACATCTACATCTGAGAACGTGAAGAACCAGTGACATCTACATCTGCAGAACGCGAAGAACCAGTGACATCTACATCTGCAGAACGTGAAGAACAGTGACATCTACATCTGCAGAATGTGAAAAACCAGTGACATCTACATCTGCAGAACGTGAAGAACAAGTGACATCTACATCTGCAGAATGTGAAGAACCAGTGACATCTACATCTGCAGAATGTGAAGAACCAGTGACATCTACATCTGCAGAACGCGAAGAACCAGTGGCATCTACATCTGCAGAATGTGAAGAACCAGTGACATCTACATCTGCAGAATGTGAAGAACCAGTGACATCTACATCTGCAGAACGCGAACAACCAGTGACATCTACATCTGCAGAATGTGAAGAACCAGTGACATCTACATCTGCAGAATGTGAAGAACAAGTGACATCTACATCTGCAGAACGTGAAGAACCAGTGACATCTACATCTGCAGAATGTGAAGAACCAGTGACATCTACATCTGCAGAACGTGAAGAACAAGTGACATCTACATCTGAAGAATGTGAAGAACCAGTGACATCTACATCTGCAGAACGTGAAGAACCAGTGATATCTACATCTGCAGAATGTGAAGAACCAGTGACATCTACATCTGCAGAATGTGAAGAACCAGTGACATCTACATCTGCAGAACGTGAAGAACAAGTGACATCTACATCTGCAGAACGTGAAGAACCAGTGGCATCTACATCTGCAGAACGTGAAGAACCAGTGACATCTACATCTGCAGAACGTGAAGAACCAGTGACATCTACATCTGCAGAATGTGAAGAACCAGTGACATCTACATCTGCAGAACGTGAAGAACCAGTGACATCTACATCTGCAGAACGTGAAGAACAAGTGACATCTACATCTGCAGAACGTGAAGAACCAGTGACATCTACATCTGCAGAACGTGAAGAACCAGTGACATCTACATCTGCAGAACGTGAAGAACCAGTGACATCTACATCTGCAGAATGTGAAGAACCAGTGACATCTACATCTGCAGAACGTGAAGAACCAGTGACATCTACATCTGCAGAACGTGAAGAACCAGTGGCATCTACATCTGCAGAACGTGAAGAACCAGTGGCATCTACATCTGCAGAACGTGAAGAACCAGTGGCATCTACATCTCTAGAATATGACGAACCAGTGGCATCTACAGAACATGAATAACCAGTGGCATCTACATCTACATAACGTCAAGAACCAGTGGCATCTACATCTGCAGAACATGAAGAACCAGTGGCATCTACATCTGCAAAACATGTTGTTGTTGTTTGTTCCTGTTTCGTTTTGGTGACGTTTCATGATCTGAGTAGTTGCTATCAATAAAAAGGGCTATATGTACTTTTATTGATAGCACCTACTCAGATCATGAAACGTCACCAAAACGAAACAGGAACCAAACAACAACAACAATGTATTTTATAGAACGGATTTTTTTCGTGTTTCGTATTTGTTTCATTCCCCGCACACTCAGATTAGCACGGGTGGCTGTGTACGGTGCGAAAGAAGTCACGCACACACACACTGCCCATAGACTAACACTGCCCATAGACTCAACACTGCCCGTAGACTAACACTGCCCATAGACTAACACTGCCCATAGACTAACACTGCCCATAGACTAACACTGCCCATAGACTCAACACTGCCCATAGACTAACACTGCCCATAGACTCACACTGCCCATAGACTCACACTGCCCATAGACTCACACTGCCCATAGACTAACACTGCCCATAGACTCAACACTGCCCATAGACTCACACTACCCATAGACTAACACTGCCCATAGACTCACACTGCCCATAGACTCACACTGCCCATAGACTCAACACTGCCCATAGACTCACACTGCCCATAGACTAACACTGCCCATAGACTCACACTGCCCATAGACTCACACTGCCCATAGACTAACACTGCGCATAGACTAACACTGCCCATAGACTCACACTGCCCATAGACTCACACTGCCCATAGACTAACACTGCCCATAGACTCAACACTGCCCATAGACTAACACTGCCCATAGACTCACACTACCCATAGACTAACACTGCCCATAGACTCACACTGCCCATAGACTCACACTGCCCATAGACTCACACTGCCCATAGACTAACACTGCCCATAGACTCACACTGCCCATAGACTAACACTGCCCATAGACTCACACTGCCCATAGACTCACACTGCCCATAGACTCACACTGCCCATAGACTAACACTGCCCATAGACTACACTGCCCATAGACTAACACTGCCCATAGACTCACACTGCCCATAGACTAACACTACCCATAGACTCACACTGCCCATAGACTCACACTGCCCATAGACTAACACTGCCCATAGACTAACACTGCCCATAGACTCNACAGAGACTCAACACTGCCCATAGACTCACACTGCCCATAGACTCACACTGCCCATAGACTCACACTGAGACTAACACTGCCATAGATAACACTCATAGACACAGCCATAGACTAACACTGCCNATAGACTCACACTGAGACTAACACTGATAGACACACTGCCATAGACTAACACTGAGAGACACAGAGAGTCACACACAGAGACACAGAGACACACACAGACACACACACAGAGACACAGAGAGACACACAGAGACACACACACACAGAGACACACAAAGACACAGAGAGACACACACAGAGAGACACACACNGAGACACACACAGACACAGAGACACACACACAGAGAGACACAGAGAGACACACACAGTCACACACAGTGACACACACACAGATACACAGACAGAGACACACACAGAGAGACACACACACACACACAGACTCACACACAGACACACACAGACACACAGAGACACACACAGAGAGACACACACACACACCACAGACACACACAGACACACACACACACACACAGTNACACACACACACACACAGACACACACAGACACACACACACAGAGACACACACACACAGACACACACACAGAGAGTCACACAGACGGCGGAGACATCAGTGTGCGTGACGTCACACCTCACCTGGGATTCCCCAAAGTCACGTGAGCACCACGGCTCGCCCCGAGGGTCTGTGCGCCCAGGTGTGTCCAGGTGAGAGAGACACCGGATTCATCGCTTACAGGTGGTGTTGTGTGNGTGTTGTGTGTGTGTGTGTGTGTGTGNTGTGTGTGTGTGTGTGTGTGTGTGTTGTGTGTGTTGTGTGGTGTGTGTGTTGTGTGTGTGTTGTGTGCGTGTGTTGTGTGTGTGTGTGGTGTGTGTGTGTTGTGTGTTGTGTGTGTCTGTGTGTGGGGTGTGTTGTGTGTGTGTGTGTGTGTGTGTGTGTGTTTGTGTGTGTGTGTGGTTGTTTGAANGGTTGTGTGTTGTGTGTGTGTGTTGTGTGTGTGTGTGTGTTGTGTGTGTTGTGTGTGTGTGTGTGTGTTGTGTTGTGTGTGGTGTGTGTGTGTGTGTGTGTGTGTGTGTGTGTGCGCGTGGTTGGTGTGGTGTGTGTGTGTGNGTGTGTNGTGTGTGTTTTGTTGTTTGTTTAGTGTGTGTGTGTGTGTTGTGTGTGTGTGTGTGTGTGTTGTGTTGTGTGTGGTGTGTGTGTGTTGTGTGTGTGTGTGTGTGTGTGTGTTGTGTGTGTTGTGTGTCTATGTGGTGAGACAAAGGCGGTCGGGCATGTGTTGTGCCGGCCTTCATAGGTGCTACTCGCTAACAGCCCTTGCCCGATATTCTCCGCAGGCTATACGGGGGTCTTTGTCTTTGTGTGTCTGTGAGCGCTCACGGCGAACGCCAAGTGACGATTTTCTGAACCGGCGCTGGGCCTCCTCTAGGTCGACTCAGCCTCAAATGAGTACCTAGTGGCGATGTGTAGTAGTTGTTGTTTGTGACGAGGGGGGGGGTGGGAAATGTGACGTCACATCAAAATGCGCAACTTTAAATAAATATAGGCAACACGTTCTACTTAGTTAAATAGACTTTCTAATAAATGTTTTCTCTTACAACAGAGTGCAGCGCCACATTAAATATGCACTACAATGACAATAGCTTAAAGCGATTTGAAGCATTTCGATTTAAAGCTTTCGTGACTGCAGGGATTCATCTTCTTGGTTCTTTCGGTAAAGTCACGTAGAAGGGAAATAATAAAAATAAAACATACTAAAATAATTCTCACGACGTTTCGGCCACAACGCAAGCAGCCATCCTCAGGTGGAGAACAGGTCTGTCAAGTAGACAGAGCCACCTGAAGACGGCTGCTTGCGTTGTGGCCGAAACGTCGTGAGAATGATTCTATTATGTTAATTTTTTATTATTTTATTATTTTCCTTCTACGTGACTTTACCGAAAGAACAAAGAAGATTTGAAGCATGTTTTTTTTTTTGGGGGGGGGGGGCATTGCTTTGCGACGTCATATTTGAGGGGGGGGGTCTGACTTTTTGTGACGCCGTGTGACGAAGGGGGGGGGGGGGTCAAAAAATCGTTCAAAATCGCGTGACGTCATTTATGGACGGTCCCCTTAGACACGCACCGCTGCTGCTCGCTCTCAGCACTTGCCCCGTCCGTCTGCCGAGGCTATACGGAGGGGCGGGGCACCTTTACCTTGAACAGGAACTCTGCGCGCTCCCCCTTTCGAGGCGTTTCACTTTCAGGCGAAGTCGCCGAAGCCTCGTCACGTGTCAAGCGGGTCGGTGTGGGGGGGGTGGGAGGGTGAGGGGGTGGGCGTGTGGGGGGTGGGGTTGGGGGGTCGGGTGGGGCGGTGGGGGTGGGGTGAGGGGAGGTGGGGGTGTGGTGGGTTGAGGCGGGTGGAGGGTGNGTGGGGGGGTGGGGGTGTGGGGGGTGGGGGTGGGGGTCGGTGTGGGGGCGGTGGGGGGTGGGGGGTGAGGGTGGGGGTGAGGGGTGGGGGGGTGGGGGTGGGGGGGGGGGGGTGAGGGGGTGAGGGGGTGTGGGGCGTAGGGTGTGGGGGTTGAGGGGGTGGTGGGGTGAGATGGTAGGGGTGAGGGGGGTGGGGTGTGGGGGGTAGGGTGAGGGAGGTGGGGGGTGAGGGAGGTGGGGGTGAGGGTGGGTGGGGATGACGGGTGGGGNCAGTGGTGGATTTTGGGGGGGGGTTGGAGGTGCTGAGGGGGATGAGAGAGGTGAGGGGTCGGGGGGGTGAGGGGGTGGGGGTAGGGGGGGTTAGGGGGGTGGTGGGGGGTGAGGGTGTGAGGTGGTGGGGGTGGGGGTGAGGGGGTAGGGGGGGTGAGGGGGGTGGGGTGGGGGGTAGGGGNGTGGGGGTGAGGGTGTGAGGTGGTGGGGGNTGGGGGTGGGGGTGAGGGGGTAGGGGGGGTGAGGGGGGTGGGGTNGGGGGGGTGGGGGGGTGGTGGGGGGTGAGGGTGTGAGGTGGTGGGGGTGGGGGTGGGGTGAGGGGGTAGGGGAGGTGAGGGGGGTGGGGTAGGGGGGGTAGGGGGGTAGGGGGGGTGAGGGTGTGAGGTGGTGGGGGTGGGTGGGGGTGAGGGGGTGGGGCGGTGGTGGATTGGGGGGGGGTGGAGGGGCTGAAGGGGATGGGAGAGGAATGAGGGGTAGGGGGGTAGGGGGGGTAGGGGGGGTAGGGGGGGTGGGGGTGGGGGGTAGGGGGGTAGGGGGGTGGGGGGTGAGGGGGAATTCCCAAGCCCTCCGCTGTCAACATTCGCGGAGTCGCTCACACGGCCAGACCAGCTGCTGGTGAGTGGTGACCTCGTCCCAGCAGTCCGCTCTGGGACACCCAGGTGCTATCGGCTTGATGGGGGGGGGGGGGGTGCGAGGGAGGAGGGAGGGGGGCACCTCAGATTGGAATCACAGCGCGGGATTCTTGAATCCGTCTGTGCGGAGCTTTGAGGGGCAGCTTTCTACGAGCCGTGGTTCTTCTTGAAATGGGTCTCTATGACTCTGTGAGTCGCTATGGGTCTCTGTGTCTATGGGTCTCTATGTCTCTATGGGTCTCTATGTGTCTATGGGTCTCTATGTGTCTATGTCTCTATGTGTCTCTGTGTCTATGGGTCTCTGTGTCTCTGTCTCTGTGTCTGTCTATGTCTCTATGTTCTATGGGTCTCTGTGTCTCTATGGGTCTCTATGGGTCTCTGTGTATGTCAACTAGTCTCTATGTATCTCTATGTCTCTACGGGTCTCTATGCATCTCTATGAGTCTCTATCCGGAGAGGCGGCGGGTGTGAGCCCATTAAAGTATCACCACTCGCCACTGACGTTAGCCGTGAATTGGGGGTCTCCTGGGCCTCGGCTCGCAGTGCGCTAACCGCTGCGCCACCGCTCCCAGCACCACATTGACGCCGGGCTGATTTGCGTCTTCTCACAGCGAGAGGCGAGAGACAGAGAGGCAGAGAGAGGGCGGCGAGGGGGCAGCTCTCGGGCCTTGCAGGGCGAGACCCTGGGTTGGACTCCACGTCTCGCCCTCCCACCGTGGCCACGCGATAACGCGGACTCAAGGTGAGTGGTTGGCGGTGGTGGTGGTGGTGGTGACGGTGGTTGGTGATGGTTGGTGGTGGTGGCGATAGTGGTGGTGTTGGTTGGTGGTAGCGGCGGTGGTGGTGGCGGTGTGGCGGTGTGGTGGTGGTTGGTGGTGGCGGCGGTGGTGGTGTTGGTGGTGGTGGTGGCGGTGGTGGTGGTGGTGGTGTTGGTGGTGGCGGTGGTGGTGGCGGTGGTGGTGTTGGTGGTGGTGGTGGTGGCGGTGGTGGTGGCGGTGGTGGCGGTGGTGGTGGCGGTGGTGGCGGTGGTTAACGCGCTGCGCTACGAACCTGGCGACCCGGGTTGGATTCCCGCTCACGGCCACAGCCAATCCCCCTAGGTCGACTCAGCCTCAAATGAGTACCTGGTGCGGTGTGTAGTAAACATCGCCGCTGGGGAGACAAAGCGGCCGGGCGTGGTGCTGGCCACCCACCCCCTCGTGTGCCTTTCTGACCTTCATAGGTGCTACTCGCTTAAAGCACTTGCCCCAACAGTCTATTAAGGCTACACGGGGGATCTTTGTCTTTGTTTGGGTAGGGATTACCATTCACCAGACAAAGACGCGCTTCCCACCTGTCCCCCCTCAGGTGTCGGTGCGTCTGTGTGTCTGTGGTTGTGTGTGTGTGTGNCTGTGTGTCTGTGTGTGTCTGTGTGCTGTGTGTGCTGTGTGTCTGTGTTGTGTGCGTCTATGTGTCTGTGTGTGTGTGTCTGTGTGTCTGTGGTTGTGTGTCGTGTGTCTGTTGGTTGTGTGTCTTCTGTGCTGACTGTGTGGGTGTGTCTGTGTGTCTGTGTGTCTGTGTGTGTGTCTGTGTGTCTGTGTGTCAGTGNCTTTGTGTCTGTGTGTCTGTGTGTTTGCGTACTGTTGTCTGTGCGTGTGTTTTTAGTGCGTTGGGAGCGGTGGTGCCGCGGTTAGCGCGCCGCGCTACAAACCCGGCGGCCCGGGTTTCGATTCGCTCACGGCCACCGCCAATCCCCCTAGGTCGACTCAGCCTCAAATAAGTACCTGCTGCGGTGTGTCGTAAACATCGCCACTGGGGAGACAAAGGCGGCTGGGCGTGGTTGCTGGCCACCCACCCCCTCGTGTGCCGTGCCGGCCTTCATAGGTGCTACTCGCTAACAGCACTTGCCCCCCGTAACGAATGTTAAGGCTATACAGGGGATCCTTTGTCTTTGTCTGTATAATGATCAGCACTGGGGAGACAAAGGCGGCCGGGCGTGGTGCTGTCCACGGTACTGCCTCGTGTGCCCGTCCGGCACCTTGATGGCTGCTTGCTAGGCCGCTGTGGGTTTGTGGTGTGCAGGAGGACGTGATGATGATGATGATGATCGCGACGGCGATGNTGCGATGATGTTGACGATTGGAGAGGTGTCTTCTGCACTGACCGCGTCGGTTGCAGGAACAAGTTTGCAACAGGGTAAGGGACAGACAAAGCTACCACCGTATGAGCCTTTAACAGACTGTTGGGGCAAGCGCTGTTAGCCAGCACACACGCATACATCGACGCGGAAACACGCGACATCAAGATGCAAACATACAAAAATGCCACGAAGCACCACTAAGTGGTAGCAGTGACGTCACGGCGCTNGACCCNAGGTGCACCTTGAGGCCGTCACGTGAGGAGGAGGTCACGGACAGACCTAGGTGCCATCGGTTGACTGCTGTGCCAGGCTAGGTGCAGGAGGTCACGAGACAGACCCAGGTGCCATCGGTTGACTGCTGTGCCAGGCTAGGTGCAGGAGGCCACGGGACAGACCCAGGTGCCATCAGTTGACTGCTGTGCCAGGCTAGGTGCAGGAGGTCACGCGACAGACCCAGGTGCCATGAGTTGGCTGCTGTGCCAGGCTAGGTGCAGGAGGTCACGGGACAGACCCAGGTGCCATCGGTTGACTGCTGTGCCAGGCTAGGTGCAGGAGGTCACGGGACAGACCCAGGTGCCATCGGTTGACTGCTGTGCCAGGCTAGGTCCAGGAGGTCACGGGACAGACCCAGGTGCCGTGGGTTGACTGCTGTGCCAGGCTAGGTGCAGGAGGACTGAGATGGGTGGCAGATGCACCGCCTGTGCTCCCCATTGTGCCAACTTTTCTGCGTTTTAGCCGCCCGGCGTTCCGCTCGTTGTTGTGAGCGTCGCTCCTCCGCTCGTTGTTGGAAGGCCTGTCGACACCGCTGGTACCGGTCAGCGGCAAGTCCACTCAGCTCCACATCCTCCTGTACCACATCACTCCATCTCTTGTCTCAACTACACACACACGTACATACACATGCACATACACGCAAGTAGGATTACAAAGATCCCCGTGTAGCCTTANCAGACTGTAGCGGCAAGTGCTGTTAGCGAGTAGCAGCTATGAAGAGCTGAACGGCACACGAGGGGTGGGTGGCCAGCACCACGCCCGACCGCCGCTCCCAGTGGCGATGCTTACTACACACCGCACCAGGTACTCATTTGAGGCTGAGTCGACCTCGGGAGGCCCAGGACCGGTTCGGATAATCGTCACTGGTGTTAGCCATGAGCTGGAATCGAACTCGGGCCGCCGGGTTCGTAGCGCGGCGTGCTAACCGCGGCACCACCGCTCCCCACGCACAAAAACACACAGACACACAGACACACAGACGGACAGACACACAACCGCACAGACACATAGACACACAGACACACAGACACACAAACGCACAGACACACAGATACACAGTCACACAGACGCACAGACACACAGATGCACAGACACACAACCACCTGATTGCATTTCACAACACAGAGAGGGGNAGGGAGGGGAGGAGGGAGTGAGTTGGTGATGATGATGTTGAGATGATGATATTGGTGATGTTGTTTAGATGGTAGTGATGTTGATTCTGGTCATAATAATGTTGTTAAGATGGAATTGAGATAGTGACGATTATGAGATGGTGATGATGTTAAGATGGCGGTGATGTCGAGGATGTGGTGTGGATGTTGAGATGGTGGTGCTGTTGGCGATGTTGGCGATGTTGATGATGATGGTGATGTTGGTGATGATGGTGGTGATGATGTTGGTGATGTTGGTGATGATGTTGGGGGTGATGATTATGTCGGTGATGATGATGTCGGTGATGATGTCGGTGATGATGTCGGTGATGATGATGTTGATGTTGGTGATGATGTTGGGGTGATGGTGATGGTGATGATGATGTTGATGATGATGTTGATGATGATGTTGATGATGATGCCGGTGATGATGATGTTGATGTGATNTTGGTGATGATGTTGGTGATGGTGATGTTGATGATGATGTTGGTGATGATGATGTCGGTGATGATGATGTTGATGATGATNGTGATGATGTTGATGGTGATGTTGGTGATGATGGTGATGTTGATGATGATGTTGGTGATGATGATGTTGATGGTGATGATGTTGATGGTGATGTTGATGATGATGTTGATGATGATGTTGATGTTGATGATGATGTTGATGATGTTGTTGATGGTGATGTTGATGATGATGTTGGTGATGATGATGTTGGTGATGATGATGTNGGTGATGATGATGTGTTGATGATGATGTGGTGATGATGATGTTGGTGATGATGTTGGTGATGATGTTGGTGATGATGTTGGTGATGATGTTGGTGGTGATGTCGGTGATGATGATGTTGGGGGTGATGATGATGTGATGATGGTGTTGTCTCCGTAGGCGCGAACCTGAGTCTGGAACACGGCGAGAACCACGACACGGTGATGTTGCGATGGCATCCTCAGGCGCCCAACGCCAACCACAGCATCTACGCTCGCGACGGACAACGCGGCGAGTGGAAGGTGAGTGCTCTAGGTGGACTCAGCCTCAAATGAGTACAGTGCCCTGGTGTGGTTGTTTGGTATAGCCATCGGCACTGGCCGTGCCCACACCAGCCTCCGTAGGTGCTTCTCGCTTAGCTGCACTTGCCCTAGTAGCATGCGTGGGCTACACGGGAACATTTGTCTTTGTGTTGTCTATGGCGCAGTGCTGAGCCGATGATGATTGCACTGATTGCACTGATTGCACTGATTTCAGTGGAGTCGTCATAGCGACGGCACAGGAGTCGCTCGCTCCCGGAGAGAGAGAGGCAGAGACAGATGGGACGACTCAGAGAGAGAGAGAGAGAGGACGACTCAGAGAGAGAGAGAGGACGACTCAGAGAGAGAGGATGACTCAGTGAGAAGGAGAGGACGACTCGGACAGAGAGAGGACGACTCACAGAGAGAGAGAGGACGACTCAGAGAGAGAGACGACTCAGAGAGAGGACGACTCAGAGAGAGAGCGACTCAGAGAGAGAGAGGACGACTCAGAGAGAGAGAACGACTCAGAGAGAGAGAGAGAACGACTCAGGGAGAGAGAGATAGAGAGAGAGACGACTCAGAGAGTGAGAGGACGACTCAGAGGCACCAGGAGGTGGAGTCTCAGACGAAGGCAGCAGCAGCAGCCGCAGCAGCCGCAGCAGCCGCAGCAGCCACGTGGCGTGAGGAACTGGCGCTACCACAAGGTGCAAGATCTGCAGTCCTCTATTTATATTATTCAGATTCCATCGGCCAATTAGAGAGCTTGTCATTGTGTGGTGGTGGTGTGGTTGACGCACATCTCACCACGACTCTGGTTACGTCCCATTGTCCACCCGTTGTCCACCCATTGTCCACCTATTGACCACACATTGTCCACCTATTGACCACTCATTGTCCACCTATTGACCACCCATTGTCCACCTATTGACCATACATTGTCCACCCATTGTCCACCTATTGACCACACATTGTCCACCTATTGACCACTCATTGCCCACCGTTGTCCACCCGTTGTCCACCCCGCCCGCAAGGAATACACCTCCTGCTGCGGTCAAGCGCTCCTCCCGTTCCAGCCCGATCGAAGAATCACGGCCGCTGTCTGCCTCAACAGACGTGCTGATGTTGATGACGATGATGGTGATGATGATGATGATGGTGACGGTGATGGTGACGGTGACGGTGAGGAGGGGGAGGGGAGGAGGAGGAGGAGGAGGAGGGGAGGCAGGAGGAGCGGATCTGAGTTCCGAGTGCGGCCAGGAATGCGACGCACAGAGTCTCTCCATGTGCCACTCCAGCGACGACGACGACGAAGACGAGGGAGCGAAGATGAGGGGCATTGACCCCGAGAGAGACCCAGGTGCGAGGTGATCACGTGGGAACCACCAGGTGAGACCCTTTCACGTAATGGCTCTGACCCCCTCCACCACCCACCCCCGTACCCCCCCCCCACCAGCCCCCACCATCCCCTTTCCACGGCGACCCGAGTTGGATTGCCCGCTCGCCAGAGGTCGCAACCGGGTACCCGATACCCGTACCCTACCCGATACCCGGCTACCCATACCCGGCCGGGAAAGGCCGTTTGCAACCCTGGTGCGGCCGGGTACGGGTACGGGTAGGCCGTGAGTCACCGGTGAGTCACCGTTTGTCACTCATTTCCCAACGTCTTGTCTGGGCTTCTCACAATTCAAGTTCCTAGAATCAACCCACCCGCGCCTGCAACATGGCTTTCATCCCAGAGGTCGCAATCAGGTACCCGTACCCGTACCCTACCCGTTTCCCAGCCGGGTATGGGTAGGGTACGGCTGGGTACGGGTACCTGTTTGCGACCCTGGTGTGGCTGGGACGGGTAAGAAATCAAAACCCGTTTGCGACCTCGGCCGCTCGCGCGGGAACCGATCTGAAACCGCTTCCTGGGCTCCCCTAGGTAGATGGCCTCGAATGCGCGTACGAGGCTCGGCAGGGGGATACAAAGGCGGTCGGGCGCGGTGCCGAGCACANCGCCCGCTGGATGCTCGCTAAACGGCGCTTGCCCCCAGCGACCTGGGCAGGAACTGGGGGGGGGGGGNATATAATAGTAGTCTCTTTTTTTAAATCCTTTATATTAAGTTCGCTTGCTTGCTTAGGACAGTGCAAATCTTTCGGTCGTTTTTTAACTCACTTGCCGTGATCCAACAGCTGCATTTGCACCAACTCGTTGTGCGTGACAATGCATTTTCGTGAAAACATTTTTCCAAAATTTTACAGCACCTGTTTAGGGAAATTTTTTAAAATATTTTAGTACCAATTGTTTAATGCTGCCAGACAATCATCTGACCCATAGGTGGCAGCCATCTCAAGCCAGAGGACGAGAGGACTCTAGCCGCCACGCATATAAAGGATTTATAGTGAAAAATTTTGTTTTTACTTTATTGATTTTTTTATGTTACCAACCTGGGTAACAACAACAACATGGGCATTTTCGTTCTCTTCTGCATGTGCACCAACAGGTGCTTGTGCACAAACAGGTCCACGTGCACATTTTATTGTCTTTTAACCCCGCCCCCCCCTCCCAATACGTTCCATTCATTGGCTACCACATTCTGATTAGCTCCCCCCCCCCCTCCCCTCTTAACTTGTATTTAAGAACTTGTATCTTGGAATCTCTGCCTCACTTGATACAGTAATTTTAGCTGTGAGGGTCCCACCTGATGACGGAGACTTGTGTTGCCTCCGAAACGTCGTGATGTTTTTTTATTTTATTTCTATTATTACTTTTATTAAAACATAACTCTGATAATGTATGCACTGTCCATTATCAGAGTTATGTTTTTTGTTTGCATTATGACTGCAGGTATTGTGGTCTATGCAAACATGACTCGTTGTAAAAAGGTGTCAGTTTTGTTGCCAGATAGAAGGGTAAAAAACTATTATCATATTTTTTTACTGCCAAATGAGATTCCAATGGTGTAAATGCTTACCCGAGCTCTCATACTCTGATGGTGCATTGTCTTTGAGTTGTGCGCCTTTTGGCGTCATCTGGTCCAACACCATGTGAGACTAGGCTCTAAGGAAAGCTGTCTCGGGTGTGGACCAATCAACTTCAAGGACAGAGCATATATTATCAGAGTTGTGAGTCATGTTTGCATAGACCACTGCAGGTATTGTGGTCTATGCAAACATGACTCTTGTAAAAAAGGTGTCAGTTTTGTTGCCAGATAGAAGGGTAAAAAACAATTATCAGGTGTAGCCTTGTGAGCCATGCGGTTCTTGAGTCGGGGGCAACCGCATCAAACAAAATGTGAACATATTAAAGCGACGACTCACAAACAGAAACATCCTGGATAGACCAGAAAAATCTTCAGAGTACAAAAAAAATTAACCCGTAAAACAAAGTTTTCACTATAATCCTTTATATGCGTGGCGGCTAGAGTCCTCTCGTCCTCTGGCTTGAGATGGCTGCCACCTATGGGTCAGATGATTGTCTGCCAGCATTAAGCAATTGGTAATTAAATATTTAAAAAATTCCCTAAACAGTGTAAAATTTTGAAAAAAAATTTTCACGAAAATTAATTGTCACACACAACGAGTCTGGGTTAAAAAACGACCGAAAGATTTGCACGGTCGTAAGCAAGCAAGCACGCAAGCAAGCAAGCGAACTTAATATAAGGATTTAATAACAACAACACCGCATTACAACGCCGTGTGCAAAAATCCCAGTGTGATGCAAGTCAAACAATCACAACCACAAGACGATTTAGATTCAAGCTCTCGGTTAACGTGTGAACGTTTATGTAGTTGGCCCTGTTTGGGGGGGGGGGGGCTCTGTGATAAACCTGTTGCTTCAAAGTCAAGTGCGTGCGTCAGTGAAGGACACTGCACAGATGCTGCAGTAGGCTGATCGATGTCTGGATGGGGTCGAGGGATGGCTCCCGATTCGTGAACCGCGTTACGAACGCCGGTGATCTGGTGATTGCTGCTCGCTCGGAGAAGAATTGGAGGCTCTGCTAGTGAACCTGGAGCGTGCCACTGAGATGTGGGGGCCTTGCCATCAGCGCCGACACAAAAAAAAACGAAGAACCTGCCTAGGCATTGAACGGCATCAATCACTGCACCACCTCAGCTCCTCACTTCGCGTGATACCCTCAAAGTGAACCTAGCCTGGCACTTCTGCGTGTGTGGTGGCGTCAGCGTTACTTGATGGGGTGTGCTGCCCCCCCCGCCCCGAACCACGTGTCCCTGTGCCCCTCACCACGTGACCCTGTGCCCCGCCCCCCCCACCACGTGTCCCTGTGCCCCTCACCACGTGACCCTGTGCCCTTCACCACGTGTCCCTGTGCCCCTCACCACGTGACCCTGTGCCCCCCACCACGTGACCCTGTGTCCCCCCCACCACGTGTCCCTGTGCCCCTCACCACGTGACCCTGTGCCCCCACCACGTGACCCTGTGCCCCCCCCCCACCACGTGACCCTGTGCCCCTCACCACGTGACCCTGTGCCCCCACCACGTGACCCTGTGCCCCTCACCACGTGACCCTGTGCCCCCCACCACGTGACCCTGTGCCCCTCACCACGTGACCCTCACCACGTGCCCCTGTGCACCCCTCACCACGTGTCCCTGTGCCCCGCCCCCAGCACGTGTCCCTGTGCCCCGCCCCTCCCATCACGTGTCCCTGCGCCTCCCACCACGTGACCCTGTGCCCTTCACCACGTGACCCTGTGCCCCGCCCCCCCACCACGTGTCCCTGTGCCCCTCACCACGTGACCCTGTGCCCCGCCCTCACCACGTGACCCTGTGCCCCTCACCACGTGACCCTGTGCCCCGCCCCCCACCACGTGTCCATGTGCACCCCTCACCACGTGACCCTGTGCCCTGCCCCCACCACGTGACCCTGTGTCCCCCCCACCACGTGACCCTGTGTCCCCCCCCCACCACGTGACCCTGTGTCCCCCCCACCACGTGACCCTGTGTCCCCCCCTCACCACGTGTCCCTGTGCCCCTCACCACGTGACCCTGTGCCCCGCCCCCCACCACGTGACCCCGTGTCCCCCCTCACCACGTGACTCTGTACCTCCCCCACCACGTGTCCCTGTGCCCCTCACCACGTGCCCTGCCCACCCCCACCACGTGACCCTGTGCCCCCCACCACGTGTCCATGTGCACCCCCACCACCACCACCACGTGCCCCTGCCCACCCTCACCACGTGCACCTGTGCCCCTTACCACGTGACCTTCACCACGTGACCCTGTGCCCCTCACCACGTGCCCCTCACCACGTGCCCCTGTGCACCCCCACCACGTGTCCCTGTGCCCCGCCCTCCCACCACGTGTCCCTGCGCCTCCCACCACGTGACCCTGTGCCCTCACCACGTGTCCCTGTGCACCCCACCACGTGACCCTGTGTCCCCCCCCCACCACGTGACCCTGTGCCCCTCACCACGTGTCCCTGTGCCCTTCACCACGTGACCCTGTGCCCTTCACCACGTGACCCTGTGCCCCTCACCACGTGACTCTGTGCCCCTCACCACGTGTCCATGTGCCTCCCACCACGTGTCCCTGTGCCCCTCACCACGTGTCCCTGTGCCCCTCACCACGTGTCCCTGTGCCCCTCACCACGTGACCCTGTGCCCCCCCCCGCCCCCCCCNACGTGTCCCCCGCTGTGTGCAGGCATCCGTGGGAGTGAGGCACGTGACGTGCTCTGTGTGCAACCCTTCTACTCGGACCACGTGGTCTGCACGTGGCGGCCTGGCCCGCAGGCCCCGCCTGGCGTGCGCTACTCCCTCACATACTGGTCAGCACGCCTCGCGCTCCTCACTCACTCCCCACTCACTCCTCACCACTCACTCACCCACCCACTCACTCACTCACCCACTCACCCACCCACTCACTCCTCACTCACTCCCCACTCACTCCCCACTCACCCACCACTCACTCACCCACTCACTCCCCACTCACCCACCCACTCACTCCTCACTCACTCCCCACTCACCCACCCCTCACTCACCCACTCACTCACCCACTCATCACTCACCCACTCCTCACTCACCCCTCACTCACTCCTCACTCACTCCTCCTCACTCACCCACTCACTCACCCACTCACTCCTCACCCACTCACTCACTCCCACTCACCCACCCACTCACTCCTCACCCACTCACTCCTCACCCACTCACTCCTCACTCACTCCCCACTCACCCACCCACTCACTCACCCACTCACTCACCCACTCATCACTCACCCACTCCTCACTCACCCCTCACTCACCCATTCCTCACTCACTCCTCCTCACTCACCCACTCACTCACCCACTCACTCCTCACCCACTCACTCACTCCCCACTCACCCACCCACTCACTCACCCACTCACTCACCCACTCACTCACCCACTCACTTCCCCCACTCACTCACCCACTCACTCACCCACTCACGCACTCACCCACTCACTCCTCACCCACTCACTCCCCACTCACTCACCCACCCACTAACTCACTCTCTCCCCGCCTCAGGCCCACCGGCGCAGCAAATGGAGCGAGGTGAGAGAGGCGAGGAGGGCGAGGTGAGGGAGGTGAGGGAGGTGGGGAGGTGAGAGAGGGCGAGGTCGTGATGGGCTCCACCCCGGGCTCCTCGGGGCCCGGCTCGGAGCTCCTGCGGGCCTCGTTCCCCGTGGGCGAGCCGGTGGACTTGTGCCACGGACTCTCGGTGCTCATCAGCAGTCCGGACGCGAGGGTGCGACCCGTCTACCGCACGCTGCCGGCGAGAAGACTGAGTACGGCACACACAGACGATGTTCTCACCCCCCAACCCCACATCCACACCACCACCCCCCCCCCCCCACGACCTCCTGCACACCAGGCGAGGTAGTCAGCATCTCCTAGCCACTGTGATGATGATGAGAGAGAGAAACGCAAATCTATAGCAGCAGCAGGCATTGTCAGGGTCGGGATTGAACCCACGACCTCCTGCACACCAGACGAGGTAGTCAACATCTCCTAGCCACTGTGATGACGATGAGAGAGAGACACGCAGACTCCAAATATACAGCAGCAGGCGTCAGAGTCGGGATCGAACCCACGACCTCCTGTATACCAGGCGAGGTAGTCAACATCTCCTAGCCACCGTGATGACGATGAGAGAGAGACGCAAACTCCAAATATACAGCAGCAGGCGTCAGAGTCGGGATCGAACCCACGACCTCCTGCACACCAGGTGAAGTAGTCAACATCTCCTAGCCACCGTGATGATGATGAGAGAGAGACCGCAGACTCCAAATATACAGCAGGCAGGTGGGATTGAACCCACGACCTCCTGCACACCAGGCGAGGTAGTCAACATCTCCTAGCCACCGTGATGATGATGAGAGAGAGACACGCAGACTCCAAATATACAGCAGCAGGCGTCATCGGGATCGAACCCACGACCTCCTGCACACCAGGTGAGGTAGTCAACATCTCCTAGCCACCGTGATGATGATGATGAGAGAGAGAGACACACAGACTCAAATATACAGCAGCAGGCATCGTCAGAGTCGGGATCGAACCCACGACCTCCTGCACACCAGGCGAGGTAGTCAAATATCCTAGCCACCGTGATGATGATGATGAGAGAGACACGCAAGCTCCAAATATACAGCAGCAGGCGTCGTCAGAGTCGGATCGAACCACGACCTCCTGCACACCAGGCGAGGTAGTCAACATCTCCTAGCCACCGTGATGATGATGATGAGAGAGACACACTCCAAATATACAGCAGCAGGCATCGTCAGAGTCAGGATCGAACCCACGACCTCCTGCACACCAGGCGAGGTAGTCAAATCTCCTAGCCACCGTGATGATGATGATGAGAGAGACACAAGCTCCAAATATACAGCAGCAGGCGTCGTCAGAGTCAGGATCGAACCCACGACCTCCTGCACACCAGGCGAGTAGTCAAATCTCCTAGCCACCGTGATGATGATGANGAGAGAGACACAAACTCCAAATATACAGCAGGGTCAGGTCGGATCGAACCCACGACCTCCTGTACACCAGGCGAGGTAGTCAACATCTCCTAGCCACCGTGATGATGATGAGAGAGAGACACAGACTCCAAATATACAGCAGCAGGCGTCAGAGTCGGGATCGAACCCACGACCTCCTGTATACCAGGCGAGGTAGTCAACATCTCAGCCACTGTAATGATGATGATAGAGAGAGACACAAACTCCAAATATACAGCAGCAGGCATCGTCAGGGTCAGGATCGAACCCACGACCTCCTGCACACCAGGCGAGGTAGTCAACACCTCCTAGCCACCGTGATGATGATGATAGAGAGAAGAGACGCAAACTCCAAATATACAGCAGCAGGCGTCAGAGTCAGGATCGAACCCACGACCTCCTGCACACCAGGCGAGGTTGTCAACATCTCCTAGCCACCGTGATGATGATGATAGAGAGTGACACAAACTCCAAATATACAGCAGAGGTCGTCAGAGTCAGGATCGAACCCACGACCTCCTGCACACCAGGTGAGGTAGTCAACATCTCCTAGCCACCGTGATGATGATGAGAGAGAGACGCAAACTTCAAATATACAGCAGAGGCGTCAGAGTCAGGATCGAACCCACGACCTCCTGCACACCAGGCGAGGTAGTCAACATCTCCTAGCCACCCTCATCTGCAGTCACTGACGACCAGGCTGAGACGACCACCTCACTCCAACCGAGCCCGGCTCCTCGGGTGCGTCTTCTCTCAGCGGCACCCCTAATGTGATTTTCCCGTCCGCCTTTGTATCCCATCCAAGCCCCGAGCCTGGGAATCTTCTGAAGAACGACAGCATGAACTTGGTGTATTACGTTCCACCTGACGCCCATCTCGAGACTACCACAGCCTGGTGTACAACGTGTGCATCACCGCGTGGGCACGGTGAGGAGCACGCCATCGTCACACCACCACCATCTCGTCACACCACCACCATCCTCCACCATCATCAGCATCAGCACCACCGCCATATCAGCACCACCACCATCCTCGGACCACCATCATCATCAACCACCATCATCACCACCACCATCAGCACCACCACCACATCATCAGNACCACCATCAGTACCACCACCATCATCATCAGCATCACCATCAGCAGCACCATCATCACCATCATCAGCATCATCATCAGCACCACCATCATCAGCAGCATCACCATCGTCAAGCATCACCATCATCATCATCATGCACCACCATCATCAAGCACCACCATCATCAGCAATCACCATCATCAACCACCATCATCAATCACCACCATCATGTCACATCACCATCAGCAGCACCATCATCAGCACCATCATCGTCAGCACCATCATCAGCACCATCACCATCATCACCATCATCATCAGCACCATCACCATCATCATCAGCACCGTCACCATCAGCAGCATCACCATGTCAGCACCGTCATCATCAAGCATCATCATCAGCATTAATCATCAGCACCATAATCATCAGCAACATCATCGTCAGCACTANCACCCTCGTCAGCACCACCATCATCGTCAGCACCACATCANCATCAGCCCATCATCATCATGTCAGCACCATCATCATCAGCACCATCACCATCAGCACCATCATCAGCATCATTAGCACCATCTTCAGCAGCCGTTATCAAGATCAGCAGCAGCATCATCCGAAGTGTCATCATCACTGTCATTACTATTCTTAGGTTTCTTCGGTAAAGTCACGTAGGTAAAAAATGAAATTAATAAAAGTAAAATACCATCATTATCTTCTTGGTTTTTTCGGTAAAGTCACGTAGAAGGGAAGTAATAAAATAATAAAAATTTAACATAATTTTATTGTTTTATTTGTATTATTTTATTACTTCCCTTTTACGTGACTTTACCGAAAAAACCAAGAAGATGAATCCCTGCAGTCACGAAAGCTTTACATCGAAATTTAACCATCACTATCGGCAAGCATCATTAGCAGCCTCCGTTATCAGCATCGTCAGCAGTAGCTGTCCCCATCACCAATACCATCATCACTGTCATCATTACGACCATCATTATCGGCAGCATCGGCAGCATGATCAGCAGCAGCCATTATCAGCATCAGCATCATCATGATAGGGGCGTTATAGAATAGTAAAATAAGAATAAGCTTTACCCCTTTCTGGCAATGAAACCGGAGTTGCGTTAAAACGTTCCAACGCCAAATATATCAAACTCTTTGCGAGAAGAAATCAAGTCTGCATTCATCACACACACAGTACTGTGATGAACATGCCAATGAGCACGCTCTGACGAGATCTAGTCGATGCATTTGTCTTTGAAACTGATTGGCCTACACACAGACGGCCTTTATGTGCCAAATCTCACCACCGGTGTTGAACCAGAGAACGCCAAAATGCGGCCAGTACACAGACAATGCCACGCGTTCTTTGAAATACGTAATCAACCGGCTATGCGTTAATTTGTGTTGACCGACTCTCTGTGTTGCATTACATTACATTTGATATTTTGTAGGTTATTAATTTTAGTGTGTCTTTCTCCTAATTTTCAAGCTTGCTTACCGTACCACGTCGTCGTCCACTCATTGACATGCTAATTTTTTCTCTGCCCCCCCTCTCTCCGCCCCCGCCGCCTCTCTATATTTAAGGCCCCGTCACAGAGACGATCCCTCTCTCTTTGTGCCGATACGTGTTCTCTCTCTGTGTATCTTGGTGATATCTGTCTGCTTATATGTCTGTCTATAGTTTTCTGGTTAGTTTTTTGTTGCTATTTCTTTTATACCTGATGACGATTGCTTGTGTTGCAATCGAAACGTTGTAGTATGCTATTATTTAATTTATTATTTTATCTTTATACGTGACTTTACCGAAAGAACCAAAGAATAATGCCACGCGTATCAGAGCTTTTGTAGCTCGGGGTGAACAGCAGCTACATCACGATGTACTTGAATTTCTTTGGAGCCATGATAAAGTTTGATGCCGGCAAAAACGGTCCCATGAGACGTGCATTTATGCCATTTGGTTCTTTCGGTAAAGTCACGTAGGTTAGAACAACACATTCCTGCGGAGGGAGCTGGTAGGAACGTTGGGTTGCTCGGTCAATGGCCAGGGTCAAGGCGGCGTGGTGTATTCCGAAAATATGCCCGACTGTGGGGGGGCACAAGCCGGCGTGAGTAGGTTAAACGTTGAGTTTTATAAGGGCACCACCGGGTGACCAGCCCTCCCCACCCAGCCCCTCCCCACCCACCCTCCCCTCCCACCCAGNCCCTCCCTCCCCACCCTCCCCCACCCTCCCTCCCTCCCCACCCAGCCCCACCCTCTCCNACCCAGCCCCACCCTCCCCACCCTCCCCACCCATCCCCTCCCCACCCTCCCACCCAGCCCTCCCCACCCTCCCTCCCCACCCAGCCCCTCCCTCCCCACCCAGCCCCTCCCTGCACGACTGACGGACACAACAATCCCCTGTGGGCTGGTGTAACCAGGAGGTTCCTACCGGTATAAAATAAATCACGACAGTTTCGATCGTAACGCAAGC
>WFAB01001178.1:0-342248 GCA_018977245.1 Lethenteron camtschaticum | reverse complement strand
AAGACAGTTTATATCAATGGAAACTCCTGGCCTCCAACTGTGACTTGCAGAATTAAAGTTTTCTAGACAATTTTAGTGTTTCCAAATTGCTATCTAAAAATCACATTGTTTTGGAAGCCACTGGAGCTCTGAACTTTTAAATGATCTACATTGACACGCGATTGTCTATTAGAACTGCTGTTTGTGTTAGTTTGTTGTCCTACCCCCGCACCTCGTCCTCAGATCTTGTGGGGTCGGGGATTAATGTACGAGTCCTCCACTAACTTCTTACTAATTTTCAGCCCTGACTACAACCACTCTAAGACACAACCAATGCTCAATATCTCAAGCACAGTCCTTTATTTGCATCCCACACTTCCGATGAGCACGGTTGGCTACGTACGGTGTGAAATAAGTGAACATACACGCGGTATGTTCTCCTATAAACACGATAGTTGTGTTCATGAAGAACACCGTGTTATGGAAAAATCGCGTTATGATAAATAATATAATATAGGGGTAAAGCACAGTCCGTGATAACACTTGAGATGGGTACGCAGGCTGAACAAAGACTGAGGTGCGTGGGTGGCATCTAGAAGCATCCAGCAGCATCCATATGCCTTGGGTGAGCCAGCGCCTTCACGTCTGAAGACACCACCACGTGAATAATTCCACCGCTCATGCTAGAAATAATTTTACAATGCGAACAACAATGCGAACGATATTAATAATTTCACCGTCCTCTGTAATTAATGACGGCGGGCCACTGCAAGTTGGCAAAGTGACACCAAACCATGCTGAGGATTCTTGATATTTTGTAGGAAGTGGGGTAGGTCGGTGCTTGCTGCCACTCCCGCTTCCACGGTGTCTTTCTTTCATCTTTATTTTCTTTACTCTTTGGTTCCCTTTGGTTCTTAAGTAAACAATTTTTATTCTTATTAGGTTGCATTTTTTACGTTTAATCACCAATCAGCTGCGTGGCCTTCCTGTTAGTAACGGCACATGCAGCCTATTCTTGTCACGAGCCATACAGATATCCATACATTACACTAACATCACACATGAATATGCTCACCTTCACATATGCACTGTAGTTTCAAGCATACATTAAATACACTTCACATTATAACACATAATGCACTTTCATATCACACAATCAATATCACCTGCACTCAAGCATTAAAACACACTTTTGCACTAGAAAGCATATGCATTAACTATTGCTTACGCATTAAACACACACTACACCTGTATCCTTACATTCAACCAGGCTTACATATACATGAACATCTTCTTGGTTCTTTCGGTAAAGTCACGCAGAATGGAAATAATAAAATAATACAAATAAAACATAATAAAATAATTATTATGTTTAATTTTTTATAAAAAAAAAATGTTTTTTTTTCCCACGAATGATAGCTCAACAAAGTAGCTTATCATGTGGAAATGTATAGTAGCCAAATGCTCCCAATGCATGCTTCCAAATGTTCTAGGGAAAAAACAGAGGACTCAGAGATAAATCCACTTGACCACGGGGAGAGCATACAAACTTCAAATATACAACAGGCGTCAGGGTCGCATCGAACCCCGACCTCCTGTATACCAGGAGAGGTAGTGAACATCTCGTCCCCATGTCCACAGAGATCCTGATATCTCGTGGAAGAGAGTCCATAGTCTGAGGGCTCTAGGGGAAGACGCTTGGTCACTCATCATCAGAGGAGATATGCATCCCCAGAACTATGAGACATGGTGAGGGACAGCTATTTTAATGGATGAGACAAGCAGATTAGAGGAATTAATACTTGCCCAGTTTGCTGTATGGAATTGGGTTTCTTGAAACAATTCCTGTAGAAAGAGGCACATGTTGAGAACATTTAACCAATAGGCAGACTACTAGGTCGACAGACACACAGATGAATGGAATGACAGAAGCAGCGATAGGTCTAAGACCTAACGGAGTGCCCGGGTTTTTATCTGGGCAGATGCCTATGTTTTAAACTGGGCTCAACCCAGTCAACAGTGACTGCACAGAAACCCAAGTCATGAATTTGCTTCTGCACTTTATTTCGATAAATTCCAGCTCTGATAATAACTCAACAGTCAAAATCTGTCCTAAAAGAAACAAAATATACACGTAATATATTCTAGATGATATTATGGTCAATTATGTAGGTGAAGAAGGACCATTGCCCAAAACGTTATCTATTTTTCCCTTTTAGAGCAGTGTTATTTATAAATGTTTTTTTTTATCTATGCCTATGAAATACTGGCAATGCAGTATCACAAACATACAATTAAAATAATTGGTTTGAATGCAATGTGATGAATATTACACTTTCCGTTGCAGGGTGACTTGAAATATGCTGCCCCCTGTTGTATGTCTAGATATATGTAGAAATTTCTTCGCACCTTACGTAGACAACCGTGCTAATCAGAGGTGCGGGGAAGGACAACAAACTAAACACAAAGCAGTTTAAAGAAATTAGTTTGTCAGACAAGATTATTTAAAAGTGCATAGTTCCAGTGGCTTTCGAATATCGGAAGGACGTTCCAGACGGCCGCAGAAGCGCATGCAATAGCGTGCAATACAGTGATCATCTTTGTTCAATGGTTGAGCCAAAAGCCACTGCTAAGATGACTGAAGTTAAGTGACTCACTTAACTTTGAGGAATTTTGCATGTAGTTGTGCGATATCCGCTTCCCCAAGATCGTTTTCTAACACAGGGTGATGCACTACTCTGCGAGAAATTCGAATGGATAATTTCTCTCGTGACGAAACATCATAACACTATCAAAAGACACAGCATCACCAGAACTTTAGAAGTCACTTTCTTGAGGAAAGCAGAGTTGTTGTGTTTTTACAAAGAGGCTGCATGAGTTAAGAGATACTCACCAGGGTCTCGAGCAGGGGCGGTTTCTTCATTAGGGCGATTGGGCGACGCACCACCAATGTCATTGAACCACAGAGTCACGCTAGCCGTCACTGCAGCCTCTGGATATAGTCCAATCAGCGTCATGTCACGTTCTGTGGAGTACCGCCTCTTTTTGGGCGATTTCACTCCGGCTGAGAATCGCCCCGAGTGGCCCCATAGACTTACATTCAAAGATGTTTTTTTTCGAACGGGGGCGCTCCAATGCATTATCTATGGCTTCCGGGAGGGCAAGCCCTAACGTGCTTACGTCATCATACGTGCTTACGTCATCATACGTAAGCACGTTTCATCCAACAATATAATTTATCGCTAGTGGAATCTTTAATAAAATAAACTTGAGTGGTTTGTTTTAATAGTGAGTATATAAACAAACAAGATGTATTGTAAGAGTCACTTTATTTTTCATTAATATTAAAGAAGTGAAGTTGCCTTTACATGCTTAAGCTGTTAATTTATTCATTGCATGGGTGGACCTTATCCTTATCAATCATCCAGACATTTGCCCCCCTGAGAGATTTTGCAGGAGCCGCCACTGGTCTCGAGGATTGGCAAATAACTGCACAACCCGCGTAGTATGGACAGGCCTTTATCCAGCAGTGAATAGACGAAGGTTTGTTCATGTACACCTGTGACCAAAGTTGATATCGCGGTGAATGTGAGGTTTGGCAGCTGTGCTGTGTGTGTGTGCGCTCAGAACGTACAGCTGCTTCCGGCGTATGTAGAGTAAGACCCCTCCAACAATGATCACAAACGCTCCCAGCACACCTCCCACCACACCTCCCACCACAGCTCCCACCACAGGGCCAGTGATGCTTCCCGAGCCTGATAGGAGGGGAAATGAGAGAAGGGCGACATCAGTGCTGTGTCAACACCAATAGGCTTTAAATATTTCTCCATAAGAGGGTTTTTTTGGGTTATATCGCGTAAATATAAATGCGTTGTTAAACGCAACACCACCCAACACAGCCAAGCACGTAAACAAATGTGCCAATTAGTTACTAGTTCAGCACTAACCGGTTATGTGTTGCAGAGTAAACCCATAACATTTACAATTCAAGCACTACATTACAACCAGCCTCATCAGGCAACAGTCATAATTGACAAACTTTACGAATTGTCTGTCGGGTTTTGGCGTGTTTAACTACACACATTTATATGTATGTGATCTAACGCTCTCGTCGGCATAGACCCGATCTCTGATCCTGACTCACCCAGCTTCTCTACCTGGTCCTGACTCACCCACCTACTCTACCTGGTCCTGACTCACCCACCTACTCTACCTGGTCCTGACTCACCCACCTACTCTACCTGGTCCTGGCTCACCCACCTACTCTCTTCTTCTCCCCCCCCCTTCACTGGAACAAACTCCCTCTCACATTAAGCAATGATCTTCGCTCACTCGTTTCTTCTCTTCCTCCAAGGCTCACGTATTGTTCCATAGCTCACCGCACGACTCCTTAATTTTCCCCTCATAACCACCACCATTCCTGCTTCCTCTTCATATTGTCATGACAAGGCTCCCCGCTCATTCCCTCATTCATTCATAACATTCATGCATTCATCATCATTCGCCGTCATCAATTTTGCCTGAACGTAATTCACGCAGTCATCACAGATTTACTCATAGCTTCCTCTCATCTTTTGTATTCACATCATTTCCACCATTACATTCATATGCACCATTCCTAATTTTCTCCATACAGCGCTATATAAATTTAGCTCATACAAAATAAGCTTATATCTCCATCAGACACTTGCCCTGCTGGTTACCGCTCATTGTCCGGCATCCCTGCCCATTGCTCAGGTTTTCAGTTTTTGCCAAACGCTTCAGAATAGCGGCAACAGCCTTTCTGGAACTGGAACCGTGCCGGCCTAAATAAAAATAACAGAGCTTCGAGGAAACAATTAAATGTAAAAATGCGTATTGTAGATGGTCAATAATTTGTGCACACTTTTGCTGTGCATACTGATGATTGCAGTGCTCAATTAACCTGGTTTCCCGAGTTTGATTCCCAGTCACAATTCATTTCAGGGGTGACTGATGTCTGAACCGGTCCTTGCTTCTACCCCCTGCACCAACGTGCACCGACCAGTGGGGTGAAATGTGGCCACGCAACTCCCACGTGTGGTGAAACGAGGTCAAGACAGCATAGGGAGCCCTTCAACCATGAGCATATCAAGCTTGATCCAATATCATTTGGTTTTCTGGAGACTTTGCAATTGTGACTCGTTTATAGTGGAGATGTAAGACGGTCTGAACCGAGTTCCAGTTTGCCTAGGACCATTGACTTCTCGTCTAGATTTAACACAAAGCGCTTGCCACAAATTAACCTAGATACCTCGCAGATTCATCAAGAAGCATAAAGCATCATCACACAAATTCCGGTCATCCTCACAGCAGCAGCGGCTTTTGGCTAAATGTCTAACAAGATGGTCAGGGCATCACGCGGTGCTTCCATTGTGCTTCTGCGGCCATCCGGAACGCCATAGGACCTATGCACTTTAAATCATTAATTGAAACTATTTCTTTGAACTGATTTTTCTGTTTAGTTTATTGTCCTTTCCCCCACTCCAAATAGCACAGTTGGCTATGTATGGTGCGAAATAAGTTCAACATAATACACATGGCACGAGCTGGATGTGCTCTTATGCTGAATGGCAGTAAATCGGAATACTTACTGGATAATGTCATGAGTGGTAGAGAGAAACGTGTGTCCGTGTAGATGGCTACCCCTCCAGCGCTGACGGAGCGTGCGTTTGGAATGTACGTGTAGACGCGGAAACTGATCCTGAATGGTGGAAATGGACAAGGTGGAAGAACAACACGAGAATGGGGGCAGGAGTTTACACAACTGATGGGTGAGGAAATATGGATCCATGGGTGGTGTATACAAGAGGTCATACCTTCCCCATTGGCCTATTATAAGGCTTGTCATTGCAACTTTAAAACATGGCACTTGTACCAGGCTAGATGCACTCTTAGCAGCAGAGCAGTGTAGCAAATACTCTGAAAGAGCAAGATGGCGCCATTGATGGCAGCCTCGGCAGTTGGTGCTACCTGTTTTGTCTTGTTTTGTCTGTTTATTCAGTGTTCTTCCAAAATTTTCGGAGTTCTCTAACAAGAGACGAACTTTTAAACATCAGGGAAACAACTCCTGTGGATTTATTTCCCACTTTTCTGCTTCCAGCGGCAGAATTAGTGGGCATTCTAGTCAAAGCCGCGCTAGGCTTTGTTCAAGCAACGAAACGCCACCGAAGGGGTAAATGGTCGGGGGCTCTAGTACGGCTACGCAGACGTGGGATCCGAACAGTGCTTCCAAGCTTTTTCCTCTCAAACGTACGTTCACTGTGCAACAAAATGGATGAACTTCAGCTACTGATGGTGAAAAACAGAGACTTTCTTGCATCTTCTGTCTTGTGCTTCACGGAGACATGGCTGTGTGATTTGATCCCGGATACTGCGTTACAACTGGCAGACTTCCAACTCGTAAGATCGGATCGGGACATAGCACTCTTCGGCAAGACAAGGGGCGGTGGTATTTGTTTTTACACTAACAGTGGCTTGTGTGTCGATGTAACAGTGATTCTGCAACATTGTTCTCCCGACCTGGAATCATTTTTATAAACTGTAAACCTTTTTACTTGCCTCGCGAGTTCGCGTCGCTCTTTTGGTCGGAGTTTATTTGCCGCCGGGTCCTCATGTTAAAGAGGCCCAACGCATGCTCGCCGACCAGATTCTGAGTGTGGAGCTAGAAAATCCGGATTCCCTGGTTATCGTACTCGGCGATTTTAACAAAGGTAATCTCAGCCATGAACTCCCCAAATACAGACAATTCATGAAATACCCTACCAGAGAAGGGAACACTCTGGATCACTGCTACACTACAGTCAGTAGAGCCTACCACGCCGTCCCCCGAGCAGCACTGGGACACTCTGACCATGCCATGGTCCACCTGATTCCTGCATACAGGCAGAAACTAAAGCTCTGTAAACCTGCTGTGAGGACATCTAAACAGTTGACCAGTGAGGCTACGGAGAATCTGCGGGTGTGCTTGGATTGTACTGACTGGGATATGTTCACGACTGCTACCAATAGCCTGGATGAACTCACAGAGGCTGTGACGTCGTACATCAGCTTCTGTGAGGACTGCTGTATTCCAACACGCACCAGGGTGTACTTAAAACAACAAACCCTGGTTTTCAGTAAATCTCAGAAGGTTGAGGTTGGAGAAGGAGGAGCGTTTAGGAGTGGGGATAGAGACAGATTCAAAGAGTCGAAGAACAGGTTTAGCAAGGCGGTGAGAGAGGCTAAACGACTGTATTCAAAAAGACAAAACATCAGTTCTCTGCTAACGACTCTGCTTCTGTCTGGAGAGGGCTCAGGCAGATCACCAACTACAAGCCCAGAGCCCCCCACACCACTCACGACTCCCGCCTAGCCAACGACCTGAACGAGTTATACTCTAGATTTGAAAACATTTGGACTGTCCTGAACTACCCCTTCCCACCCTAGAGGCCTCCTCCTCCCCCCCACTACAGAATGACTCTCTCAATTCAGGAGGGAAAGTTAACAGACTTTTCAAGAGGCAGAACCCCGCAAAGCAGCCGGGCCAGACTCTGTCTCTCCAGCGACCCTCAAGCACTGCGCTGACCAGCTGTCTCGGTGTTCACCAACATCTTCAACACCTCACTGGACACATGCCATGTATCAGCCTGTCTCAAGTCCTCCACTATCATCCCTGTGCCCAAAAAGCCAAGGCTAACAGGACTTAAAGATTACAGACCTGTCGCCCTAACCTCTGTGGTAATGAAGTTTTTGAGTGCCTGGTGCTGGCACATCTCAAAGCCATCACAGACCCTCTCCTGGACCCCTGCAGTTTGCCTACAGAGCCAACAGATCTGTGGACGACGCAGTTAACATGGCCTCCACTTCACCCTACAGCACTGGACTCCCAGCAACCTACGCCAGGATACTGTTTGTGGACTTCAGCTTGCTTTCAATACCATCATCCCTTCCCTGCGTCAGGACAAGCTCTCCCAGCTAAACGTGCCCGACTCCACCTGCAGGTGGATCTCAGACTTCCTGTCTGACAGAAGCAATGCGTTAGGCTAGGGACAGAAGTCTCTGACTCCGGTCCATCAGCACCCGATCTCCTCAGGGCTGCGTCCTTTCCCTTTGCTATTTTCCCTGTACACCAACAGCTGCACTTCCAGTCATCTGTCCATCTAACTCTTGACGTTTGCGGACGACACCACCCTCATTGGGCTCATCTCTGGTGGGGATGAGTCTGACTATAGGTGGGATGCTGACAACCTGGTGACCTGGTGTAGCCAGAACAACTTAGAGCTTAATGCTCTTAAGACAGTGGAGATGGTTGTGGACTTCAGGAAGAATACAGCCCAACTCCCATCACCTGTGCGACTCCCCAGTCAACACTGTGGAGTCCTTCCGTTTCCTGGGCACTATCCTCTCCCAGGATCTCAAGTGGGAACTGAACATCAGCTCCCTCATAAAGAGAGCACAACAGAGGATGTACTTCCTACGGCAGCTGAATAAATTCGTCCGCCAAAGACAATGATGGTGCACTTCTACACAGCCATTATTGAGTCCATCCTCACCTCCTCCATCACCATCTGGTACGCTGCTACACTGCCAAGGACAAGAGCAGACTGCAGCATATCATCCGCACTACTGAGAAGGCGATGGCTGCAATCTGCCTACCCCGAGGACCTGTACACCTCGAGGACCCTGAGGCGAGCGAGAAGATTGTGGCCGATTCCTCCCACTCTGGACACTCTCTGTTCCAGCTACTCCCTCCGGCGGAAGGCTGCGGTCCATTAGGACCAAAACCTCACGTCACAAAAACAGTTTCTTCCCATCTGTTGCTGGCCTCTTCAACAAGGCCAATGCTCAAATGACTTTAACACTATATCTACACAATGACACCTTGCAATATTGCACTGTTACCCTATTGCATTTTTGTAATTTTATATTGCATATTATAGCTATTGTATATTTATTTTATTTTATTCATATTTTTACATACTTTAGCTCCTTAGTATTAGTTAGACTTTGTACCTTTAGTATAGTTAGACTTGTACACCACTTATTTAAGATTTAGGATTCCTATATGTTGAATGCATGCACCTTCCTGCCAAAGTAAATTCCTTGTCTGTGCGAACTTTCATTGCGACTAAAACCCTTTCTGATTCTGATAGGCAGCTGTCAGATCGAGAGAAACTGCATCGGTTTAACGTCTCCAATTTACAAATGTGTTCTACGTAGGTCTTGTCAACACTCCTGCCATTGTGAGCACGTGATGCCACCTTTCTTTCAAAAACATCGCGTAAACATTTATGGGGTTTTATTCGTTGAAATAAGCTCACGGAAAAATGCACGCGGCAGGGAACATACCTGTAGGCAGTGTTTTGCTTTAAGGGGCCATTGGGGAAGCTTCCACTCGTTCTGCCAGTGCCAATTTGGACACTGACGATGGAGTTGAGGTTGGAGCACTCGGAGGGTAGACACGATCGTCCACCTGGTACACGTTCGTGCTGCCACTCGCATATTCTGAATACGTGCTCAGAGGCCACCTCTTCTCTGGACTCTCGCTGTTGGTTCCTGTGTGATCGGACAGAGTGAATCCATCCATCGGTGGATTCCTTTTTTACATGCATTCGTAAAAAGTTGCACGTAAAGTTTCCAAAATTAATCCTCAAAGGAATACTCCTTAAACGTGGATCTAAATTGCACGTGAAAATTTGCACTTTACATTCTAAATATGTATATACTACGGTTTTCGTTACCGTAACAATTTCAACTTGAAGATGGAGAATGATTTCAATTTAAAGCTTTCGTGACTGCAGGGATTCATCTTCTTGGTTCTTTCGGTAAAGTCACGTACAGTAGAATGGAAATAATAAATAATAAAAATTCAACATAATAAAAATATTCTCACGACGTTACAGCCACAACGCAAGCAGCCGTCCTCAGGTGAAGAACAGGTCTGTCGAGAAGACAGACTCTGTCAGGTGAAGAACAGGTCTGTCGAGAAGACAGACTCTGTCTTCTCGACAGACCTCATAGAGGTGCAAGGAGGAAGCACAGGCAAGACGGAAATGCAGTAGCAGCCAGGAAGTCAGCTGGCATCAAATTCAGACCTCGACTCCCCTCCTCTACCATCCCAGGTTAGCTCTACAGTCCTCTGATTATGAAGGTTTAATCGGTCAATTAATGAGTGTTTACATCCAGGAGGAAACAAGTACCCAGAGAAAACCTACGTAGGCAAGACCATTCTATATGGCCAGCGAGGGTACGGGACCACGACGTTAATGGGTTGGGTGATTCACCAACACTCGCCTCCACTGTTGTGGATTAGACATGCAAAGCTACCAAGGCTTGGATAAAAAATAAAATTGTGGAAGAATCAGATATTGATGCCGCTACTTCTCGTATACTTAGCAAGCACTCGAATGTTTCATCTCATTCCCCCTGGTAATAAAGTTAACATCATTTTAGTCGTGCATGAATGAAGTGACCGAGCCGTTTTCATGGCATGTCCATTGCGTTACCATCGGACTGTTTGACGATGACCGTGTAGTACTTGAGGTCACCGTTTGTGTTCTGGAACCAGCTGCAGCTGAAGGAGACGGTTAGGCTGTTCGGTGTCACCTGGTTCTGCACCGTCGTGATGTTCACCGTCTCCGGAACGGGTGGAGGAGCTACCCACATGAGCATGACAGTTTTGGAAATGAGCATAGGTACACAGACTGTCGTAACTTAGAGCTATTTGTTAATCCACTACTGGACGAAGGCATAGACATTGCTTGATCATACTTTCCCATGCTGGTCAGTGTGGGATAACGAAGCAGGGGCTGGAGGAGCTAGCAACAGTTCAGATACTGATATTTACCATAGTCAGCAAATGCATGGGGGGGGGGGGGGATAGCGCAGCACCCTCAATACGGTGACCACTGCTCCAACGTAACAAGTGAGGCTTAAACAATCCATCGTAGCCGTTTTTGAACAGCCAGTCGTCAGGGCAAGTGCTATTAATGAGCAGCCATTTAAATGATAGCACCGCTCACAAGGGAGTTGATAAGGCCACTCCCAGAACTGGCCACCTTTATCCTGCAGTGCGGTACGTAAGGTGAACTTCTTTTGTACCGTACGTAGCCAATCATGCTAAATCGGAGGTGCAGAAAAAAGACAAATTCTGATGTTTAAACACTTAACCAGGTCGTCATTTGAGGTACAGTTGAGTAAAGCAAGGCCCAAACCTCAACTTAAGTTGTTGGGTGTGCACGATGACAACTTTGAACTGTTTATAAAAAATACCATGCACAACACGATTGTTACTGGCATGTCAGAAAGTTAGGAAACGGTTAAGAATTTTAAATGACTGATACAGGTTGGTATGGGTGGATGGGTGCTTGGACATGAATCCCCTGCTACCAGAACAGACACCCGATTGTCTCCAAAATGCATTGCACACATTTATGATTGATTTGTTCACACATTTGGTACAAAACTCAACAATCACAACCAATCATGTGCCAATCAAAATGTATGAACTCACCGCTTACGTCGGTCCGTGCTTTTCCTTGTAGAGTTTGACTGTGCACATATTCCGAGAAAGTAGTGATATTGACTAAGTATTCAGTATTCGGCTTCAGACGTCCAAGCATAGCAAATGTTAAATTAGTTCTTCCATTTCCCTGAGGCTCCGTAATTGTTTCATTCAAAGAATACTTTGTAATGACTGTGAAATTGTCATTGAAGACGCCTACGATCTGCAATGGTTTACTGCCGTTGATCACTTGCAGGTACAGCAAGCTCCATACACCGTCGGGGAGAGACCAACTGCAGGATATATTCTCCGAGGAATACGTGAAGCAAGAAAAGTCTCTGACAGATGCTGGATCTGGGGAGGGGGAAAAGTTGGTGAATGGGGTAGTTAGGGGGAGGGGATGCAGGATTTGTGAAGATGTAACTCATTGCTGATATTACCAATGACTATTAATCAAACCCATTTAATTCAAACACAGTGGCACAAAAAACTGACACTTGCAGGGTCTCAGTTATGAGCATGTGCGTGCATGTGAGACACGGTTGGTGCCTAAAATTGTCGACTCCATTGGCAATACGGGCGTGCCAACATTGGGCCCGATTCCCTCGGTGTGCGTGCTTACAAGTCCACCTCTGCTCTGGGTCTTCTGGTTTTTCCCTCCAGATTTAAAAGTCATGAGTTTAGAGTATTTGGCTGCTATAAATTTCCACATGATGATAAGCCACTTCGTTTTTGCTATCATTTATGATCGCCAGGCCGCTTCTGAAAAGAGCTACATAGCTCAGTGGGCCTTACCTGGTACAATAAAACTAGTTTATCGTTGTGCGTGCTGAGGTTACATCCCTGTATGATGATAGATAACCGGGCCTTTTCTCGTGTGGCCCCTGGCTGTGAGTTCACATCCCCTGGTCGTTCACGATGCTGACTCCCTAGCTTTATTTATATCGTGCCTTAAAACGCACGTATTTTAAAGAAAAAAATATATTTCGATTAAAAGCTTTCGTGACTGCAGGGATTCATCTTCTTGGTTCTTTCGGTAAAGTCACGTAGAAGGGAAGTAATAAAATAATAAAAAATAAATAAAATTAAAACATAATAAAATAATTCTCACGACGTTTCGGCCACAACGCAAGCAGCCGTCCTCAGTTGAAAACCAGGTCTGTCGAGGCGACAGCGTCTTGGAGTCGCGGCATCTCTTCAGAAAGGTGAGAGACTCGATTACCTGAGCCTTCTTATCCCGGAGCTTGTTGAAGGATCTCAAAGTTATGTGGAAACCCTCCCCATAGAGGCGGACTGCAGTAACGAAAGCTTTAAATCGAAATTTAACCGCCTCTACGGGAAGGGTTTCCACATAACTTTGAGATCCTTCAACAAGATCCGGGATAAGAAGGCTCAGCTAATCGAGTCTCTCACCTTTCTGATGAGATGCCGCGACTCTAAGACGCTGTCGCCTCGACAGACCTGGTTTTCACCTGAGGACGGCTGCTTGCGTTGTGGCCGAAACGTCATGATAATTATTTTATTATGTTTTATTTTTATTTATTTTTNATTATTTTATTACTTCCCTTCTACGTGACTTTACTGAAAGAACCAAGAAGAAAAATTATATTCTTTGAATCTTTTAGTTTGAGATTGGATTTTGTTGGGTTGAGCCTGCCCCTTCTGACCTTAGCAGTGTAAATAAATATCAAATTATTACGGGGATCAAAATTACGTCTGCCTACTTTAAATCACCTAGAATTACATCCTTCGACATGTTTTTGGCCTGCTTATACCAAAAGAGAATAGTGGCCTGTCAACAAGACCAATGTGAATCGTGTATGTGTATTTTAAATGCAGGGCAATGGCAGCATTACATGGTGGTAAAACGTTTTCAATACCAAATTAAGTAATACCACGTGTATTATACACAATGCTCTTGTGATATATAGTAGCATACACACATTACTGTCTAAATTAAAATAGTCCGATCAACAGATTGTATAGGTACTTACAAGTTATGTCCATGACCACATTTGACCAATATGAGAAGTACCCATTGGTAGCCTCCACAGATACAGAGTAGTTCATTCCAGGAACCAGGCCAGTAAATGTTGTCAAGTTTGAGTAAATCTGGAATGTTGTAACCAAGTTTCCACTCTCAGTCTCTCTCAAGTAGGCCCAGTAGGAGAACGAGTCTAGGAGATAGGTCGTTCCTGAGACTGTCATGGTCGTGGTAGTCTTGCTGGTGATGGTTAAAACGATGTCACTTGACACTGAAATGGCCACATGCAAGCAAGACATTTTAATAGCATGTTTTAGTTATTTTACAATGGCTGAAGCGAATAATGAGAAATACCAATTGCAAACAATGGCAGCATCATGTGGTGGTGAAACGTTTTGAATACTAAAGTAATACAACGTTCAATATACGCAATGCACTTGTGATATATAGTAGCATACACAAATTACTGTCTATATTAATATAGTCTGAACAGTTGACCACAACGGTACTTACAAGTTATGTCCATTACCACATCTGACCAATATGAGACAGACCCATCAGAAGCCTGCACAGACACAGAGTAGTTCCTTCCAGGAACCAGGTCAGTAAATGTTGTCCCGTTGAGTAAATTTGGAATGTTGTAACCAAGTTTCCACTCGCAGTTTCTCTCAAGTAGGCCCAGTAGGAGTACGAGTCTGGGAGATACGTCGTTACTGAGACTGTCATGGTCGTGGTAGTCTTGCTGGTGATGGTTAAAACGATGTCACTTGACACTGAAATGGCCACATGCAAGCAAGACATTTTAATAGCATGTTTTAGTTATTTTACAATGGTTGAAGCGAATAATGAGAAATACCAATTGCAAACAATGGCAGCATCATGTGGTGGTGAAACGTTTTGAATACTAAATTAAGTAATAAACGTGTAATATACGCAATGCACTTGTAATATGTAATAGCATACACAGATTACTGTCTATATTAATAGAGTCTAAACAGTTGACTACAATGGAACTTACAAGTTCTGTCCATTACCACATCTGACCAATATGAGACAGACCCATTGGAAGCCTGCACGGACACAGAGTAGTTCCTTCCAGGAACCAAGCCAGTAAATGTTGTCACGTTTGAATAAATCTGGAATGTTGTAACCAAGTTTCCACTCGCAGTCTCTCTCAAGTAGGTCCAGTAGGAGAACGAGTCTGGGAGATAAGTCGTTCCTGAGACTGTCATGGTCGTGGTAGTCTTCATCACGATGGTTAAAACGATGTAACTTGACCTGAAATGGCCACATGCAAGCAAGACATTTTAATGGCATGTAGGGGACAATTGGAATGTAATACTTTTAATTATTTCCTCGTGCAGCAATGGAGTAAAGTGTGGTTTTGTGAAGGTCCTTCTGTGCTGTGCAGAACATAAATACAGTGTGTACACCAGCATGTGATACTGAGTCGGGCCTGTAGGTGGCTGGCAGGGTTATTGATTAACCTGACCTGTACAACAGTCACGTGGTTAATGGTGACTCGGTTGAGAATGTCTGTGTAACACACGTGCTGTTGCATTTTACAGGTAAAGGACCCAAATGTTGGTTTTGATGGTTATAGAAATGTTCTAGTCTTTAAGCTTGGCTTTTAATTGGTAGATGGTGATATATTCAATAGGAGGGGGTTTAGGACTGTACACTGTAAAGGATGACATACTGTCGTTAACACTGGTAATTCTTTAACCTTAATACTGTTTATTCTATAACCATGCTCATGCACCCATAGTATGACTAATTGCAATGCTATTAAGAATATAACACATTTACAATAATAAGTTGTACAATGGTGACAAATACAATACGTATACAGTACATATACAGTGCAGATAATGGGTGTAAGGTATCAGTATAAGTAGATGGTATGGATAGACATTCGTTTATTCTGTGGTGCTCAGCCAAATGAATATCTGAATATAAACAATGCATATACTTACAGGTTATTTTCGTGACAATAACTGATGGTTGGGAGTTGATGCCACTGTACGCGGTTACATAAGCGTTATAACTTCTACCAGGGACCAGATCAGTAAATGCTTGTGTTGTAACGGTGGAAGGCAAAATGAAGCTCTTCACTGCTGTTGCATTGTAGGTTTCATTTAAGTAGACCACGTAACAGTCAACGTCTGAAGTCGGAGCCACCCATGAGACTGTTATGGCTGTAGGGCTGTTGACGATGACGGTAACATTGACTTGTGGAGGAACTGCAATGTCAAATTAACATGGTTAGGACAGACGAACTGCAAAGACTACTTATGTCATTAACTTAAGCTACGAAAGTGGCATGTAACACATTATATACAACGATCATCATATATTTTGCATATATCCTCTTTTTTTGGTCCAACTATGTATTGATGAGAAAAGTACGTGTTTTTTGTTGTAACAAAATAAGAACCCAGTATTTAGCATACATGCCAACAAGGGGAGGGGGGATGTCGATTTAAAGCTTTCGTGACTGCAGGGATTCATCTTCTTGGTTCTTTCGGTATAGTCACGTAGAAGGGGAATAATAAAATAATAAAAATAAAACATAATAAAATACAATTCTCACGACGTTTCGGCCACAACGCAAGCAGCCATCCTCAGGTGAAAAACGGATGCTTACCTAAAACCGGATTCCCACCACCATCCCAGAAGAATTCCCTCATCAAGACTCTACACCATAGAGCCCAATGCATCTCCGACCAGGAACACATTGCCAGTGAACTCAAGCACGTACGCCAAGCTCTTAAGGCTAATGGTTACTCCGAATACACAATCCGCAAAGCCATCACTCCAACCATCAAGAAGGATCCGGTTGAGGAGCCATTCAAAACCATCACCTTACTCTACATTGCTGGGGTCACTCAAAAGATCTCCAAAATCCTGATTTAAACACAAGATCCTGGTCCGATTCAACACAGTACATAAAATCCGTGATCAAGTCCCGTCTGTAAAAGATGTGGTTCCAGACATACAGTACCCTGGCGTCTACAAACTAAGTTTCCTCTGTGGTAGCAGTTACATTAGAGAAACCAAACGACATGTCTCAGACCGCATCCGTGAACATAAAGCAGACCTGAAACACGGTAGGACAAACACCTCAGCCGTGGCAGATCACTGTTACAATTCAGTGGGCTCACATGACATTGACTTCTCCAAGACAGAGGTTCTCTGCAAGCCATCTGGCTACCATGAGAGATTCGTTCATGAGGCGATCCACATATACAAATACAGAGACAATTTCAACCGAGAAGATGGATTCTAGCTCGGCAATCATTGGAAGGACGTAATAAACTATTTTGGATCTTAACTGATTGTGTTCACGTTTACGGTGACTTTCAGACCACAGTCCACTCACTGGCATTGACTATATATATTTTATTCTCCGCAGGGAATGGAGTTTTTGCTCCGCTGCAAGTCTCCTACCACCACTCTCCCATTGACATATTTCGTTGCTTCCTCTTAGTACCTTTCACGCGACGGTCAATGGTATAGTGTATAGCAGATTGTATAATAATAAATAGTATAAAAGTGTAATGTTTAATATAATGTATAAGGTAATATATAGTATCGTAATTGTATAGTGAATATACAACAGTGTGGTATACAGTAAGGTGGGTAGAATAATACATAGTGTAATATTACAATGTATAGTCTAAGGTGTATAGTAATGCAATATATAATTTAATGTTGGGTTTGTCTATGGCAGTATATAGTACGGGGTAGACCCGTGTGATGTAAGAGAAAAAAGTTTAGCTGGAGGCATATATTTTTTGCGACATAAAATTGTAATGTATGACTTACTGTTAGTAGCTCAGCTTATTGGAGAGTATACTTAGTATATTGATGATACTGATGTAGTTTATATTTTAGTTTTTTACGTGGTGGTTTAGCTGCTGCAACTCCTTACTATTAAAATTCCTTCTCTTTATTACTGCTAACCCTACTCTCTCACTTTGATGCTGCTAATCCTACATAATGCACGGGCATAATATGACTTTGAACCCCCCCCCCCCACCTCCTACGCTTTCCACAAGTAGTGACTAATCCCATATCTGCATTTCCCATAAATATGCTAAATTCCTATTTATATGCAAATTTCTTTGTCAAGGCACCCTTCCCCCTCCAACCCAGCTTAAATATACGCTCCAAGATTGGTGGTGCTCATTCAGACGCTGTCTTTCTGACAGACCTGTTCTTCACCTGAGGACGGCTGCTTGCGTTGTGGCCAAAACGTCGTGAGAATTGTATTTTATTATGTTTAATTTTTTTATTTTATTATTTCCCTTCTACGTGACTTTACTGAAAGAACCAAGAAGAAGGGGAGGGGGGGTTACAAAAATTATGTAGACTGAGGCCCTCAGTACTCCTGGGTCTAATAGATGGGGAGGAGATTGGGCTCATTGACCTACATACGTACAGACTAAGGGAGGGAGCGTCAGTTATTATTAGATAGTGAGGGGAGAATAACGGGTCCGTGACGAAAGTAGGGGAAGCCTCCACATGCCAAGTGGACTTGTCCTCCTCAGCTGTCCTGGAGGGGGAAGGAGGGCCATACCCCAAGGGCCATCCTACTCCCCCCGACCTCAGTGTATGCAAACCCCACAACAAGCTCCACCGGGGTGGCATCGTCTGACTCAGAACTCTCACTTTTTACCCATGTTTGTGGCTAAATATTCTGATCACGCGAGGGCTAAAAGATTACCGTGACAGTTTCCATGAAGAAGGCCCATGATCCTGCAGTTTGCTCGTGGCCTAACCAGCCATAATGTCAAGGGTTTACAGTAATACGTACTAACATTTTGAAACACCGTTAAGTTTCAGGCCCCACTGGGCTGTTTCAAACGAGGTGCTGGGCTTTATACTGCAGACATTGTTAAGGAGGTCCGTTTTATCCATGCAGAGACTCGGGACTTTTGTCGCTATTAACGGATGTCGGGTGAGGAGACTAGAGCTCATCACTGTAGCATGTGTGTTGAAAATGTTTCGCACCATGCGTAGCCAATGATGCTAAATCGGTTGGCTACGTTGGTCACGTGAATGTGACCAACCTGTGAATCGTGCATGTGTCTATTTTCAATGCAGAAACAACAGCAGCATCGCATGGTGTAACGCTTTAAATACCAATTTAAGTAGCGCAATGTGTAAGATACACAATCCACCTACATATAGTAATATAGTAACACATAGATTAATATCGATATTAATATTGTCTGAACAGTTGACCACATTGGTACTTACGAGTTCTGTCCATGACCACATCTGACCAAGATGATGAGTACCAATCGGAAGCCTCCACAGACACGGAGTAGTTCCTTCCAGGAACCAGTCCAGTAAATGTTGCCATGGTTGAGGAAGTCCTAATTGTTGAAACCAAGTCTCCACTCGCAATCTCTGTCAAGTAGGCCCTATAGATTAACAATTCTGGCACAGAAATTGTCCATGAGACTGCCATGGTCATGGTCGTCTTCTCTGTGATGGTTAAAATTACGTCACTTGACACTGGAACTGCAAAAAGCATGGGAGACATATTTCACTAACAAACAAATCAAATGATTGATAAGAGATACCAATAGAAAACAATACTAAATATTACGTATGTGGTGACCATATTTTCATGATCTAATGATTTTAAAATGAATGGTATTGTAGTGACTGTGAATGTCATTGTGTGGTGTCGGACCTGTGAGGCCACGGCAGATAATATGTTGTCATTATGTGCAGCCTGGTTACTGGGCGTAGTACCTGCCCTAGTGGGGCTTGGATGAGCGATGGTTAGCGCAGAGGCACCAAGTACAGTGTGCAGTGCGGGCTTCCAGTGAGGAAGCGAGAGAGAGTGTCAGCCAGCCAGGGCTACGTTGGGGCATGATATGTTGGTTGACCTGCCGACAGGTGACCGGATGATATTGGAGGGGACCAACAGTGGACGGGGGCCGCTGGGTGGTCACGTGGTATAGAATAGCTCTTGGGAGCCTTCGGAAAAGGGCCAGAGAGATCAAGAAGGTGGGCGGGTGAGAGGCGGAGCCAGTCCCAGCCCAGGCCGATATAACGGGGGCCCCATGTGGGGCTCGGGGTTCTTGACTGTTGGTGAGTGAAGATCCACGTCGGTTGAAGAAGCCTTTAGCCACGCGGTCCGGGACCCAGCTCGTGGTCCGGACCGGGATAGTGAGACTGTGTCTAGTTCTGCTGTAGCTTGGTTAGATGGGCGTTCAACATCTGAATGTAGGTTACGTTATGTTGAGTTGATGTAATAAATAGTGTTTCTCCCAAGACAACGTCTGCGACTGAGTTGGACTCACTAAAGTATTGCTAAATTAACGTTTCCTGTTGATTCTCCTCACATAACATGTGTAGGGACAGTGCGTGTGTGGAGACAGTACGTGGAGAGGAGACAGTGCGTGTGCAGTCCAAGTGGTCACAAGCGATAATTACAGGAGGGAACCATCGGGGAAGATCGGGATTAGCCAAGACAATTCGAGAAAGGGGGCGTGGTTGGGGGCAGAGTGAGTCCACGCCAGGGGAATATAAGGTTGCGGGCGAGGGTGCTCGAGGCTGCCGTAGGATCAGGATCGACTGTCTCCATGCCTTCGCTGTCTTCGGCCTGTTGCTGTCTCTGCGTCGTCACTGTTTTTGAGTCATCGCTACTTGTGTGCCATCCCTGGGTCAAGTCACCTGTGTGTTATCCTAGCCCAAGTATCTGTATGTTATCCTAACCCAAGTATCTGTAGGATATGAGACCAAGTTATCTGCATGATGCGCCATAATAAATAAATAATAAAGGCTACAGAAATTGTTCAAGAGTCATTACAACTGGTGTCAGAAGATGTCGAGATCCTCAAAGAAAAAGAATCCACCTACTTCGACCTCGGACAAGGCCCTATTGGCCTCACCCACGGCCCTCGATGATGATGACGACGCTCTTGTGGTTTTTCGAGCCATCCCTCCAGAGAAGCATGCCACTCTCTGCCAGGTGCACAGGGAGATGGCAGCTGTCTTCGATCCTCCATCCAACGTGCGGAGGAAGTTCCTGCAATGGAGGCGAGGGAAGGCCGAGACGCCCCTCGCTTACTGCAGTGCACTGATAGTGCTAGGGCAGGCAGTGTACCCCCGCATGGATCAAGCGGTGATTGACTTTCTAATGATGAAGAAGTTATTGGGGCTGGCACAAGAGAAGGGGATTGTGCTGCCCATAATCGAGGAGGAGACACAGACATCCCTGTAGGTAGCCATATGCCTGCAGGCCCACGAACATATGATACGGTAGACGCCAGTGGCGGCGTAGTTGGGTGAGCCTAGTTCGGATGACACGCTGACTGGCCGGGCAGCCGGGAGCAACCCAAGGATGGCGGAGGAGGACCTGGAGCGGGAGATGGCGGTGTTGACACAGGGATGGCCTCGATGGCAAGGGGATACCCTGTGATGACCTCGAGGTTGGGTCTCCAGGGAGAGGCAACCCCTCCACTGTGAAGTTGGGTCCCCGGGAGAGAGGCGAACCCTACGCCGCACGGATCATCCATCTCCTGCTTCCGGTGTGGCCGACCAGGACACATCACGCAGGGATGCCGGGACGACATCGACGTCCTTCTCGATATCCCCATTCTGCCTAGGACCCCTTCCCAGCCCTAACAGGCAAGTTGCGGCACACCGGACCCTCGGCCCGTACCACCATCCACTCATGCATCCAGGTCACCACGCATTCCATCAGGCACTCGCACCTCCTCTTCACTGGCTGAGGTGCACGAACAAGGGGATAAGAACACGAATGGGTGGCCAAGTTATTTAACTCAGTGGAGGAAATTGGCACGTCGAGTGGTAACAGCCACAGCAGGGTCATCAGCCATATTTGGTTCTATTCAGGGATAGAGGTACACGTCTTAAGTGTTGCAGCTAATGGGGGAGCATGGCCATTTTGGGATGGATAGAGGCACGCATGAGAATAGGAGAAATAGAGATGTCAGGCCTGTGCTGGTTTCGAGGACTATGGTGGTGCCTTGCCTCTTGAGAATAGACTTTTGTGGAAAGATGCCCTAGAAAATATTAACGGATCAACGCTGGGATGAGATGCCGTCAGGACAGCGACTGTTATTTTTTAATTCCCCTGCATGGGAAACCCGTGGCAAATGTCACGGTTTAGGCCTTGGCGAATAAATCTATAGAGATTCCACCAGGCATGCAAATGTTGATTCCCAATGCACTACCGCAAACGCCTCCAGTTGGCTAACACTGAGGCAGGGGTCCTCCTTACCATATCTAATTCAGCGATCTGGGGGCTTACATTGGTGGTGTGCAGACGATCGTCCGGGGGAACCAGGAACCCTTTCTACAGGTCCTGAATGTGGACCTGGGAGCGGCTGTGGTTCAGGCGGGGCCGTGTTAGCTCTCGCAATGGTGGCGTACTGTGAGGCTGTTGACTCAGGTGCAGGTGAGGTTATGGGCGTGGTGCAACAGCGAGCAGAGTCAGATGGAGAAATTGTGTAGTTGAAAGAGTTCTCTGACGTTATCAGCCAAAGAAATTGTGATATGGGGCGCACTAACTTGTTGCAACACCACATTGATGCGGTCGATCCAGCTCCTATTCGGCAGGACTCATATTGGCTGAGTCCTGTTGAAAAGGAACATGTACACCAGGCGGTGGTGGAAATGTTGGCTGCAGATATAATTTCATCTTCAACCAGCCCCTGAGGAGCCCGTAGTGTTGATTAAGAAACAGGATGGTAGCTTGTGCTTTTGTGTTGACTTCTGCATATTGAATAAAGTCTCGGAGGCAGATGCTTACCCGCTGATACGTACGGATGAGTCCCTTGATGCGTTGGCAGGCGCTCGTTTTTCCACTTTGGATCTACTGTCAGGATTTTAGCAACTTCCCTTAGACAACGCATCCAAGCTGAAAACGGCGTTCCGAACGCCCCAGGGACTGTTCCAGTTTAATTGCCTCTCAATGGGATTGCATTCAGCCCTGGCCACTTTCCAATGCCTTATCGAATTGGTACAAGGCAGGACTACAGTAGGACTCCATACTCATTTACTTGGACGACGTCAACGTCTTTGGCCACACATTTGATGAACATTTGCAGAGATTGCGGACTGTGCTCTCTAGGGTATGGTCAGCAAAGCTTAAATTAAAACCTGCCAAGTTACATTTGTTACAGACCTCCCTGCAGTATTTGGGCCACATTGTCAGTGCAAAGGGTATTGCAATGGAGGCGACGGATCCTGACAAGACTGCGTGCGTGTGCGATTGGCCAACCCCCAAGTCGGTGGGTGAGGTGCGCAGCTTTGTTTGGTTTGCTTCGCACTACCACAGTTTACGACAGTTGCGAACCCCTTACATGCCCTGACGGGTAAGAATCATGAATTTAAATGGGGCCAAGAGAAGGAGGCTCCATTCTCTGCACTCCGTGATCGCCTTTCCAACGCACCTTGTCTCGACTATCCAGACTTTTCCCTGCCATTCATACTGGACACTGACGCTAGTGTCATGGGCATAGGGGCTGTCCTGTCCCAGGTTAAAAACGGGGTGTAAAGGGTGATTGCATATGGGAGTCACGTCTTATCACCAGCTGAAGAGTGGTACTGTGTCAACGGCAGGGAATTATTTGCCATGGTGTACTTTATCCAACAGTACAGGCCTTATCTCTATGGCAGAGGTTTTGTTGTCCGCACAGACTACGCGGCCTCCAGTTCTCTCTGAGAGTGGATCAGACATCCGGCCAGCTCTCTCTGGTTGAAAATACTCCAGGAGTATTCCTTCTGAGTGGTTTACCACCGGGTGTGAGGCACTGCAATACCGATGCGTTATCACACTTGCCGTTGAACGATTGCTATTCATGCTCGTCGGGCACGAGCCAGTATTGACTACCTACGGGTGGGTCACCTGGGATCATAGCGACCTCAGATGACCCGCCGCCCACCGTGGCGGGCGCACATAGGGATGACATGTTGGACCTCATGCATGCTGAATGGAGCAAGTTGCAGATGGAGGATATATCGCTTTTAAATTTGCGACGCCACGCGGAATCTGACCACAAGAACCCCGGCCATAAGGGAATCTCACAGTTCATCTTTCGGGAAGGGTTGCTAATGCGGTGGTAGGAGGTTTCAGGGCGGGTATGTATCATGGTCCCCACCTACCTGCGAGGCAGGTTGACATGGGCAGTGCATGCCGAGAAGCTAATGCACCTCGGCCATCTGAAAACCTTGCTCACGGTGCAAAGAGATTTCTATTGGCTGGGGATGTCTAACGATGTCTTCCATTTCATCAAAGGTTGCACTGATTCTGCACGCTGCAAGCCACCAGCGAAAACATCTCAACCTCCTTACACTCTATTAACGGTGTCTCGCGGATACAAATTGGTTGCACTGGACATCCTGGCGCCTTTCCCAACTACACAAAAAGGAAATAAATGTATCCTTGTCGTGGTTGAGTATTATTCCCAGTGGTCAATAGCTTGGCCGTTGCCCGACCAAACAGCTGCGTGCATAGCTGATTTTTTTGCACGGCTATGTGATGGATAAGGGGCTCCTGGACCAAGGTCGGAATTTCTCCTCCAAGCTCCTTTGGGAAGTGTGCGATGTGCTGGGCACAAAGAAAATCAAATATCACCATACCATCCCCAAACGGATGGTTTGATGGAACGTGTGCACCGAACCCTGATATCAATGCTGTGTCAGGCTGATAACGAGGCACAAACGGATTGGGATTTGCACATCCGGGAATTTTGGCAGCGTACAGTTTGGCCCCACATGCCTCTATGGGATTTTCCCCTTTTTTTCACATGTACGGCCGGGAGAACGAAGCCCCTATTAACGTGCAAATGGGGTTCGCCTCGGGGAGAAAGGGGGCGGCTGTACCCACTCCCTTGCAGGTCATGCTGTGTCATGTCTCTGAAGCTCACGCGACCAGAGAGAACACTGCAAAGATCCAATCCGTGAACGAAAAGAACACAGGGCGGTACGAGCATATGCTTAAATGGGCAGTGGGGGACAGGGCTTGGTTATACTGCCCTCAGGTGCCACGCGGTACGTCCCCCAAATTGCATCGACCATGACATAGTCTTGTCGAGGCGGTGGAAGTCAGGAGGCCTCAGTGTGAGAAAATTCAGGCGGGACGCCATCTCTGGTTTGTTCACCCATCACGCCTGAAACCATATGTAGACAGCTCACCACTAAGCCTGTTGCAGCCGATGTCTGGTTTGTCCGACGAGCCGGGGCAGTCGGCCAAGGAAATTGTGCCTCAGGGGAAATGCATTGTGCTGCCCACAGTTTCCAATTCTCTGAAGCCAGGGGAACCGCAAGAAGCCGCCGCGTGCGATGGACCATTGGCTGGAGCTCAGTCAACTTCCTCAGAGGAGTCCAGAGATGAGCCTGCCTCTTCAGGGCCTTTGTGCAAGCCCCCTTGCCCGAAGAGGCGTGGAAATCCACGACAAGTGATGGACCGGCGTCGAGGACCCGGTCTAAATGTCTCCGGTTCCGTTGAACGGGTCTCCCATGGTTATGGCGAATTGTATTTTTTGTATGCGGTGTTCCGCCTTAATTTTTATTCGTCGTCAGGTTGTTGTTTTTTTACATGCGGTGTTCAACTATAACATCGGGTTTTTTTTACATGTGGTGTTCCACCCTATTGTCGTCGGTCATTGTGAGCTGAGATGGCTGTTTTTTTTAAAGGGGGAGGGTGATGTAGAGACAGTGTGTAGAGAAAGACAGGGCGTGTGTGGAGACAGTACGTGGAGAAGATACAGTGCGTGGGGGATACAGTGCAGGTGCAGGGACAGTGCATGGCCAAGTTGTCACGAGGGATAATTACAGGAGGGAACCATCGGTGAAGATCGGGATTAGCCAAGACAATTCGAGAAAGGGGGCGTGGTTGGGGGCAGAGTGAGTCCACGCCAGGGGAATATAAGGTTGCGGTCGAGGGTGCTCGAGGCTGCCGTAGGATCAGGATCTACTGTCTCCATGCCTTCGCTGTCTTCGGGCTGTTGCTGTCTCTGCGTCGTCACTGTTTTTGCGTCATTGCTGCTTGTGTGCCATCCCTGGTCCAAGCCACCTGTGTGTTATCCTAGCCAAAGCATCTGTATGTTATTCCTAGCATAAGTATCTGTAGGATAGGAGACCAAGTTATCTGCACGACGTGCCTTAATAAATAAAGAAGTTGTCCGAGAGTCATTACACATGAAACGGTTGACAATAATTAATTATTAAAGTAAACACCGCACTCTTGGGCTGCTTTGTACTAACTTCTAACCAACAACTAAACTAATTAACCAATGGATTGCTAAGTTCTACTTGGAGCAACTGACCACAGTTTTCTGATCATTGATAATTATTTACAGCCCTTTGCTGATGCAATGGTGAATTAAGGCTTCCCACACGCCTCATCAGCAATGGAGGTTTTGTGATAATTGTGACACCACTGTGGGTCAGTGTATGAATCTTGAACGTCTTTTGTACTGTATGTAGCCATCCGTGCTAATCGGAGGTGGTAATAACTACAAGATGGTGATGTCATTAACTAATAAAAATTTTTATTTAAGACAGGTTATTCGTGTTGTAACTTTAGCGAATGTTAGTAAACATATATCTACAATTATTAATTATACTACATACTACTAATTTGGTGGACAGTGTACTATAATGACCTATTAGTGCCTGGAGTTTAATATGCAATGTTGGATGGATTTACTATTGACCTGTACACTTAAAAACGTGAGAATATTGTATTGACTGAATTTCTGATGCTTAGATCGTATTTTGTAAGCAAAACAATAAACATTTCACAAAAATTATCATTTGGACACGCATAGGATGCTGAGATTCCAGTTACGTGTTGCTGTTAGACACCTCTTCATGTGTACGTTATAATTTTCTTCTGGCCTGCACACATTTTCTACCTATTGAATTGCTTCTCCCACAACAAACTGATTGCCTGAGTTCATTTTGCGAGTCATATAAATTGTATGCAAAGGCAAACTACATATCATTCTGGCCGTGAAAATATTATTATTAAATACTTCCCATAAATAGACAATGTATTGCAGTTGTTAGTTTTATCTATTCAAGTAATGTTTTCATTTCCCCAAGTAAGGCCTACTGAGCTATGTACTGTAGCTCCTTTTCAGATGCGACTTGGGCACAAATAATAGCGCAATGAAGTGGCTTATCACGTGGAAATTTGTTGTAGAATCCAATTTAAACCTTCAAAATCAGTTTTAGGATAACATTTGTAGATAATGCATGAAACATATTTAAAATTCATCTTAATTGGATGAAGAAGACATTCTTGCTTGCGAAGAACATCAATTTGTTGGGCATGCAATAGCAAGCCAACAGGGCACACAGACCTATTGAGCAACACACTCTGCTTAAGTAACCTTGCGAGCAGATGACTGAGGCATCTTCATCGTGGACGCAGTTGTTATCCTCCCAGGGAGGATGACTACAGTCGGAGAGCTGAGTCTCGTAACCAGAGCACCGAACATCGTCGAGAAAGATAGGGTCACTGCCCTGTCCAAAGTAAGCATTTGACTTGGCAACACCATTGAGGCCACAACCCAGTTGACGACACACGACCTTGGCATCCTGCGAGTTCCAGAAGTCGTCACAAATTGTGCCCCACTGGTCATTGTGAAACACCTCCACCCGGCCCTGACATGCGGTGTTACTCCCAGCCAGCCGAATTGACATGTCTAATTTAAACACACACACACACAAATGATACAGTCATGTAACGATTCGCCCACCATGCGGTGTGATAAATTGTCACATTCGGGGTAATGATTCCGTTTAATAATTCATGGAATTTTTTTTACAATATTCAATGTGAATGTGTAATGCGAGCAAGGATAGGGTGGGCGCTGCCTCCGCACCACTCACACGGGCCGGTGTATTAGAGAGGCGGAGCCTGGTCGTCGGGGTGAGTGGGGGCAGAGACAGGGGCAAGGAGGAGGTGGAGTTGGATCACGTGAGAGGGGGGGATATAAGAGAGAGAGAGACGGAGGAGGAGCTGGGGGAGAATAGAGTGAACCACAGAGGGGAGCCACGCTGGTGGAACAGGAGAAGTGGCGCCATTGCCACGTGGTCGGGCTGAGGGGCCCTGGAGTCTAGCGTTGCGCAGGCACGGAACGTGCGAGGGGCACGGGAGGGAGAAGAGGGCCGGAACGGGTATGGGGGACCTGAAGGACGGTGTGGCAAGAGCAGGGTGAGAAGAGAACACAAGGAGGGGCCGGAGGCGCCGGCGCGGCGAGGGCCACACGGAGCGTGTGCGCGGGCGCACGGAGAAGCCTGGAGAGGGTGCCACACGGAGCGTGCGCGGGGCGCGCGCGAGGGTCGAAGCGAGGACCAGCGGTTGCGAGAGAGAACATAATAAAGGACAATGGAGAGCGACAACCTGTCACAGTGTCCTTTATTACAAATGTACTAGATAAACTCTTATTGGCTGCATAGGTCACATGGAATGATTACACACAATGTATACGAATATCAAACAAGCGTTTCTCAAACTCACTATGTAATGCATGCCGTTTTATGCAATAATCGTTGCATCATCATGTTGTATATGCCGGATGATGAAAATTTTGATAAAAATTATAAAAATTAAATGAAATATTACAAAATTTGGTAAATCGCATAAATTATGGTAATGTTGCATAAATTATGATACTCATGGATATCATCGTATTAATTTATGCAAATGCTTGCGATTATGTTAATGTTTGCAGTTATGATAATTAGGCTTAGCTTCGTTATCCAGAGTTATATCAATCGGGATAAAACGATTATCTTTGATTAAACATTTAGTGATTATCTTAGTGTGTTTATGTTATGTTAGGTCTCCAAATTCATATCTCATCGCAGGATACAGTTCTTATGAATAAGACAGTTTTGCATGGACTTGGAAAGAAGCACTCGAGATACTTCTGTGTTAGCAATTTTTATTCTAAACAAACATATGACACTCTAACATGCAAAGGCAAAGTATACATTAATAGATTTATCGGCAAGATTGTGATAACGAAATGTTTGACAATAGTGGGTGGGTGCGTGTGTTCGTGGTAGCGCGTATCTGGCTCTGCTTTAATTAATTCTTCGGCGAGACTCTATGACAATATTCTCTCTCTGTAAACGTGTCCATTTGCAATGAGGATTTCGAGAGTTTTACTTTGCATCGACGAATCTATTGGTCGCTTATGCGATAAGAGATACGAAAATGAAAAGGCAAGAAAAAAAAACTTCGCACTTTTATAACCGGCGGATTCTTAATCACACGATGGGCCACGATCCTCACGGCCAGCTGGTGTTCAAACTTTCTAATTAGTCTTCTGATGATTGTCTAGGGTTGGTCCCATTGTGAGAGAGGTGGATTGTCTCTTGGATAAATTCTTGCATGCCCGCGGAAAGTAGATGTGTGTGTATGTGCTTCCTTGAGGTTGTGAGTGGGGGAGGTGATACGACTGATTCGGAGATTTCCTCTCGCCCGTGTGGGTTGCAGCTGCGACTTTCTCCGCTGGGAGATGAGTGGCGTCGGCCCGCTGCTGGTCGTGGAGAGACTTGCCCGCTGGGTGGTGCCCAGCGGCGCTTGGCGGCGCTTGGCGGCCCTCGGCGCAGGCACCCGTACTCTGTGACTCTGACGGCGCGGTGCCGTTCTCTGTAGCTGACGGTGCTGTGGCGCGTTCTTTGTAGCTGACGGCGCTGTGGCGCGTTCTCTGTAGCTGACGGTGCGGTGCCGTTCTCTATAGTGGACGGTGCGCTGCCGTTCTCTGTAGCTGACGGCGCGGTGCCGTTCTCTGTAGAGCTGACTGTACGACGACTCGTTTGGCAGGCTCTGACACTCTCTCCACTGCTGGATGACGAGTCGGTTCTCGTTGGTGCTGGTCGATCTGTGTGTGCGTATTAAACACATGGTGCATTCGATGGCGCTGTTCTCTTCCTCGCGGCGGCCTGCCAGACTCTTTCCACTGCTCCGTTCTCTCTCCTTGCTTTCAACTTTGGCGTGCAGCTGACAGCTTCATACGGGCACTCGCTGATGCCTCTCCCGCCCTCACTTCAGGGGCTTCGTTGTTTTAGGTTCTCTCACGAGAATGATAGCTGGAATCTCCGTCAGTTTCACTCGCAGCTCGGCGGCTCAGTGTAGCGATTCTTCTTAGGTGGTGCAGACCTCAGCTTGTCGATGCACGTCGCTACCCGCGAACATCGTCATTCTGGATGACGGAAGAGCTTCTTTGTTGGCGGCGACGAGATGAGATGGAGTGGGCTGAGCCCCGGTGGTACCCCAGTGGGATAAATTGAAGGGATTTTGCCTCGGCTTATATCGGGAAAATCCACTCGGTTTTTTTCGAGTTGTTCAAAGGCCGGAACCATATAACTTTTTTTGTTTGTGTGTGTGGACACATCTGCGTCCGTGTGTGTCGTGTGTGTGTCCCTCCGTGTGTGTCGTGTGTGTGTCCATATGTGCGATTTATTGGAGGAATAAGGTTCTTCAGAGACAGCTGTCCGTAATAATTCTGGAAAGAGGGGGGTTTTCTCGCGAAACGGCGTCACATGTGAGTCATCTGACGAAAACCGGACTGACATTCGCGTTCGCCCCGAGATTTACATCATCATATTCAATGTTTTGGGTTTGGATTATGAATAATATTTGTCGCGAAAGCCTACGCATTAAGCGAGTTCTATAATCCCTTCCCTCGCTCTGGGCGTTATCCTCTGTCTCACACAGCTTTAAGTTGTTCGTTTGGTTTGGAAGTTAAAATGAGACTCACTTTGCTGCTTAGTATTATTGTGATTTGATTGGAAGTGATTCAAGGTATGTTGTAGCCGTGTTCACGGTATTTCCATCGTGGTTTGATTTCTTTATGGGGAAATGTTATTTGCTCGTGTGCGCAAATCTTGCTGTCCGTGCTGCGGGAGACAAAGACGGCTGTGCTCCTCTCCCCACTCGCTGCAGTCGTGTGTCTTTATTTAGAGTGAGGATCGATAATGTTTGCTTAATCTTCATGGCTAAGTTGGTAACTTGTATAACTAATATGGCTCGAAACCCGTCTGTTTGCTTTCTTTTTGCCAATTTTTTTGAGCCGTTAAGAATATAATTACGTGTCTCGTGGTGCCTGTTTCTTGTATTGTGAGGGGGCTTTTGAAGTGTGGGTGTTGTCCTAACACCCTCTTGCAATTCCCCTCCCCCTTTTCCTCTTGTGTGCAATTCGGGAGAAATATAGTATTGGCAGAATTATTCTTAATATTAATTTTTGAAAAAGGGGCACAGATACAACAATCATGTGCCTATTATGTCAGAATACGCGTGGCTGAATATTCGAGTTAAAGGCACTGCATCTTGATCGCTAGGCAACATGTTTAAACGAGTGTCTATTGGCCATTATGATGAGGTATGCATTGATATATATTTGCCCATATGACTGAGAGGAGTTGCTTCATTATTTGATGGTCAAGATTGTGGGCTTTCAGATGCGCGTCTGCAGCCGTCTGAAACGATCTTCCAATATTAAGAAGCCACTGGACCTATGCACTTTTACATGAAGGTTGAAGTCCTATTTCTTTAGAACTACTTTTTGTGTGTTAGTTCGTTGTCCTTCCCTCGCAACTCTGATTAGCACGGTTGGCTACATTTGGTGCAAACGAAGTTCAACATACATACAAGGGCAGGTGTGAAATTCTTCCGTATGGCTAATGTAGATGCAGAGCAACAACTACAATTTCACATTCAGGTTGTCAAGCCAGATAACCGCGTCGGGCATTGTGTCGTCACATGTTGTCCAGTCTCTGTTCTGAATGACCACAGTCGCACACTGGACAGTTTTAATTTTTCATTTGTGGATCAGGTATCCGCATTTACTGCCATGGTTTGTGCAAATACAGCTTAGAGTGGACCATGAGCTTTGTGGAACATCAAAACTATAGATATTCTGCATTGGGTCTTTCACAGGGTATTTGTGAGTTATTTTGAACTCAATTCAGCTCTCTAGGATTCATCGGGGTTAAACCTGCATTGAATAAGGGAAGCACATTGGTTCAAAAGGGCTTGTGTGACTTCAAGTAATGACGAGGGATGTTAGTAAAGTAGTGATGAATGGCAAGGCGACTTTTCTCGATTTGCATTACATTCCGCATGTTTGCAGCGTTGCGGCGGATGGGTGGGGAAGGCATATTTAGCAGCATGGGCAGCCGGGTGTTGGGATCCACTTGAGGGTTCTAATGATACAACACATTGTAGTGTTCAGTTGGACATTAACAAGTCGAGTGTGACAACTTCTGGTCCATGGGTGAATAGTACTCGGCTACAGAGTCCACATGGACCACCATTGATGTCCGTAGCACTGGTGCTGAAACTCCCCAGCTTGTGCTTGCCAGTTTCTGGACCAGGTTGAACCTTGTTTTGGTCTTGGCAGCTACCTTTTTCAGGCGGTTGTAGAATGTTAGCGTAGGATACAGCTTCATCCAGATAGATCGGAGTGGGGTCGTGTCGCACAGTGTTGCCGCAGAATGTCACTTTCAGAGTGTTCACAGGTCTTGGATTTCTGGAATCTAGCCACAATGTTTGTCGCAAGGGACAAAATTTAGTCACAGTAGCTGCATCCAGGACGGAATCCGCTTGTTCTGCATAGATTAGACTCGACAAGGGGGATTCTCAGGAGGAGGATGTGTTACAGGAGTTTATAGGTCGTGCACAGGAGTGATATTGGCCTATAGCTTCCCGGGTCGACCATTGCCTTCTGCCATGCTTTTGGGATGCATCCCGTTTTCATGGTTTTGGTGTACAGTTTTGCCAGCCATTGGAGTCCCCTAGGGCCTAAGTGATGGAGGAATTTTGGGGAGATACCATCTAGCCTAGCAGCCTAGCAGGGCCTTTCCAACCTGTGGTCTGCCCAACTGGCTGTGCTGTCGGAACAGGTCCTGGGTCTGTTTTGTCCAGCAGGGGTAGTCTTTCTGGAAGCCTTGGGGGATGCTCTTCGTTGCGGCTGCAGTAAGGAGGCCAATAAAAGGGTGATAGCGTTCCGGTGTCAGGGAATGACTCACCACTCTCTCTACAGCCTCCTTATATTGGTCCCAGTCAGCTTTGACCAGGTTCACCTTGGTAATAGTTTCGACACAATCACAGGGATTTTGATGCCAGTGTGGGTGATGATGGCCCTATGTTGACTTTGGGGAAGCTTGGAAGTATCTTGTGGGCTGTGTGAAGTGTGCTCCCACGTTGAGCTTTGGAAACGATGTTGCTATGCAATGTAATACTAAATAATGAAAAGCTTTGTCATTAACATCAGCCGTGATCAATAAATTACGGATGAAGTCCTCCATAAGACATCAGAATCCCTCATTAATTCTATAATGTAACAGTCCATCTAGCTCCTGCAGATGAACTGATTTCATCAATCCATCTCCAAGGTGAATACACTCCCATGCACGCTCCCTCCTATTGATGCCACTCAACCACTGGCGATCATCGCTTCTAATAGCATGCCTGTCTCCCAGCCTGCACTTCTTCACGAGTCTTTGAACACTTTTCATCTTTTGTGCATTAATACCCTGTTTATAAAACGTAGATCATAGCATTCGGTTTGCAATGAAACTAATGCTCCTGTTTTAACATGTTTAAATGTTTTGTTTTCATTACTTAATCGTCATTTAGGTCTGCCTTCCAAAGCTGCACTACACAATTATCTAACGTGTTCCGGTTGTATTTCAAATTTTTATGAATTGCTACATGATGGTTTTTTTTAACTATCATTCTTAGTTATATTTTGGAGGTTTAGGATATAGAACAGTTGGCATTGGTAAATAAAGTTGTGTTAACCAAGAAGAAGTCGACATGTATTTTACATTTTTCAATGAAGTATACGAAACTTTGTAGATCATTGCAATGTATTATAATGTAATGACCATTTCTCTTCGAATTTAGAATTCGATTCTTTTAACTTGGCTCAAAACAAATGCTTTTTTTTAACGACAGTGACCGTTTACAAATGTCTCCTAATAAAATACCTAGATTATATTTATTGTGAATGCTTTTGCTTGCGAAAATGCGTTTCTCTGTGTGCTCACCAAATGATTATCTAATATAAACAATACATATACTTACAGGTTTATTCGTGACAATGTCTGACGGTTGGGAGTTGATGCCACTGTATACTGTTACAGAAGCGTTATAACTTCTTCCAGGACCAGATCAGTAAATGCTTGTGTTGTAATGGTGGAGGACAAAATGGCGCTCTTCACCGCTGTTGCGTTGTACGTTTCACTTAAGTAGACCACGTAGTAGTCAACGTCTGAAATAGGAGCCACCCATGAGACCGTCATGGCTGTAGGGCTGCTGACACTGATGGTGACATTGACTTTTGGAGGCACTGCAACAGCAAATAACAACGTTTGACACAGACTCGGTTAAAGGGCTGCGTGTATATCGTTAACTAAAGTTTCTAAAGTAACTTGCAACATGTCAGATACATTCTACATTTGAAGTTTTCGTGACTGCAAGGATCCATACTCTTTGGTTCTTTCGGTAAAGTCACGTAGGTGAAAAAAACCGAAACGTCATGTCTCTGATCGTATCCGCGAGCATAAGTCAGATCTGAAACACGGCAGAACTAATTCCTCCGCCGTTGCTGATCATTGCTATAACGCTTTGGGCTCTCGTGATATTGTTTTCTCCGAGACCAAGGTACTCTGCAAGCCGTCTGGCTACCATCAAAGATTTGTTCATGAAGCCATCCAGATATTTCGATTTAAAGCTTTCGTGACTGCAGGGATTCATCTTTTTGGTTCTTTCGGTAAAGTCACGTAGAAGGGAAGTAATAAAATAATAAAAAATAATAAAATAATTCTCACGACGTTTCGGCCACAACGCAAGCAGCCGTCCTCAGGTGAAAACCAGGTCTGTCGAGGTGACAGCGTCTGAAGGAAACAGCACACGTGCTTGGAGCATGTATATAACCTGGATTGAAAGGGGGGGAAAGGGCGCCTTGACAAAGGAATTTGCATATGAAGAGGAATTTAGCATATTTATGGGAAATGCAGGTATGTGATTAGTACTACTTATGCCGTGCATTATGCAGGATTAGCAGCATCAAAGGGAGGGGATCTCCAAAATCCTGATAAAACACAAGATCCAGGTCCGACAGTACATAAAATCCGTGATCTGGTCCCGTCTGTAAAAGATGTGGTTCCAGACATACAGTACCCTGGCGTCTACAAACTAAGTTGCCTCTGTGGTAGCAGTTACATTGGAGAAACCAAACGACATGTCTCGGGCCACATCCGTGAACATAAAGCAGACCTGAAACACGGTAGGACAAACACCTCAGCCGTGGCAGATCACTGTTACAATTCAGTGGGCTCACATGATATTGACTTTTTCAAAACAAAGGTTCTCTGCAAGCCATCTGGCTACCATGAGAGATTCGTTCATGAGGCGATCCACATATACAAACACAGAGACAATGCATAATGCACGGCATAAGTAGTACTAATCACATACCTGCATTTCCCATAAATATGCTAAATTCCTCTTGATATGAAAATTATTTTGTCAAGGCGCCCTTTCCCCCCTTCCAATCCAGCTTCGACAGACCTGGTTTTCACCTGAGGACGGCTGCTTGCGTTGTGGCCGAAACGTCGTGAGAATCATTTTATTGTTTTTTTTTATTACTTCCCTTCTACGTGACTTTACCGAAAGAACCAAAACGATCCATCCAGATATATAAACATAGACATAACTTCAACCGAGAGGATGGATACAAATTGAGCAATCATTGGAATGATGTTATTAACCAAGTAAAATGTAACTGTTCATAGTTGTTCCATCTTATTTACCAGATACTAGTCTATTTTACCGAGTTAATTGCATCATCAGCGTTTAGCAGTGCGGCTATTTGGTTTGTCTTGTTATGAGCGCCATCATCTGTTTTAGCCGCAACCGTGTTGGTGCTTTGCTCTCCCTCTCCCCCGCGCACCTCAAGGCTCCGTATGCACTTACTTCTAGCCCCGCCCACCCGCCTACCCAATCTCACGTCCCAGTCCCTAGCGCACACGCAACGCTCCCCCTCCCTTATCCCCCCCCCCCCCCATTGCCCTCTCTGACTTATATAAACCCCTTAACTCCGGCATCTCTCCCACTTCAGTAAAAAAATATTGCTGTGGTTGTCACACCTGATAATAATTGTTTGTGTTGCAATCGAAACGTCGTGATTTTTTTTGGTTTTTCACCTACAGTACGTAACTTTACCGAAAGAACCAACTAGTAAATTTCGATTTAAAGCTTTCGTGACTGCAGGGATTCATCTTCTTGGTTCTTTCGGTAGTCACCAAGAACCAAGAAGATGAACCAAAGAGTACGTCAGATACAATATCGTAGTTACAATTTCTGTGATATGGATCAGTTCAAGAACGGAGGGGCCAGATAAATGGAGATGATGTTGCTGCTCCAGGGGAGGGGAACTGATGCTTTTTGGGGTTACAGAGAATTACATTTATATTTAATAATACAAAATTGCACTGGACTCAAGTAACGTCTTTCTTTCCTCGTAATGAATAACCCACACCAGGCACGTATGTATGTTGAACTTCTTTCTCATCTTCTTGGTTCTTTCGGTAAAGTCACGTAGAAGGGAAGTAATAAAATAATAAAAATAAAACATAATAAAATTATTCTCACGACGTTTCGGCCACAACGCAAGCAGCCGTCCTCAGGTGAAAACCAGGTCCGTCGAAGAATAATTTTATTATGTTTTATTTTTATTATTTTATTACTTCCCTTCTACGTGACTTTACCGAAAGAACCAAGAAGATGAATCCCTGCAGTCACGAAAGCTTTAAATCAAAATTCTTTCTCATCGTACGTAGCCAACCGGGCTAATCGGAGGTGTGGAGGAAGGACAAACCATCTAAACACAAAAAATACATTCTAAAGAAATTAGTAAGTCAATCTGGATGATTTAAAAGTGCATAGCTCCAGTGGCTTCCTAATATCAGTAGGACGAGCATTCCATACGGCCGCGGAAGCGCATCGCAAAGTGCCGTGCAATGTGGTGAACCTCGTTCGATAGTCAGCCAAAAGCCGCCGCTGTGACGACTAGAGTTTGTGTGATGGTTTAGTTGTAGTTACTTACAGGTTCTATTAATGACTGCATCTGAAATATGGGACGGATCCGCGCTGTGAGCCTCTATGGAGACAGAGTAATTCCTCCGAAGGCCAAGATGGCGGCGGCGTGTGTGGCAGCGTGTGAGTTGTTCTGCGTGAGTATAAACTGTGTGAGAATGAGTGAGAGTGAGCCGTGTGAGAGTGAGCCGTGTGAGAGGGTGAGACGTGTGTGACGGTGGGACGTGTGTGAGGGTGAGACGTGTGTGAGAGTGGGCCACTGCTGGCCTCAGGGAGAGCCGCGCTCTATCCACTGCTGCCCTGAGGCAAAGCCGTGCTCTGTCCACTGCTGCCCTGAGGCAGAGCCGTGCTCCGTCCACTGCTGCCCTGAGGGAGAGCCGCGCCCTCTCCACTGCTGGCCTGAGGGAGAGCTGTGCTCTCTCCACTGCTGCCCTGAGGTAGAGCTATGCTCCGTCCACTGCTGCCCTGAGGGAGCCACGTGCTCTCCACTGCTGGCTTGAGGAAGAGCCGCGCTATCTCCACTGCTGCCGCGAGGGAACCAGACGCACTCTCTTCACTGCTGGCCTGAGGCAAAGTTGTGCTCCATCCACTGCTGCCCTGAGGAAGAGCCGTGCTCCGTCCACTGATGCCCTGAGAGAGAGCCGCGCTCTCTCCACTGCTGCTGCCCCGAGATGTCGCGGGCGCTGCCCAGAGCAAGGAGACGCTGCTGCAGTCATTTAACAAGTGGCTCAAGGGCGATGTGTGCGCCATCTTGGACAACTTCACGTAGATCGTCAAGACGGCCAAGGGTCGTGAATGAAGAATTTCCTGTGTGGGCTTCAGTGGGGCCGTCTGGTCGGGCAGCAGAGATACGAGAGGCCAAGCAACGACATTCCAGCAGTGGGCTGAGATCAAGAAAGGCTAGCTCGAGCACCATACTGCGGCGGTGAAAGGTGGCGGTGCAAGTGTAGAGGTGTAATTGTGCATGGCCACGGATGTTGAGGTGTAATTGTGCATGGCCACGGATGGCTAACGGCCGTACACAAGGGTGGCGCTCGCACCGACGTCTGCATGTGCATCCCCCACGGGCCCCCCTCGGGGGCGAGTCCTATAAAAGGTGATGAGCTCGAGGGCTCGAGGTCGGAGCTCAGCTTTAACCAGAGAAGAAGGAAGACCTGCTAGAATAGGCCCCAGAGCTCCCCTGGCTCGCTGTCCTTATAAGGGCCGACCAGGGCAAGCCGGTGGCGTGGCCCNGAGAGCCCAGACCGACGAGCAGGTCTGGAGACTCAGGGTGCCGGGATCCCAGCTTGACCAGGGCTGGGATAGATAGCCTCCCCTAGCTCCGTAGTGGAGGACTTGGGCATAGGTTAGCGGGGTTAGCTGTTGTGTATCCCTGTAGCCCAGTGACCCGTAATTACTGTGTATGCACAAGTTGGTGTAATAAACAAGTGTGCCTCCGATCCTGTCGTCAAGCCTCCTACATACTTACTACATCTGGCGTCAGAAGTAAAACGTTCAACGATGGACACACGAGGGACGACACGTACCAGGGAGTCGGAGATAGAAGACGCCACGGCCGAATCACCACCAGAGATGGCCGGGGTCGGATCGGAGCAGCCAGGGCCGAGTACGCCCGCGCTGCTACGACAGGAAGGAGGGGATGCATCGGCCGAAGGACTCCGGCTGGCTCACTCCCGCCTGGCGGAGTTGCTCTACGCCGCGGCCGCCGTGTTGGAGGAGATCACGCGGCTGGGGGCTGGAGGGGCTGCGCGGGACGGCGACAGCAGCCGACGCGCGGCAACGTTTCCCGCCACCCGACGCGGCTCGCGGTTAAATTTCCCGCCATCACTACAGTGCGAGCAGAGGGCGGGGCCGGCCCGCGTCAGGTGACTGCTGAGCGCCAAGCACAAGCCGTGACATCATCAACACCGGCCAGCACGTCAACATCAGAGCGACCGGCGATGCCATGCTCGCAGCCCGCCCACACTGTATCATCTGCTGGGAGCGACGGAGAGCGATCTGCAGCCACGGACGTCGCGTTACAGCAGCGTCTGCCGCCTCTCAAAGAATTCGTGGGCGCGGACGGAGACTGGGGCGGCTTCAAGAGGCGGTTCATCGCTCATCAAGAGATGGCGAACTGGTCGGACGCCGAGGCTCTACGCGTGCTGCCGGCGATGCTGGACAACGACGCCCTGGCTACCCTCACCTCGGTGCCTAAGGAAAAGCGCGCCACTCTGCACCTGGCGCTGCAGCTGCTGTCAGCCGTCTATGGGCCGCCTTCGGACTGCAGGCAGCTGTTCCACGATCGGCATCGGGCGCCAACGAATCGCCCCTGGCCTTCCGGACGGCTCTCCTGGCCCTGGCAAAGGCTGCTTTTCCACGGATGGACGAGGAAGGAGTGGATGCCATGGTGGCTGAGAAGCTGCTGCTACTCGCTGATGAGCTGGACGTCAACGTCCTGGCTCAAGACGACGCAGAGATGTCGTCCCTGCTGGTCGTGCGCCACATCCACGGGGGCTTGCGGTCCCTACGTCGAAAGGCGGCCAAGGGGGCGGCCGGCCATGCCATGGCGGCCACCGCCCTCCCATCGGAGGAGGTCTGCGGGGTGGAGCGGCGAGGGGAATGGAGATCGGCGGCACCACAGGCTCGGAATGGACCGAGCCGCCAGGAGCAGCCCAGGCCATCTGGGGCGCTCACACGCTGCTACAACTGTGGCCTACAAGGCCACGTTGCGTCAGGATGCCGGGCTCCCCGTCAGCGCGGGGCGACACCTCGTCAGGACGCCACGCCGTCTCCTCCCAAGCTCCAGCAGAGAAATACGGCGAGTCGTGGCACCTCACACGTTTGGCCCATGCACACATCCGACACACACTCGCGCGCTCAACTAAACAGGGCTCGAAAATCGCCGTCCGTCGCGCGCGATTGTTCTGAAATGCGGCGAGCGCTCCAACCGGGTCAGTGGTCGGAGCTCGCCCATCGTGTCGTTGCTGCGTCGGCGGGATCATCGGTTGTGGTCGGTCATATTGATGGGGTAGAGGTGCGGATTTTAATTGACACAGGGGCATCGGCGACCATTATATCTGATTTGATTTATAACATCCTTCCCGTTCAAAGTCGTCCCTTGCTCCCTGTTGACGTGCCATGCTATGCCGCTAACGGGGGCTCGCTGGGCATTATTGGGCAAATCCGTGCCAAAATTTGCATTGGAGACATTAAATTATCCGGGCCTGTTTTGGTTTCCTCCTCACTCGCGGTTCCGTGCCTGTTGGGGACGGATTTCTTGGCCAAAATGCCCATCCATATCCTGATTGACCAGGGGTGCATCGAGCTCCCATCGGGCCGACGTGTTACATTTTTGTCTTCCCCACCACGGAGCGTCGGGCGTTTGCCACCGTGCAGGCGCTCGTGACAAAAACTGTGCGCGTACCTCCGGGGGCTCAGATGCTCGTCCCTCTTAGGTTGCGTCGGCCGTTTGCTGAAGGGGTTGCGGATCGGGTGGTCTTGTTGGGACCATCTCGAGCCGGGGTCAATGGACCCGATTTGCTAGCGGCTCAGACCATGGTGAGAGGGGATGGGGACCCCTTCATTGCAGTCCTTAATGTAGGATCGCGAACGGCCGTGGTTCCTCAAGGGACCGTGCTTGCACACGCAACGCCGGTACCCTATGAGGAACCACTCGTGGGTCAGGTAACCACCGATCCTCCGTCGCGACCGCATTCGGACTGTGATGACGGATGGCTGGATGCGCTTTGCGCGGGATCAGTGGACCTGTCCGACTCGCAGCGCGCGCAGCTGCGAGTTCTCCTGAGCGAATTTGCTGACGTTTTTAGTCAACACAATTTTGATATTGGTTGTACTAAATTGCTGCGACACCATATTGACACGGGTGACAGCGCGCCAATCCGCCAAAATCCCTTTCGGTTGAGTCCCGCCGAAAAGGATCATGTCAAATCGGCTGTTGATGACATGCTAGCCGCCGATATCATTTCCCCTTCCAACAGCCCGTGGGGCGCGCCGATCGTTTTGGTGAAAAAACACGACGGCTCACTGCGGTTTTGTGTCAACTTTCAGCGTTTGAACAAAATTTCTGTGGCAGATGCGTACCCGCTTCCTCGAATGGATGAGTCGCTCGATGCCTTGGCGGGGGCGCGATTCTTTTCCACCCTCGATTTACTATCTGGATTCTGGCAGCTTCCTCTGGATGACGAATCAAAACCTAAGACTGCTTTTCGTACACCGCAAGGTCTCTTCCAATTTAACTGGTTGCCGATGGGTTTACATTCTGCGCCGGCAACTTTTCAGCGGTTAATGGAACTGGTCTTGGCAGGCTTGCAATGGGATTCGTGTTTAATTTACTTGGACGATGTCATCGTCTTTAGCAAATTCTTCGAGGAACACCTCCAGAGGTTGCGTGCTGTTTTTCTCAAAATGCGGGCTGCCAATTTAAAATTGAAACCGCAGAAGTGCCATTTGCTCCGCGAATCGGTGCGGTATTTGGGTCACATTGTTGGGCGCTCGGGATATCCACTAATCCCGCCAAAACGGAATGCGTCAGCTCCTGGCCGACTCCCACCTCGGTGGGAGAGGTCAGGAGTTTCATTGGGTTCGCGTCATATTATCGACGGTTTGTGGCTGACTTCGCTACGATCGCGAAACCATTGCATGCCTTGACGTCCAAGGGAGTCAGGTTTAATTGGGGGCCGGAGGAGGAAGCTGCTTTTCGCGCCCTCCGGAATGCCCTGGTGGGGGCTCCGCCGTTGAATTACCCGATTTCTCACAACCCTTCTTGCTCGATACAGATGCAAGTAACACGGGCATCGGGGGCGTGCTGTCCCAGCTCATTGGGGCGTAGAGCATGTGGTGGCTTACGGTAGTCGGGTACTGTCTCCAGCCGAACAACGGTACTGCGTTACCCGTCGGGAATTATTGGCAATTGTTTATTCATTCAGCAGTACCGCCCGTATCTGTACGGTCGGCGTTTCACCGTCCGTACAGATCATGCGGCCCTACAGTACGCCCTGCGGGTTCAACAACCATCGGGCCAGTTGTCTCGATGGTTGGAAATTCTCCAAGACTATGACTTTGTCACCACATATCGTAAGGGCGTCCGCCACACGAACGCTGACGCCCTGTCGCGGTTGCCACCCACTTCGGAGTGCGCTTGCCTCTTGGGTTCGGGGCGTTGTAGGCCCCCGAACGTCACCACCGATTCGGTCCTCGTGGCCGCCGCCGATGCGCCTTTGGCTTCGGGTCCTATCGAGCAAGAAGGGAGGGATTCGTTGCTGGGGTTGTCGGTCGCGGAATGGGGACGCCTCCAAATGGAGGACACCTCCCTCCTCGCTCTGCGCCGTCGCGCTGGGGGGCTGGTCAGGGAGTGGCGAACGTTGACTCGTGGGGGTTGTTCCAGGGTCTTTTAATGCACTGGGATGGAAAAACCCGCCGCCAGCGGCTCGTGGTGCCTGCAGCATTAAGGGGTAAGGTGGTATGGGCTGTTCATGAGCGGCTTCTGCACTTGGGGTTCACAAGACCTTTGCCACGCTCCAGCTCGATTTCTTCTGGCCGGGCATGGCAAAGGACGTGGGGGATCTCCTGGGGTCGTGCACGCAATGCGCGCAGCGGAAGCCACCTGCTAGGGGTCCAACCCTCCGCTGCAGTCCATAAAGGTTTCCCGGGTTAACGAGCTCGTTGCTCTAGACATACTCGGCCCATTTCCCGCTACACCCAGGGGGAATAGGTATTTATTGACAGGGGTCGAGTACTTCACGAGATGGCCTATGGCCTGGCCCTGGCCAACCAGTCGGCAGCAGCCATCGCGGAGGCCTTTGTCCAGGGCTATGTCCTCGACAAGGGTGCTCCGGAACGGCTGCTTACTGACCAGGGTAAGAATTTTCGGGAAAACTCCTCCGCGAGGTGTGCGACCTCTTGGGTACGGAGAAAATTCGGACCTCCCCGTATCACCCACAAACTGACAGGATGGTGGAACGGCTGCATCGGACCATCACGTCTATGCTGTCCCAGCAGGTGTCAGTATCCCAGACAGATTGGGACCTTCGCATAGCCGGTGTGTTGCAGGCCTACAGGATGGCTCCCCATGTGGCCACCGGATTTTCCCCTTTCTTTTTAATGTATGGACGCGAGGCTAACCCCCTGTAACGACCCAGCTGAAGCTCTCGGCGCCCCAGGCGAAGTCTAACTTGTCCGAACACGTTAAATTTAACATCAGCAAATTGTCTGAGGCGCGGGAAGCGGCCGTGCAAAATTCTGAACTCCGCCAGAGGGCGAACGAGAGGCTTCGGCTGGGGCGGGTACATGTGTTCAAATGGAAACCAGGGGACAGGGCATGGTTGCACTGTCCCCAGGTGCCGCTGACAACCTCGTCAAAATTGGTACGGCCGTGGCGGGGCCAGTGGAGGTCGTACAGGTTTTGCGGCCGCAATGTGTTCGCGTCAAATGGGGGAGGCGTCGGTGGTACGTGCACCCCTCAAGGTTGAAACCGTTCATCGCGCCGCCCCGTGGTTCACACACACACACGCATGGCCAAACGTGTGAGGGTTCCGCCGACTCCCCGACGTCGCTGCTCTCGCCTAACCTGACATCAACTGTTCCGTCTCCAGGTGCAACAGGAGTGACGGGTCCACGCCCGCCAACCCCTCCGGAGGGGTCGGGGTCACTCGGCAGCGACGCCAGACTCTCTTGCACCCGGATCGTCAACAACCGCCACTGAGCGTGCCGGGACGGGCCCTTGTGACGGGCCCGCCGTGAGAACGCGCGCCAAAACGCGCAGACTATTGTGAGGTCGGCCGTTGGGGGGCCTTGCGGACAGTGGGGGGGGTGGCGTCCGGAGTGCGTGTATATATGTCGGTTTTGGGTATTTATTCGGGGGGTGCGTCGGGTTATTTTTTTCTCTTCCTGTTGTTGTTCTTGTTATGGTTCTCTTTGTTCTTGTTAAAATTACGCGAAGCACACACACGGTTTTCGGATGAGATGCACCTTTATTCTAAAATTTTTTGCAGCCGGGGACGGCTGCGAGCTGTACAGGGGGGGTGATGTAGAGGTGTAATTGTGCATGGTCACGGATGTTGAGGTGTAATTGTGCATGGCCACGGATGGCTAACAAACACAAGGGGCGGGGTTACGGCCGTACACAAGGGTGGCGCTCGCACCGACGTCCGCATGTGCATCCCCCACGGGCCCCCCTCGGGGGCGAGTCCTATAAAAGGTGATGAGCTCGAGGGCTCGAGGTCGGAGCTCAGCTTTAACCAGAGAAGAAGGAAGACCTGCTAGAATAGGCCCCAGAGCTCCCCTGGCTCGCTGTCCTTATAAGGGCCGACCAGGGCAAGCCGGTGGCGTGGCCCCGAGAGCCCAGACCGACGAGCAGGTCTGGAGGCTCAGGGTGCCGGGATCCCAGCTTGACCAGGGCTGGGATAGATAGCCTCCCCTAGCTCCGTAGTGGAGGACTTGGGCATAGGTTAGCGGGGTTAGCTGTTGTGTATCCCTGTAGCCCAGTGACCCGTAATTACTGTGTATGCACAAGTTGGTGTAATAAACAAGTGTGCCTCCGATCCTGTCGTCAAGCCTCCTACATACTTACTACACAAGCACTACAGCGGAGCCCACAGCAGCCAAGAATCTGCTGTCTCTGTCTGGGGGGGGGGGTGGCTGTTCAACCCTAGCACATGGGCGAGAAGCCGTGCATGTGTGATGAGTGCGGCAAGATGTCTTCTCGCGCTCGGCCTACAAGTATATGTTTTTTTCTTTTCCGCTTGTGTGTTCAACTGTGTGTACCCCGGATATTTTAAAGATGGCAATTATCCTGCTGTGTATCCTACTACTGTCCCTCCCGGCCATATCTAGTGCCACACTCAACTCTACAAACGACTACCCTCGTTAGCTTGCGTCCATACTTGTTGCTCGATTTGCCACTACACCTGCTAATGAAACAGCTTATAGACACTTCTACACTCCATCATTGTATCCTTTTAAACCCTATCTTTGTCCCATTACTTCACCAGCACTCCTTCAAAACTTCATTCTGCTCTTTAAAATAACACCATCTGCGAGTTGCTGCTATTCGTCCAAGGTTCGCCGTTCTTCATCCTTTCACAGAATATACCTGTGCAAATTATTAATTCTATTTTTCTTATTTCTGGGTGGTATTGAGCTTCATCCTGGCCCAAATGTAAAGAACTTGTATAATTCTGTAGATTTTTATGGCAAAAAAGGTGTTGGTATTCTACATGTCAACATCAGAGGGCTTGTGATTAAGTTAAGTCAACTAAAACTAGAAGTGGCAAATCTTGATCCGGACATTTTTTGCCTAGCAGAAACATTTCTCACTCCTGCCGTAAATGACTTGAAGATTACGATTGACAACTACAACCTCTTTCAGCTTGACCGAGGATCTAAAGGAGGTAGAATTGCCATCTAGGTTCGTAACACTATTGCATGTTCACCAGCTCACTCCTTGTTTAAAACATGTTGCTTTGAAGGTCTGGCTCTCAGAACAACTCTTGCAAATAATCAACATATATTGGTAGTGTGCTGTTATAGACTGCCTAGTGGGAAGAATGCTGAAGCTGCTTCTGCACTGAGAGAGCTTCTTGGGGGCCTCCCTAAAGGTGAAATATTTTTTTATGGGTGATCTAAATTGGAATTGGCTTAACCCGCCGGCCGTGGCCACAAATTTTGCAAATGAATTTAACCTGTTTCAATTAATAAATGTCCCCACAAGACCCAACCTAAAAAATCCGGGACAGTCATCTCTGCTTGACGTCCTGTTGACAAATGCCCTCACAATTTCACACTGACTGGTGTTCTGGGTAATAACCTTCGTGATCACTCCTTCATTTTTGGGGTGAGATCATCAGCCAGACCCAAAGCCCCCCTAAATTGGTTGAGAAGCACTCCATGAGACACTTCAGCACTCAGGCGTTTACTAATGATGTGCTTCACTCGGATATTGACGGTCTGTGATATCCCCAACCTGACTACGGCTTGGGAGACTTTCAGGTACACGTTTCTACAAATTCTTAACAAACATGCTCCGTTGGTTAGATTTAAAACTAAAGGCACCTGCCCACCATGGTTTGATCATTTGATTACTAAGCTCATGAAAACTAGGGACAAGGCTTGGTCATGTGCTCAGAAAAGTAATTTGGTCAATGACTGGCTACAATACAGGATTTTCAGGAATAGATGCGTCAAAAAAATATGGCATGCAAAAAATGCCTACTTTTCCTCCACTCTCCTGGAATCACATGGAAATGCCAGGATTTTATGGAAAACAATCAAATGTATCGAAAACGCATCCAAAACAGATAATCTGCCCGTTAAGCTAAACCGAAATGGGGAATATTTTTCAGATCCCCAAAAAATAGTTGACAATGTTAACCTTCATTTTTCCGAAACTGATCAACTTTTTGATAATGCATTGGGAGTCACCCCTGCTCATGCAAATTCCTACACCCCTGTCCAAACATTAAACAGATTAAGTTTCCAGCCAATCCACAAAAGTAATGTTCTGAAACAACTGTCCTACCTCAAAGGGTCCTCCTCTACCGGAGCAGATAGTATTCCCGTCTTTGCTCTACTAACTGTTGGTCACCTAATATACAAACCTATAGCCCATATTTCCAACCTGTCCATCAAAGACGCATCAGTTCCTCTAGAATGGAAACATTCCTATGTTCGTCCACTTCACAAAGGGGCCCTAAAGATGATCCAAATAACTACCTCTCTCTCTCAATTTTGTCCCTGTTGATGAAATATTTTGAAAAATTATAGAACTACCACTTTCCCAGTTTCCTGTCTGCCAACAATATCTTACATCTAAAACAAAAATACAGCACCACATCTGCTGCATTAGACTCTCTTAATCACATTTACAGTAGACTTGATAATAAGCAGTACTGCGCCTGTCTTTTTCTTGACTTGTCCAAAGCTTTTGATACAGTAGAACACAACACCCTGCTTAGTAAACTAAGTTGCCTCGGTTTTTCCGAAAACGCATTAAAATGGTGAAAAATTACCTCTTTTCTCGCACCAAAACTGTATTCACAAATGGTTGGAAGTCAAACAGTGTTAATATAACAAAAGGGTTCCACAGGGTTCGATCCTCGGCCCCCTCTTGTTCTCTCTTTATGTCAATGACGTGGGCACTAACCTGGATCATTCAAGGGTAAATCTTTTTGTAGATGACACGATACTGATTACTGCTGGCCGCTCTCCGGATGACGTGATTGCTAAGCTCCAGGGTGATTTCAACTAACTACAAAATCAGCTAGTTGCTCTTAAACTAGTCCTGAATACCTCCAAAACCAAGGCGCTATGCTTCTCACCAGGACTAAAGCGGGAAGTTATTTTTCCCCAATTACATTCCTTAAATAATTATCAAATAGAGCAAGTCAAGATCTATAAGTATCTTGGGGTCATCCTGGATTCAAAACTTAATTTTGAAGATCACATTTATTATATTGGTAAAAAGACAAAAAAAAAAGTTGTTTCTGTATCGACACAAGCACTGCTTCCCCCTATGTTTCGTTTGGAATTGATAAAAGCTACCATACTGCCTCTACTTCATTACTGTGACATCGTGTATAAATCAGCCCAAGTACTGTACTGAAGAAGCTTGACTCAATTTATCACTCGGCCTTAAGATTTGCATTGAACTGCCCATGTAAGACTCACCACTGTGATCTCTACATTGGGTCAAACTTAACATCTCTTAATGTTCGACGGCTTGTGCACCAGATCTTATTTATTCACGATGTACTTACAAAAAAATCCCAGACTACCTGCTGGATCTCCTCTCTGTTTCAAAGAACAAATTTGACCTAAGGTCTTTACCAGCTTCACATTCACTATTGCCATACAAATATTAGAGGAAGGGCCTTTGCTGTTGATGCCCCAAGGGTCTGGAATGCTATTGCCAATAAACTGCAACTTGAATCACTACCTATGAGATCTTCACTCAAAACTGCTTTAGAGGAGTTGTACACCCCTAGCTGCCACTGCTATTCAGTGGCCTAAAATAAAATAAAATGTTTCGCTCTGGATGACCGCTGCAAAGTATTATCTGTGTTTTGATTTAGTGTTGCTGATCTTAAAGGTGCATTGAAAAATTTGACACTCTGACTGATGCTCCTGTTGTTGTGGAGTGACTCATGCAGCCAGCTATGGCTGCAGGGTTTGGTGGTACATGTTGTTTACGTCGTTTATTGCGAAAATTCGGTCACTGTTCCTATGATCACTTTTACATTGCTTTTATGGCTTTATTTTGGTGATTTCGAAATGTTTTTTGGTTTGGCCATGTTTGTTTCTTGTAGTACGGAGTTAGACTGGTGGCCTTAATCTAAGTTGTCTTGTGGTTGTTGTTGTTTGACTTGCATCCCACTGGGATTTTTGCACACAGCGTTGGTGTACGGTGCTTTTTTCTGGAATTTTGCTGTTTTTTTTCCTGGATTTTCAGTTTGCACATAGTCACATAGTCACTTTAAGATGTTTTCTTGTTCATGTTTTTTTTTTTGTTTATTGCGGTTGCACCCGATTCAAGAGCCGAATGGCTCACAGGGCTATACCTAATAAATAAACTTAAATCCCAGAAACAAGTTCATTGAACGTTGTTGGTCTGGAAGTTACATTATTGGTTTTGACTAAGGTTCCGTTTGCCGTCTCTCTCAAGTAGACCAGGTAGCAGTCCACGTCAGAGGCAGGGGTTGCCCACGACACCATCATAGTCGTTCTGGTATTGGCAGTGATGGACAAAGTAGGTTTGGGGGGCACTGTGAAATAGTGACAGGCGTGGTTTACATTAATAACTTCAGTAGCAAAGTAAAATGTGAAGTTTTCACCCTACATTGTTTTTCTCACACCACTGGGTGGACTGAGGACAGGGGTGGTGGGAAAGGGGGGGTTAAAGACACCGGCCCATTGTTTAACTGCTGCCATTTAAGATGGAATTGAACTGGTGACCTCTGGATTGTTAAGTCTCGTGGACTAAAGTATTACACCATGGCAGCACCCATGTCAAAATGTTGCCCCCTGTCACTGCTTTTATCTTACTGTCCATGAAAAGAAAACTCCTGTTAGCCACTGTTGCACCCATCTTAAGAATAGTACAACCTGTTCTCCTCAAACGCGGTAGTAGTTGCGCTCCTGAAGACTACCGCGTTAAGAAAAAATCACGTTAATAAATAATATATAATATGGGGGGGTAAAATACAGTCCGCTATAACACGTGAGATGCATGCGGAGTCCAAACAAAGACTTTGGTGCATGGGTAGCATCTAGAAGCATCCAGCAGCATCCCAATGCCTTGTGAAATGCTATGCCGAGGCACCCGTACGACCACTTATTCCTACTCACACGTGAAGTATTTCCATTCATTCGATCGCGTTATATTCAATTCGCATCCACGTTATTAAAAAAGGTGTTCCCTAATACATTCATCCCATTATATACAATTCGCGTTATGAAAACAACACGCGGCATTATAGAACAGACTATTCCCTCTGCATCACCTTCCCTCCCAGTCTCTATAATCCCGTGTATGTCTATTTATGGATGATTACGGGGCAGGCACCATGATGGCGATGACTTGAGACATACTTACATGTTCTCTCCGTGAAAGTGACTGATATAGTATTTGTTACTGAGATATAGATTGTCACGAAAACAAAATAATTTCTTCCAGGCACCAGACCAGTAAATGTAACGTTCTGTGGTAATGTTGTTCTGGTCTGAAATTGGATATTTGGTCCGTCTTGATGCTCTTTTAAGGAGGCGATATAGTAGTACAGGTCAACAGAGGACATGTTCCATGACACCGTTATGGTGGTCGCATTCTTGGCAATGGTGTTGACATTGACTTTCGCTGGCACTGTGAAAAAAATTGCAGGTTTTGATGACAAATTGTTCCAACAACATTTTCCCTTTGACCATACCTCACAACGCTGGTCAGTGCAAGTCGGTGAATACTGGAGGGTGGGGGTGCATAGAAGTACAGTGATCCCTTGCTTAATGCACTTGATGCATCTCTGAAAAGTGCCGCGTTAAACTCAAGCCGCGTCAAGCGAAGAATTACCATTCATTGAATCACATTTCCACTGTAAAATAATCAGCTTGCAGGCCATCCCATGGGGGACAAGTGAGGGCATGCCGCCGCGTAACTATATCGTTTTGCGTACTGTATCACTGCACTGTATGACTTCTGGCGCAGCTCAGAAAGTAGTTCATCGTCGACCGCTCGGGAACTGGTTTACAACGGCGCGCATTCCGTGTTTTCAGAGTGCACATTCCACGTTATAACAGTGTGTGTTCTGCTTTACAATGATGCGCAATCCACGTTAAAATGGCGCACGTTCTGCGTTATAACGGTATGCGTTCCGCGTTATAATTGTGCACGTTCTGCTTTACAATGGCGTATGTTCCGCTTTACAATGGTGTGCGTTCTGCATTATAATAACGATGCAAATTCCACGTTATAATAATGGCACGTGTTCTGCGTTATGACGCACGTTCCGCATAATAATAATGGTGCACGTTCTATGTTTTAATAACGGTGCGCGTTCTAATAATGGTGCACGTTCCGCGTTATAATAACGGCACACGTTCCGCTTTACAACACTGCACATTCCGCGTTTCAACGGCGCACATTCCGCATTATAGCGGCGCGTTTTCCATGTTATAAAAATGGTGTGCATTTTGCGTTATAACAATGGTGTGCGTTCCGCTTTATAATGACGCACGTTCTTTGTTATAGTAATTGCGCATGTTCCGCGTTATAATAATGAACATTCCGCTTTATAACGGCGTATGTTTTGCTTTCTAATAACTGTGCACATTCCGCGTTATAATAATGGCGCAAGATCCGCATTATAATAACGGTGCACATTCCGCATTATAATGGCACACGATCCGTGTCATAATAACGGCGCACCTTCCACATTATAATAACGGCTAATACATTCCATGTTTTAATAACGACGCATGTTCCGTGTTATAATAACGGCATATATTCCAGGTTATAATAACGGCGTGCGTTCTGCGTTATAATAACGGCGCACATCCGCGTTGTGTGACAACACATGTTAAGCAAGAACTTACTGTATAGTACAACAATCGTTTGCTGCACTGCAAACCCGTTGCAAAGGACATTTAAATAATCAACCCATACAATATCCATTAAACATAATGATCGTCATAATAATAACGAAATGTGTCGGACCTCGCATACAGTATGTGTTGAGGCAGCATAACGAAGGGCATTTGAGGTAAAAACTCGGTGAGCAAGTGATTGCAGAACAAATACGATGTGTAAAAACAACAGACGGAGCTTGCGACTGCTCTTTCTGTTTTTAGTTATGCTGTTGTACACTACAATACAATTGAAATTTATATAGCATCTTGATGCAACCGCATCTGCAAATGCTTCACTTGGAAAAACATTGTTTTAGCTCCGTGCTTATGAAAACAAAGAGGGCTTTAAGTCTTGACTTGAACAAGGAAAGCAGCTCTCAACGCGTTAGGAGTTTCAAGGGAGAGAGACAATTCCAGACATTCGATAGCAGAAGCCGAGAAGAAGCGACCTCCACCGTGGAAATGAAGGTTGACGACTGTGGGCTTTGTAAGATGAAGGCCTTCATTGCTGGGGTGGTGAAAACGTCCCAAAACGTTATAGTGAGATGAGAGAAGAGAGGAATGGAGGTACAAGAGCATGAAACCGTGTTTAAAAAAAGCAATCATTGCAATCTTAAAAGTGGATCTGAGATCTGACAGAAAGCCATTAGAGTGAAAGTCGGAGTGCTGGTGTGATATGACGTTTTTTTTAATGTACGGGTGAGGAAGCTTTGCAGGGGCATTCTAAATCCATCAGCAACCGTCAAATAAGATACAATGTGGAGACCGCAAACGAGTGAATTGCAGTCGTCCTGGCGAACATTAATAATAATTGCGTGCATGGATCAAGGTCTCAGAAGCTGGTGGAGTAAGACGATGCCGTTTTGCCGTCGATGTTGTGCAGGTGCAGAGGTAGGAGCGGTCCTACAGAGCAGCGATTGTAGTTGTAATGGTAAGTGCTACGTTGCGCTTCGAGTCCGGAGACTCAAGTTGGATTCCCGCTTACGGCACCAACACTATGACGAATATCTGAACCGGTCCCGGGCCTCCCGTAGGTCGACTCAAATGGGTGTAAAAACATCGCCACGAGGGAGGCAAAGGAGGTATGGTGCTGGCCACCCGCCTGCTTCGTGTGCCACAGTGCGGGCTACATATATGCTGCTTTTCTCTTGACAGCACTTTCTCCAACATTCTGACAATACTACAGAGAGGATCCTTGGGTCTTTGAGGTCGTACAGACCTGGGAAATGCGGTGCATGAATGAATTCTCAGGATGTAGAAGAACTTCCAACGTTGTTGCACCCTTGTTTTTTCCAACGTACAGCAAGTCCCCCGCTTCACGCGGGGGTTGCGTTCCCGACATTTGCTTTGAGCTAGGAGTAATTTTCCCACAAGGAAAAACGGTGGTGAAGGTGGGCGAGGGGGGGTGCCAGTCCAGCCCCGTAAATTATGCTTGTATTAATTTGACAGTACGCGATTTTTACATTTCATTTTAAATGTGTTGTGTTAATATGAATACGCTTTATGTGACAGTTGCTTATTTAAATATAGAGTGTGTGAGAGAGAGAGATATCTTGACTTAAAGCTTTGGTGACTGCAGGAATTAATATTGTTTTGCTCTTTCGGTAAAGTCACGAAGATACGTTCAAAGAAAATAACAGATGACGACCGCTTGTGTTGCGATCGAAACGTCGTAGTTTTTTTTGTTATTTTTTGCTATTTTCTTTTAACTTATCTACGTGACTTTACCGAAAGACCCAAATAATATAGACAAAGAGATGGCGAGTGAAAAAGACAATGGAGTGAAATGATGCTTCGCATGCAAATGATGCCAAGACAATGACTGAGGAGGAAGAGGAAGGCATGGTCTGTACCACGTCGTGTTCATATATAAGTAAATATTTGTTTATATATATATTTGGACGTATTGGCGGTACACCATTGCAGCGTAATACACCGGTCCTCATAAAACAGTCCTGACGATGTCATTATTGTCAGAGCGTGTTTGTTTGCATGTTCGCCACAAGTACGTGTGCGTAATGCAGACTTCATTTCTTGCAAAAGCTATAATCTATCTGGTGTTTGAACATCTTAACTCTCCTGTTTCATTCTTATAAAGCGTAAAACCTATTCTTATTTTCATAGTTCCGATGATGTTGCTGTTTCCCCTTGAGTGAGCTGCAGGACTCTCCATCAGAAGTTGCACTCAGATTCAGCAGCCGCGTCCCCCATTCGAACGTGCAGTGGTGATACCACGAGTCGTAATCTTTTGATGCCACCATCCGCCAAATAATTTTCCGAAAATTAATCGAGGAACCATCCGACCAAGTCTCTAAGGGCACAAGAGTCCAGTCTTGCCTTTTTGGAGCACGGAGCAGTCGATTGTCATCAGGCTGGGCGCTGCTATATGGCAACCGACTGCGAAGCTTCCTGTTCAGCCCTGCTCACTTAACGTTCTGTCTTCCCACCGCTTTGGCATCGCGAAAGTGATTTTGACACACAACCACGACCGGCGGTTTGCGAATCGCGGGAAATAAATAATCATTGCCAAAAACGTTTATGTTACATACCGTGCACCGCCAGTGTACAGCCAATACGTTCATGTAAACAGAAATGATTGTTACACGTCCTCAAGCCCTTGCTCATGACATTGGAATGACATTGAATTGCAGATAAAAAATACTTACAGGTTCTATCCATGACCAAATCAGATCGTTGGAGCAATAAAGATTTCTCGTCTCCACATATGCATAGTAGTTTGTGTCAGGAATCAGATTGGTGAATGTGATGCTACCCGGAGACTGCACAGACGAGGACTGGGTTATGTTGTTATCGTCTTCCAAGCGAGCATGTAGTACAAACTGGAGGAAGAAACCTCCCACGAGAAGCTCATGCTTGTCATTGTCTTGTCAGTGATGGTCACATTGGCTTTGGGTGGCACTGAGAAACGGCATTAGAAAGTGGATTAGTAACATCAGCAACATGTTCACTGTTTTTCAACATATAGCATTATTCGGTACATTTCGATTTCCCAGTTTACATTTCGTTTCGCTTTGAAGTGCATTCATGTCTTTTTTGTTTTCGTTAACACGGTCTTACAATCGATTTCGTAAAGATATTTATTGGCCATGTATTGTGGTTCTGTACGTCACATTTCAGGGTGGTACTGCAAAACGACCAGTGGGGAATAGCAAATGCATTTAGGGTGCAACAGAGTAAATCAAATCACTGAGAGTCCTCAACTTCGATTGTCAACACTTGGAACAAAAGCAAAAAATAAAGTGTAACATTGCCCTATGCTTTATTTATCACGTGAATGTTTCTGGAACGTTGCTAGGCTGCATGATATCATGTGTCATGAGAATTGATGTCAGATACATATTTTGTACAGCATCCATATTAAAGCCAGTTTATCTTAGGGCACAAGGAAGTTCAATTTAATGTCTCTGTAGTTGTTACAGTCTGTGTAGTCCTCCCTATTACAGCGGGGGGCTATCAGGACGGCGTCCAATCCTGTGGAACCCGTCCAGATGTCCAGAGTGTTGTAATGATGTCATATAGGGCAGTCTGCACACAAACGCCACCTCTCAGCAGTTAGCTTGGGAGATCATCTCTGCCCGGTGCATTTCCTGGTCTCAGACTCTGGATCGCCTTCTGTACGTCCTCAACAGATGGCACCTCAGCCAGCCATTCACAGGGTGTGACTACTTCTTCCAATATTTGAGGCACGGCAGTCCCAGTAGGGTCATCTCCAATTTCCCGATTATGTTTTCTTGGTTGAGGGATTTCCCATCCCCAACACTTCACAAAATGGTAATAAAACCTGCAAATATGTTCCTAGGGTCGGAGATGTCATCACAATTTTTTCCCATATTACAAACTACTGGTTTGTAATATTTTCTTAAAGAAAACTAGCACCCCACGTGCCGCTTTTGGACATGACCCCTCCCTTTCCTCCAGCTAGCCAGGCAGCTAGCCACCAAACCTTTAATAATATATCATAGTATTATATGATGGTACGAATGATATGGGAGTAATGCAAATGCGCGTACACATTTGCACAGACACTTCTAACAGCAGGGCCCCGGCCGTATGGTGGTCAGACAGCTGTGTATGCGTTTGTGGCGGTAGTGTAGCGCAGGGGTCCCCAACCTCGGGTCGCGGACCGGTAGTGGTCCGCGGCCTGTTAGGAACCGGGCCGCACAGCAGGAGGTGAGTAGTGGGCGAGCGAGCGAAGCTTCATCTGTATTTACAGCCGCTCTCCATCACTCACATTACCGTCTGAGCTCCGCCTCCTGACAGATCAGCGGCAGCATTAGATTCTCATAGGAGCGCGAACCCTACTGTAAATTGCGCATGCGAGGGATCTAAGTTGCACGCTCCTTATGAGAAGTCAGAATCCGACACTTATACTGGTAGGAACCACCTGGTTCCACCAGCCTACAGGGGATTATTGTGTCCGTCCGTCGTGCAGGGAGGGGCTTGGTGGGCAGGGAGGGGCTGGGTGGGAAGGGGAGGGGAGGGTGGGGAGGGGCCGCGTGGGGAGGGTGGGGCTGGGTGGGTGGGGAGGGGCTGTTTGGGGAGCGGTTCTACCCACTTTCACTTGCCTGGTGGTGTTACTCGATGACGATGGAGGACTTTAAAGGGCCACTCTATTACTAAATGCAAATAACGGGATTTTTTATTTATTTATAAATAGCAACCGGCACATCCTTTTTACGTAACCATCCATATGTCCACCACCCCACCCTGCCAGCTAGCCAACCAGGAAGGAAGCCAGCCATCCAGCCAGAAAAACGTTTTTTTTACAGATTGTGATAAAGAAATCAAAACTCTCTATTGCAGTGCCATCTCGCAGCAGGTCACTCACATGTGCTGTCGTACACGGTGGAAGAGACGTTGCTTCCGCCAGTGCAGTTGACAGTTATGCTGATGTTGTAGTATCTGTTAGGCACCAGCCCCGTGAATGTGAAGTTGAAGGCACTCCCATAGACAGTGAAGGACGAGAATGTGAGTATGATTCGGTCGGTTAATTCTAAGACGTAGCTGGTGGCGTCCACGCCGACCTCCGTCCACATGACTGTGATCGTTGTTTCACTCCTGGCACTCACCTGCACTCCTTCAGTTATAATGAATGCACAAGTATCTTAATAAACAAAGCAATAACAATGGCATATAACAGTCTTTTGTCAGTCCTCTGCTGCTTAAAGGCCACCACCCCTGTGTCACAGACATCTGAAAAAGAATTTCATAGCTCAATGGATTCCTCCAATATAAATACATATTCTGATGATTCTGGATTGGTGAAAGGGTCGGAGATAGAGCTCGGAGGGGGAAGGTTTGGCAGAAACAGTTCAGCTATCACTGTCAAACGGATGATATTCATGGCTAGAAATATAAATCGGGTCACAGGGTTCATAGCGCAGTGCACTAACCACTGTGCCACCACTCCCCACCTCCGTGTCTAATCGTTGTAATATGAAAAAACCGCACTATAACCCCGGGGCCGGCCCAAGACACGCTGGTGGGACTACGTCGATCTGCTGGCCTGGGAACGCCTGGGAATTCCCCAGGAAGAGCTAGAGTATGTGTATAGTAGTGTATAGTAGTGTATAGTGTATCGTAGTGCAGTGTATAGTAGTGTATAGTAATGCAGTGTATAGTAGTGCTGGCCATCTGTCGTCTCCAACGCTGTGTCCTCAGCCAGCAGTGGACGTCAGGGATCGTCATTGATATATCGTTGCGTGAGTAAAATGTTGCGTCCGTGAACCCTCCTCCAACCGACACGGCCAATTTAATGAAGTTGCCACGGTGCGTTGGAGAGCCAATGTCGCAATATTTCACTATTGGATATTGTTCGTCGATTCGCTGGTAGTTACAGCCACCATCATTAGGCCGTTAACACAATTCCTGAAACTGCCTGATTATGCTGATTACATCAGCGAACCGGCAAAGCACCCACTCGTTTAAATGCTTATACAACATGCGACAAAAACATTTTTATGGGCCGCGTTGGGTGGTAGACGGCTTTTGCGACAAAAGTTTGGTCAGATAATTGCATAGCCCACTCCAAAAATATATGATGAATCGTATTGACTGCGGAAACCAACGTGTTAGGTTAATAAATTTCAACAATACGACGATCAGCATTGCATCAGTTGTCCACAAATATTTAATTAAATGTGCATCGTTTGTGTGATGACATTGACATTTTCTTGGTTCTTTCGGAAAAATCACGTAGATAGAAATAAAAATAATAAAATAAAAAATAAATTGAAAATAATAAAAGCAAAAAACCACGACGTTTCGATCACAACACAAGCGGTCTTCATCAGGCAGAGAGGAAAAAAACGTTTGTGTCGCGATCGAAACGACGTGGGTTTTTTGCTATTATTATTCTCAATTTATTTTATTTTTATTTTTATTTTTATTTTCTATCTACGTGACTTTACCAAAATAACCAAGAATATGAATTCCTGCAGTCACAAAAGTTTTAAGTCTAAATTTATGCCATTTATTGTTCAACTTCAGTTCGACGTCAGCCATGAGGAGTCTAACCTTTGATCTTTACAATCGATGAAGCAGATGTTGTCAGTTACACAATTGATATTCAAGTTAATCAATTATCACAAAACCGCGAACATTTTGCAAAGCACGAATAATAATAATAATACATATTCATTTTGACATTAACTTTAAATGCTATGCACACCAATAGCGATAAAACAGTTTAACAAAGCAGATTAAACACTAATCTTGGACCTTACCTGAAACGATATCTCATGGTTTTCCACACCACGACAACCTTAGGACAACTCAATTTTTTCACGAAGGCAATGCTTCATCCATCATAAATACAAGGAGTTCATTGAAAATGTTAAACTGCATCTCGCACCATTAAGGAATCGCTCGCGCTGTGTTCTTGTCTTCAGGTCTCCTTGTTTCTCTCTTGTGCTCATGTTCTTGTCTAGCTACGTCTGGATCTCTCAGGGTCTCAGTGTCTCTTTATCTCTGTGTTTATCTCTGCGTGCCTCTGTCTCCCTTTTTTGCCTCCGATTATTCCCATGTCAGCTGTTTTCATTCTTTGCCTGCCCTCTCTGTGTTTATCTCTCACCCATTCTCTCGTTGTCCCTCTGCGTCTGTCTGTCTCGTTAACCCTATGCCTGTCTCTCTAGGCCTGTCTCAAAGGCGGGGAGAACTCATCCCTGAACGGGGAACAACGGTCCGCGCTTCGCGCGCTGTTGCTAAGCTATTCCGACGTGTTCAGCTCGGATGATTTTGACTTGGGACGCACCTCCTTGCTTTCCCACCACATTGATACGGGGACGCCGCTCCGATTCGGTTGAACTCGCATCGGTTGAGCCGACGAAGCGGGATCATGTTCGCGGCGCAGTGGAGGACATGCTGGCTGCTGACATAATATCCCCGTCTAACAGTCCATTGGGCGCGCCGGTAGTCCTTGTGAAGAAAAAGGATGGGAAACTGCGATTTTGCGTCGATTTTCGCAAATTAAACAAAGTGTCCGTGGCAGACGCGTACCCCCTGCCGCGTATGGATGATTCCCTCGATGCCTTGTCCGGGGCGAAGTTTTTTTCAACGCTTGATCTCTCCTCGGGATTCTGGCAGCTTCCCTGGATGAGTCCTCGAGGAAAAAGACGGCTTTCCGTACGCCGCATGGCTTATTTCAGTTTAATTGCCTTCCAATGGGCTTGAATGCTGCCCCGCCACTTTTCAGCGGTTGATGGAGCTGGTGTTAACGGGTCTGCAGTGGGATACATGTGTAATGCGGGCGTAAACGACCTAGCGGATGTGACGTCATGAGGGGAGGAGTTACGTCACGTGGGGGAGAGGGGTCAGGTCTATAGGGAGAGAAACCGGAAGAGGAGAGGGAGTGATAGGAGACTAGGAACGAGTGCGGCCACGTAGGGCGAGAGTGGGAGAGTGGCGAGATCGCCACATACACGGGGAACGAGGTTCGGCACCGTCGGCCAACGGTGACCGACCCCGGTGCAGCAGGAGCAGCGAGGAGGCTGGAGGTGGCAGCGGGGGTCTGCACACGGAGTTGGCAGCGGGGGTCTGCACACGGAGGTGGCAGCGGGGGTCTGCACACGGAGTTGGCAGCGGGGGCCTGCACACGGAGTTAGCAGCGAGTCTGCAAGGAGAGGAAGGAGGCTACAATAGTGTTAGCAGCCTGGGGCTGCAAGCAGAGTGTCTCTAAGAGAGTGCCGTAAGGGAAAAGACAAGAACCCAAATAAAGGACACGGAGTCAGAGAGAAGCGTCCGAGTCTTTTATTACACTGGAGTCAGAAGTGTAACGGCATGGCGAAACAACTGAGAAAAAAGAATATTCCGTCTCCGGCATCGGCTTCATCTTCCGACGACGATGATCTTCCTCCTGAAGTCGGCCTGACTCTGGCAGAGGAAGAGATCCGTGCTGGGACGAGTGCGGGTCCGGGGGTCCAAGAGGTCGCCGTGTCGGCGGACCCGTCTGCTCCAAAGGACGCGGATTCAAGATGGAGCCAGATGGCGGATCAACTTGTAACTCTCAAGAACGTCATTACTCAGTTGTGTGAGCTTGTCACGCCGAGGGCGGCGTCGGAAGGAGATGTTGGTGGTCCGCAGGAGTCCGGGTTGTCTTCGATGTCGCCGCCATCGGCCACGCGGCACGAAGACGCCATCTTGGGCGTGGCGCACGACGAAAAGCGGGAAGCCGCCATTTTGGGACCTCCGCGACGGTCAGCCGCCATCTTGTCGACACCGCGTTGCGACGCCATGTTGAATTTGCCACCGGAGGAGCCAGCGGCTGGAGGGAGCAAGCCAAGGAGTCGCAGTCGTCACCTAACAACTGTCAAGGAATTCTCCATCGGGGGCGATTGGAGTGCATTCGCCTGTAGATTTCTGGCAGCGGTACGCTCAGCGAGGTGGACGGACGCCGAGGCACTGGAGGTTCTTCCGACTCTTCTCGATGATGAGTCCGTTCGTTTTTTTCGCTCTATAAAAGCCGCGAAGAAGAAGACTCTGCGAGGGGTGTTCGACGAAATGGCGGACGCGTACGAGCCGCCGGATGATGCCCATCGCCGGTTTGTGCAACGACAACGCGCACCCGAGGAGTCACCGGTAGCGTATAGGGGCGCGGTGTTGGAGCTAGCTATGGCCGCTTACCCGGAGACGGAGCCTGACCTGCTGGAACCTCTCATCCTGGGGAAAATGTTGGAGTTGTCCCAGGATCTCGGCATTCCTATGCCGGTGTGCGGTCATGAAAAGCTCACGTCCCGGGCCGCGGCGAAGTGTCTGGACGCCCAGTTTAACCTTCGCCGCTGGAAACAAGTTACGGCGTGGACAGGTGGTCCTGTCGTCGAGGGGGGTGCCTTAGGGTGGGACCCTAAAAAGGCCGTGTACGTGCCGGATGGGAGCAGCCAGCAGGAGCTGTCAGCTGCCTCCGCTCCGTGGCCGGCCCGGGGTGGGCCTGGGCCGCAGGCTGCGCCGCCAATACGGCCGTGTCGGGACGGGGTGCCCGCTGCGCGCCGCAACGACATCGAGTGCTTCCGCTGCGGGCGTCGGGGCCATTATGCCAGGGACTGCTGGGCCCGCGTTCCGGGTCCGCCCAGCAGGACGCCTCGACAGCGGACGCTCCCAAGAAAGATTCTACAGCACAGGCAAGTCGGTGCGCACCAGACACCCGGCAAGGCTTGACACCTCACTCATCGCCGTTGTCTTGCGAGGCGGATGTTGTTAATAACGGGAGGCCATTATCTGCGCCTTGTCGCTTGGTAACGCAGTGGCGCAAGTTGGCTCGGCGGGTTGTCGCGGCCGCTACCGGTTCGTCCACTGTACCCGGGTCGATCCAAGGGGTGGACGTACATATTTTGGTGGATTCCGGTGCGTCCGCGACCATCATTTCGGACGCGATATTCCACCTTTTGAACATCCCACCAGGGGCCGTGAGGCCGGCTTACGCTTCCTGCGTCGCTGCGAACGGGGGTAGCATGGGCATCGTGGGCCAGGTGGACGCTAACATATCTATCGGGGGAGTGTCGGCCTCGGGAATTGTGTTAATTTCGAGGTCCCTTGCGGTTCCTTGCCTGTTGGGTACTGATTTTCTGGCCAAAATGCCCATTCTAATTCGAATCAATGAAAACTGCATTGAATTACCGGGGGGCCGTAAAATGGCATTTTTACCGTCCGCCTGGGGGCGACCTGCTCCTGTCGCCCAGGTGCAGGCGTTGTCGGAAGTTTCTGTTGATATTCCACCTGGCTCACAGATGCTCATTCCCTTACGATATCGGAAGCCGGTGCCTGGTCGGCAGGGAGCTTTTGGGGTTTTGCTGTCGCCGTCCGCCGCTATTACGGGCGGATCGGCGCTGGTGGGGGCGCAAACTATTGTCCGGCCAGATCAGCGGCCGTTTTTGCAGGTGCTTAACGCGAGTACCGAAAGCGTGTGTGTGCCGGCTGGTACCGTTGTGGCACATGCCACTACGGCGTTTACGGCTCAGAGTGATCTGTCCAGCGGGGGGCTGGTTGGGGGTGTTTCACACGATGGAGCGGTGGATGATCGTTGGATCGCTGAATTGTGTGGGGAGAATTCAGCCCTTTCCGGCGAACAACGTTGTGCGATTCATAAATTATTATCGAGTTATTCGGATGTGTTTAGCTCCGACGATTTGGACTTGGGACGCACCGCTGCTTTATCATCATATCGACACAGGGGACGCTGCCCCTATTCGCTTAAACTCGCGTCGGATGAGTCCGGCTGAGCGAGAGCATGTTCGAGGGGCAGTGGACGACATGTTGAAAGCGATTGTTGTATCTATGCCCTGTTTTCCGTTATTAATATTAAGAATAATTAAGAAAAAAAATTGGTTTTTATTATATCTATATATATATATTTTTTTAAATGAGGACGGCTCACTTCTCCTCACGGGCACACCGGGAGTCCATGAGACATGGAGGGCGGTTGAAATGATAGGAATTCGGTCACGAAGAGGTCATAGACATCCAGACGGACAAAAAGATGTATGGACTAAACCTCCAAGACATCTGGAGATGTACAGATAAGGTGCAGAGTAAATAACGGTTGAAACTCGCGTTTTCTTAACGTTTTCCTTACCGAAAAGTAGAAACTTAACATAGATAATTAACCAACAAACAATAATATTATTATTAGTAATTCCCTTATATTCACCGCATACATATTATTTAGAAGTATATGTTTCCTATCTACACAACCTTCCGAAAAACTAAAGAGTACGAATTCCAGAAAGCTTAAGTGCATGTGCACTTAACCTCAGGACATAAAAAAAATAACTCAGAATAAAACACCAATCTCTGGAGAACTAAACTTGGCGAAGCCCAAAATAATAATGTGACGAGGAGCATTACGAATATTCATTAAACATAGACGAATGATAACCACGATACTAAGACAGAAGGAACTCATAAAATATAATTCAAGAATAAATGTAACACACAGGACCACATAAATGTATTGCAAACATCTCCTCAGCCACCTTTGTCTTCCAGCAGGGCCTGACAAGCAAAGAGGGAGTAAAAAGGTCACAAGGGGCGGGGGGGGTTTGTGCTGACATGGTTTGTTTTCTCTCGCAAGAGACGCGGAGAAAGAGTGGGTGCTCGCGTTTGAGTTAAGCACGGCCGCCTTTGTCTCCCCGCAGCATAAACAGATGGCCCAGGAATGCTTGGAGGGTTAGGAAAAGGTCGCGAGGAGGGATCGCGCCGGTGTCTGCTTCTTCTCGCTATGTTTGTGTTTTTTTTGTTGCCCGCTCGCAAGGAATGCAGAGAGAAGGGAGTCACGTTTTAAGTTAGGCACACAGCGAACGAGCAGTCTGGGTTGAGTCGTGCTCAGTCTCGCAACTCGGCGTGCGACGCAGCGTTGCGACGGGGCACGCAAGGGAGCTGTGGCAGTCGTGCCTCGAGGAGAGATCGAACGACGAGACATCGTTAAAGTGACAGTCTGAGAGCAGTCTGTTCGAGTCGCGTCTAGTCTCGCAACTTGGCTTGCGACGCAGCGTTGCGACGGGGCTCGCAAGAGAGCTGGGGCAAATCGTGCCTCGAGGAGAGATGGAACGAGGAGGGGTCGTTCGAGTCGCAGAAGTCTGAGTTCAACCTGGGTCGGGGCTGGGTTTCAGCCGTGCTCCGGCTGGTGGAGCGTCGTGAGGAAACGAAACACCGATGCTGATAGCAGGTGTCGCTTCTCGCAGAACGAAGTTAAGTGCGAGTAAAGCTGGCAGCCGCACGAACAAGGGAAGCACGGAGCAGAGAGAGAGTGACGAGTGACGACAAGCAATCAACCTGTAAAAGGGCGGAGATCGCCAAGCGTCGACCAAGCGAGCAAAGCAGAGAGCGCGAAGCAGTGGAGGAAGCCTGGTCAAACGGCTGCGAGGGAGAGGACAGCGCCATCGAATGCGCCGTGTGCCTGAGGGCACACCGACCAACGACCAGTGTGAACACACAAGACGTCCAGAGCGACGGCGAGCATCGTGCCGACTCAACAATCAATCGAGCAGTGGAGAAGCCGGGGGCTGCCACCCTGCGCCACCGTGCGCCACCGTGCGCCACCGTGCGCCACCCTGCGCCACCGTGCGCCACCTTGCGCCACCGTGCGCCACCCTGCGCCACCGTGCGCCACCGGGCGCCACCGTGCGCCACCTTGGCCACCGTGCGCCACCCTGCGCCACCGTGCGCCACCTTGCGCCACCGTGCGCCACCCGCGCCACCGTGCGCCACCCTGCGCCACCGTGCGCCACCCTGCGCCACCGTGCGCCACCTTGCGCCACCGTGCGCCACCTTGCGCCACCGTGCGCCACCCGCGCCACCGTGCGCCACCGAGCGACACCGAGCGACACCGAGCGACACGAGCGACCGAGCATCTTCAAGGACAGCATCGTGCCAACTCATCAATCTAGCAGTAGAGAGAGAGAGCGCACGAGCAGCACCAAACCCCGGAACCATCAAGCGCCAAGCAAGCAAGTTTCTTCAAGGAACATCGTGCCAACGCCGCTCAATCCAGCAGTGGAGAGAGAGAGAGCAAAAGCCGAGCGACACGCCGAGCGAGGGAGCAGCAGGAGCAGAGCGGCGGCCACGCCCAACCCAGAGAAAACTTCTGGCCGCTGTTCGTATCCTCCCACACCACACAAGCTAACGACACAATTAATATTACGAGGGACAACGCACACACAGCACGCACACGAATAAGACTTTAAAAGAAAAACTGTCTTTGCGTTTCAAAAAGGGTTGCCATTTCGAGGTGGTGCGTTCAATATCAACTGATCGTGCAAAGCAGTTGCTGCCGTCGAGTTACATGAATAAGAAATGTTTTGGTCATTCATTTTCGTTAACTGCATAATTTCGCCAATGAAGAAGTATTTTTAGTCATTCAATTTCGTTAATTGCATAAGATTGCCATGAATTTATTGACGTAAACTCGCTTTCGCATACTAGAGTGTCATGTGCTTGTTTAGAATTAAAATTGCTTAACACCAACTGTTCGAGTGCTTCTTTCCAAGTCCATGCAAAACTGTCTTATTCTTGACAACTGTATCCTGTGATGAGATCTGAAACTGGTGACCTAAAAATAACAAACACACTAAGATAATCGGCAAATGTTTAATCGATGATAATCGTGTTATCCTGATTGATATAACTCTGGATAAACGAAGCTAAGCCTAATTATCACAACTGCACACAGTAATATAATCGCAAGCATCCGCATAAATTACTACGATTATCATAATTTATGCATATAATTACACGCATTATCATAATTTATGCATGTTAATACACACACTATCATAATTAATGCGATTTGCGCATTTTTCGGAAAATTATTAATTTTTATTATTTTTATCAAAATTTCATAACCCGACACATACAACACGGACATAATATCTCCGTCTAACAGCCCATGGGGCGCGCCTGTTGTGTTGGTTAAAAAGAAGGATGGCAAATTGCGATTTTGTGTAGATTATCGTAAGTTGAATAAAGTGTCGGTAGCAGATGCGTACCCCCTGCCGCGTATGGACGATTCTCTCGATGCCTTGTCGGGGGCCAAGTTCTTTTCAACGCTAGATCTCTCTTCGGGCTTCTGGCAGCTCCCCCTTGACGAGCCCTCGCGAGAAAAGACTGCTTTCCGTACGCCGCAGGGGTTATTCCAATTTAACTGTCTTCCGATGGGGTTGAATGCGGCCCCTGCCACTTTTCAGAGGTTGATGGAGTTGGTATTAACGGGGTTGCAGTGGAAGACATGTCTGATATATTTAGACGATATTATCGTCTTCAGCCGCACATTTGATGATCATTTACTGCGGTTGGAGGCTGTATTCACCAGGATGCGTTCTGCTAATTTGAAATTCAAGACAAAAAAATGTCACCTACTGCAACACTCCGTTCGATACTTGGGGCATATTGTTAGTGCGGACGGGGTGGCCACAGATCCGGAGAAAACAGCGTGTGTCCGTGATTGGCCAACCCCGGCCACGGTGGGTGATGTGCGTCGGTTTTTGGGGTTCGCCTCTTATTATCGGAGGTTTGTTCCAAATTTTGCTACGATCGCGAGGCCTTTGCATCTCCTTACGGGGAAAGGACACAAATTTGCTTGGGGACCGCCGGAGGAGGCGGCGTTTCGAAGCCTGCGCGATCTATTGGCTACGGCACCGACGTTGGATTATCCGGATTTTGAACATCCCTTCATTCTGGATACGGATGCGAGTGACACTGGCATTGGGGCGGTGTTGTCTCAGTCAAAAGGTGGGGTTGAACGCGTGGTGGCGTATGGTAGTCGGGTTTTGTCTCCCGCGGAAACCCGCTACTGCGTCACTCGCAGGGAACTTTTGGCAATTGTTTTTTTTCTCCGCCAATTTCGACCGTATCTGTACGGTCGGTCGTTTATTGTCCGCACGGACCATGCGGCCTTGCAGTATGCTCTTAAGATGGACCAGCCATCCGGCCAATTGGCAAGGTGGCTGGACACGCTGAAAGAATTTTCCTTCCAAATTCACCATCGGAAGGGTGTGCGTCACGCTAATGCGGACGCGCTTTCCAGGTTGCCGCAGCGATCCCCTTGCGCGTGTGCGTCGGGGACGCATAGGTGTGGACCGATTCAGCACCCCGCTCAGCCTGTCGCACTGGCGGTTGAAGTGCCTGAAGCTCCGCTTAAGCCGGGACCGGTTGATGGGGACCGGCTGATGGGATTTTGCGTCTCCGAGGTCTGTGTGGATTTGGGAGCAAATGTTGGATGATTCCTTGGTAACGTTACGTAAGCGACCGGGGAAGGCAAATAGGGGACTCGGTGCGGGGGGTGTGCCGGAAACCGCTCTCCGAGATGGGTTGCTGATGTGGAGGGAAGGGATACAGGAACGCTGGCGTCTTGTTGTACCGGCATCATTGCGGTACGAATTGATTAGGACTCTGCATTGTGACACACTTTTACATCTGGGGGTGCAGAAGACCCTATTGACGCTGCAGCGAGATTATTATTGGCACGGCATGACGACAGATGTCGTCGGTCACGTTCGCGCGTGTCCCGATTGTGCCCGCCAGAAGCCACCTAAACATCCATATGTGCCGCCGATACCATCTATTCAGGTATCTCGAGTTAATGAATTGGTGGCGTTAGATATTTTAGGACCCTTTCCGCCATCCGCTAGGGGAAATAAGTATTTGCTAGTGGGCGTGGAGTACCTCTCCCGCTGGCCGATGGCGTGGCCCTTGCCCGACCAGTCAGCGGCGTCCATTACAGACGCTTTTCTATTTGGGTACGTTATGGACAAGGGGGCGCCGGAAAGGCTTCTCACGGATCAAGGCCGAAATTTCTCTTCGAAATTGCTTGGGGAAGTGTGTGCGGCTCTCGGAACTAAGAAGGTACAGACATCCCCCTACCACCCACAAACGGATGGTATGGTGGAACGGTTAAATCGGACCCTGTCCGCCATGCTGTGTCACACGGTCAGTGAAAAACAATCAGATTGGGATTTGCATATCCCTGGGGTGCTTTCGGCGTATCGCATGACGCCGCACGCGGCTACTGGATATTCGCCGTTTTTTCTTATGTACGGCCGTGAAAACGTGCCGCCAATCAATGAGCAGTTGGGAACCGGAGCGGGGGGACCTGCTAAACCTCTTCCTGATTATATTCAGGACAACGTTTGCCGTGTCACTGAGGCGAGGGAAGGAGCCCGCATGGCTACGGCCAAAGCCCAGGCCCGGAACGAGCGGTGTGCTCGACGTTCAAAGGGGGAGTGCCCCTGGAAAACGGGGGACCTGGCCTGGCTTCATTGCCCACAGGTGCGGCCAGGTACCTCTCCTAAATTACATAAACCATGGCAAGGGCCGGTCCGCCTCATCGAGGTTCCCAACCCACAGTCAGCGCGTGTTCGGGTTGGATCGCGGCGTTGGTTCGTACATACATCTCGGTTGAAGCCATACGTTGCCCCGCGACCTGATGCGTCATCTCCTGAGATTGCCTTGCCGGGGTCTGTTGCTGCCGACTCGCCCTTGCCTGTGCCTGCTGACCTTGCAAGAGCGCCTGTCGTACCCCTTACAGACAAGCCGGCCGTGACGCCGCAGGAGGGAGGACGCTCCGCTCGCGGGGTGCCGACCAGGGCTGCGGAATCTCCGGGACCTGCAGCCCTTCCTACCCCGCCACGGACGCGATTACGGGACGCCTCTGAACGGGACCGGGACGGTGGCAGGCCTCCAATGGCGACGGACGAACTTGATCCTGTCGCCCTTAAAACCCTGCCACGTTCCCGCTCGGCGGGTGGGCCGCCGACCGTCCGGGACGGCCCGGCTACCCGCACTCGCTCGAAATCCCTCACATTTCGTTAACTTGTGTTGTGTTCTTGTTATATTGTTGTTGTATGCTTTGTGTCCTTTAACGTATTGGTCTTTTACACTCGCATTACTTGTTAAGTTGTTGTTCAGCCGAGGTCAGCTGGATTTTCTCTACGGGGGAGGGTGGTGTAATGCGGGCGTAAACGACCTAGCGGATGTGACGTCATGAGGGGAGGAGTTACGTCACGTGGGGGAGAGGGGTCAGGTCTATAGGGAGAGAAACCGGAAGAGGAGAGGGAGTGATAGGAGACTAGGAACGAGTGAGGCCACGTAGGGCGAGAGTGGGAGAGTGGCGAGATCGCCACATACACGGGGAACGAGGTTCGGCACCGTCGGCCAACGGTGACCGACCCGGAGCAGCAGGAGCAGCGAGGAGGCTGGAGGTGGCAGCGGGGGTCTGCACACGGAGTTGGCAGCGGGGGTCTGCACACGGAGTTGGCAGCGGGGGTCTGCACACGGAGGTGGCAGCGGGGGTCTGCATACGGAGTTGGCAGCGGGGGCCTGCACACGGAGTTAGCAGCGAGTCTGCAAGGAGAGGAAGGAGGCTACAATAGTGATAGCAGCCTGGGGCTGCAAGCAGAGTGTCTCTAAGAGAGTGCCGTGAGGGAAAAGACAAGAACCCAAATAAAGGACACGGAGTCAGAGAGAAGCGTCCGAGTCTTTTATTACACATGTTTGATATATTTAGACGATGTCATCGTCTTTAGCCGCATATTTGACGAACATTTACAGAGATTGGAGACGGTGTTTGCTAGGATGCACTCCGCCAATCTGAAATTTAAACCCAAAAAGTGTCACCTACTGCAACGATCCCTGCTTTATTTGGGACACAGTCAGTGCGGACGGGGTGGCCACGGACCCAGAGAAGACGGCGTGCGTTCGCAACTGGCCAACCCCGGCCTCGGTTGGGGACGTACGTCGATTCCTTGGGTTCGCCTCATATTATCGCAGGTTCGTTCCGAACTTTGCTATGATCGCTAGGCCCTTGCACCTCCTTACGGGGAAGGGTCGGAGGTTCAGTTGGGGACCGCCGGAGGAAACGGCATTTGAGGGCCTACGCGATCGTTTGGCGACGGCGCCGACATTGGACTATCCGGATTTTGATCGCCCTTTTATTCTGGATACGAACGCTAGTGACACCGGGATCGGGGCCGTTCTCTCATTTGTACCCGACATGCGCTTGCGTGTCGGGTACGAATAGGTGTACACCGGTTCAGCTACCCCTCGGTCTGTTGTGTCAGCTGTCGAGGTGCCTGAGGCTCCGGTGTGCCCAGGACCGGCCGATGGGGTTCTGAACTTGCCGCGCTCGGTATGGATTCACGAGCAATTGCTTGATGACTATTTTGGGGCTTTACGGAGTCGGGCTGCGAAGGGAGCGGGGGATTGCTGTCCGGTGGGACACCGGGGACCGCTCTCCGGGATGGGTTGCTCATGTGGAGGGAGGGGTTGCACGACCGCTGGCGTCTGGTGGTACCGTCGTCGTTATGGTACGAATTGATTCGGACTCTGCACTGCGACACTTTATTACATCTCGGGGTGCAGAAAACTTTGTTAACGTTGCAGACTACTTCTGGCACGGCATGACGACAGATGTCGTCGGTCACATTCGGGCGTGTCCCGAGTGTGCCCGGCGGAAGCCGCCTAAAAACCCATATGTGCCGCCGGTGCAGTCTATACAGGTGTCTCGGACTAACGAGTTGGTGGCGTTGGATATTTTGGGACCCTTCCCACCGTCCGCTAGGGGCAATACATTTTTGCTGGTCGGGGTGGAATATCTTTCCCGCTGGCCGATGGCTTGGCCCTTACCCGACCAGTCAGCGGCGTCTATCACGGACGCCTTCCTGTTTGGATATGTACTGGACAAAGGGGCGCCGGAAAGGCTACTCACGGATCAGGGGCGAAATTTTTCTTCTAAATTGTTGGCGGAAGTGTGCGCTGCTCTGGGAACCAAGAAGGTTCGTACGTCTCCCTACCACCCGCAGACGGATGGCATGGTGGAATGGCTTAATCGGACGCTGTCGGCCATGCTATGTCACACGGTTAACGAGAAACAAGCTGATTGGGATTTGCATATACCTGGGGTACTCTCCGCGTATCGGATGACGCCTCATGCGTCCACAGGGTATTTTCTATTTTTTATAATGTACTGCCGCGAGAATGTGCCGCCGGTGGACGTACAGCTGGGTACGGGGTGAAGGGTCCTGTTAAGCCTCTCCCCGAGTACATCCAAGACACTGTTCGACGCGTCACCGAGGCATGGGAGGGGGCCCGATTGGCTACTGCCAAGACACAGGCGCGAAACTAACGTTGCGCCCGGCGCTCGAATGGTAAATGCCCCTGGCGAGTGGGGGACATGGCCTGGCTGCACTGCCCGCAGGTGCGGGCGGGGACCTCCCCTAAGCTTCACAAACCATGGCAAGGGCCGGTTAAGCTTATTGAGGTCCCTAACCCGCAATCCGCGCGTGTTCGGTTCGGATCGCGGCGCTGGTACGTCCATACGTCTCGGTTGAAGTCCTACGTGGCCCCGCTGATGGATGCGTCATCTCCTGATGTTGCCTTGCCGGTGTCTGTTGCACCCGAAGCACCTCTACCTTTGCCTGTTGACCCTGCAAGCGCGCCTGTCGTGCCTTCTACAGACGAACCGGCCGTGACACAGGCGGATGCAGCGAATCCTGCTCTGGGTGGGCCTACCACGGCGACGGGGACACTTGACCCGCTGCCCCTCCAACCCCACCACAGACACGGTTGCGGAAGACCCCGGACTCGGGTCTCTCTGGGGAACGGGACCTTGGCGTTGACGGGCCTCCAACAGCGGTGGGCGGTTCTAATCCCGTCGCTCTTAAAACCCCGTCGCGTTCTCGGTCTGTGGGGGGGCCGCCGCCCGTTCGGGACAGGCCGGCGACCCGCACGCGTTCCAAATCCCTTTCCTTTAGTTGATTGTTGTTCTTGTTGTTCTTGTTATCGTCTTGTTATAATCTCCGTTGTCTGGTGATGCCCGATGGTTAAAAAGTTGCTTGAATTATTTTATTCTGTTGCAGCCGGGGACGGCTGGGTTTTTCATCAGGGGGGGGGGTCGTGTAATGCGAGCAAGGATTGAGGGGGGCGGAGTCTGGGTCACGTGAGGAGAGGGAGGAGTTAGGGTCACGTGGGGGAGAGAATTTAAGGAGAGAACCAGAAGGGGATCGGGGAGTTGAGACGGAGTGAAACGGGAGGAGGCCACGCTGGGCAGTACGGGGAGGGTGGCGCGATCACCACGTGTTGGGAGACGTCGGCACCGTCAGCCATCGGTATCAGGGCGCAGAGGGCTAGCGGGCTGTGGAAGGCTAGCAGCAGTGAGGCTGCAGAACGGAGCAGCAGGGTGGCTGTGGAGTGATCGTCGGAGGAGACACGGGCCTGAGCGAGGACGCCGTGTGAGCGAGATTTATACGAACCCAAATAAAGGACAACGGAGATCGACACTGAGAAAGAGTCCTTTATTACACCTGGTAAATAAAAACAGTCTTTCGCTTATAGTTACGCTACTGCTCTGTGCGTGTCCTATCTGTTTGGATAGCATATTGTCTGTGTTTGTGTTCTATCTCTTTGGCTCGTCTGTGTGTGTCCTATCTGTTTGGCTAGCATCTTGTCTGAGCGTGTCTCTGTATATCTCCATCTCTAGGATCCTCCTTCTCCGCGTTTCCCCAAAATATATTTAGTTTCGCTGACCGTGAGCACAGGAAATGGCGAGGCTCTGTTTTACAGGGCAATCAATGGTTGCAGGGCTTACCTGATATCTGACAACCATTTGAAACTCTTGCAACCTAGGGCAACAACAACAACCGCACCATTAAAATTTAGCATGCATCATTGTAACGTCAGCTTGTTAATCACGAATTTACTCACCGATACTGTCTTATTCATAATAACGTTTTTTTGGGGTTAGATCACGTAAGTATAAATGTGTCGTTAACCCGCCACCACCCAACACAGCCAATTAGTATGGTTTGCCACGAAAAGTTTGGCAAAAAATGTAATCGATGCTGTAATCACCAGCGAATTTCACAGTACTCTAATAGTAGATGTCATGGATTTAGCCTCCAACACACCAGTGTGCTTAAGTAGTAACTAATAGGCACGTTTTGTGTGTCAAACTTTACTAATTGGCTATGTCGGGCGGTGGGAGGTTAACGACGTATTTATACTTACGGGATCTCACCCAAAAACATTGATTATGAACAATACTGTAATTTCCATCAGATTTATTGCCATTGTTTATCATCGGCACCATGTTACAACAATTAAGCATCTAATTAGAACTACGCAAACCAGTGCAACTCTTCGTGTCAGAGCAGCCAGATACCGCCGAGCTACTTCCGATATCTCTTCAAGCGATCTCTCTTTTACACAGCAGGGGGCAGCACTTTCACCCCCCCCCCCNTGCCACAGAGCACCATTTGTGATGGGAGCAGAGTAGAATAAGTCAGGTATGGACCTATTCTTTGGGTATTTCGGTAAAGCCACGTAGATAGGTTTCTTCCTGATGACGAACGCTTGTGTTGCAATCGAAACATCGTAGTTTTTTGTTAAATTTAGTTTTTTCTTTGAACCTATCTACGTGACTTTACTGAAAGACCCAAAGAATTTGAATTCCTGCAGTCCCGAAAGCATTGTCAAGGTATGACCCTGTCTGAGGCTGAATAATTTGGTTTAATGTGATCCTTCCAGATCTGGCTGCGGACTTTAAGGTCAGATTCTTTTTTCCAATTCTACAATACATTTTTGTTTCTCAAGGAGTGTGCTTTTATACTCGGAGGGCTGAGGTGGTTCTAAAAGTGGTGAGAGTTCAGTGGTAAGATTATTACCATGAACAGTGTGGTGGTATTGTAGCGCAGTCTATGAAGCACCTCTCGGTTAGCACGGTTAGCTATGTACGGTGTAAAATAAGTTCACCATATATACCTAACAGAGAATTGAATGGGGCGGGCGTCGTTAAAAGTGAAATAAATGGTGCTGAGACCGATATGAATCTGTGTTGCAAATCAGAATAAGAATATGTATGTGTACTGGACGAATCCGATGAAATCTAAAGCTCCTTTTCACAGATGTCGGGTGGTGAAGGGTTAAAGTTAAAGAAACTTGGCGTTATATCTACATGGCGACCAATCTAAAACCCAAAATAAACTAATTATGACTCAATATTTCGTCATGGAAGGCTTACGTATATCAGAATCAGATCAGAATATTAATTTATTCTGGATGAATCCAATAAACTTTACAGATCTTTTCACAGATGTCCAGTAGGGGCAGGTCAGAATGTTACAACACCAAACAATACAAAAACCACAATAGGAGTGTAAAGCGTAGTAGTGGTAATCAAATAACTTAGAATTTTTTTTCCAAATAAAAATGAACTTTTTCTTATTTTACCAGGTAAAGACCACTGGGCTATTAGCTTCTTTTTCAAAAGCGACCTGTCCAGAAATGATAGCTAAACGAAGTGGCTCATCATATGACATTTACAGTAGCACAATAATCTAAATAATCTAAACGCATGTTTATAAAAGTGGAGGGAAAAACTGTAGGATCCAAAGAAAAAAATCCATATGACCATGGGAAGAAAATTCAAACTTCAAATATGCATGCATCAGGGTGGGAATTGAACCGACAGGAGAGGAAGATAACATCACACCACCCACACGACCGTGGCGCTGTAATAGAGCGATAAAGTCAAACACCCGACGAAATTACCGATCCGAGATTTGCCCACAGATGGAATAATAAAGTGGGCGTGGTGTTAGTCGTAGGGGCGTGTCAATAGCCAAATGTCGTTGTGGCTCGTGAATCGAGGCTAATTGTGATCGATTCTGCTGAGTCGATCTAGCACCCAGCCCAAAGTTGCTTAGGCAGCCATCCTGAAATTGTACGATTTTATCTTAAACTAGCAGGAAGTACCCGGCTTTGTGCGGGGGGGAAATCTTTTTCAAAACGTGCCTTTTCTTAAAAACATAATACATACGTACTCAAATACTAAGCTATTGTGAAAAAACGGCATTCCATTAGTCTGTCCATTTGCAGAAGTTCTGAATTAAAAAGTAATATAAAGTGGGGGGTAAATAGTTGATCTAAAAGGTTTCCAGAAATTATAGACGCACCGCCCCCCCCCNACCCGCTAAAAATATTTTACCCCCTGTATATACAACAGAGTCAGTCGTATCTAGTGACCTTATAGTAGTATATATTGACTATATTAGTATTTACTGACTACTGTAGTATCTGCTGCCTCTGTTGTTGTATCTACTGACTTCACAGTGTACTGTATCTACTGAGTAAAGTAGTATATACTGACTATAGCAGGATCTACTGACTATATAGTATCTAGTGACTGTAGTAGTATCTACTGACTCTACAGTAGTATCTACCGACTCTATAGTAGTATATACTGAATATATAGTAATATCCACTGACTATAGTAGTAACTGCTAACTCTATAGTCGTATCTGCTGACTAAATTAGTATTCACCGACTCTCTACTAGCATATACCGACTCTATAGTAGCATCTACCGACTCTATAGTATTATCTACCGACTCTATAGTAGTACCTACTGACTCTATTGTCGTATCTACTGACTGTCGAATAATCTACTGACTATACAGTTGTATCTACTGCGTCTACAGTAGTATCTATTTACTGAAGTAGTATATGCCGACTCTACAGTAGTATCTTGTGACTCTAAAGTAGTATCAACTAAGTCTAGAGTAGTCTCCACTGACTGTAGTAGTATCTACCGACTTTACAGTAGCATCTCCAGAGGCTACAGTAGGATCTCCCGACTTTACGGTAGTGTCTAGCGACTCAACAATAGTATCTATTGACTCAATAGTAGTATCTACTTCGTCTATAGTAGCATATGCTAACTATATATTAGTATCTGCTGACTATATAGCAGTATCTACTGACTATAGTTGTATCTACTGACTCTGCAGCAATATATACTGACTAGTATTTTCTCCTGACTCTATAGTAGTATCTACCGACTCTACGCTGGAATTTACCAACTCTATAGTAGTATCTACCGACTTTTTAGTAGTAACTACTGACGCTAAAGTAGTATCTACTGATTATAGTAGTAACAACTAACTCGATAGTAGTATATACTGACTATAGTAGTATCTACCGACTCCATAGTCGTATATACTGACTCTACATTAGTAACTATCGACTCTGCAGCAGTAACTAATGGCTCTAGAGAAGTATCTATTGACCCAATAGTAGTATCTACTGAGTCTACAGTAGTATTTACTGACTGCAGTAGTACCTCCCGATTCTACCGTAGCACCTACCAACCCTAGTGGTATCTATCGACACTACAGTAGTAACTGCCGGCCCTGCAGTAGTAACTACTCACTCTGCACTAGTGTAGAGGTGTAATTGCGCATGGCTACGAATGGTGTCGTGTGATTATGCATGGCCACGGATGGCCAACAAACACAAGGGGCGGGGTTACGGCCGTACACAAGGGTGGCGCTCGCACCGACGTCCGCATGTGCATCCCCCACGGGCCCCCCCTTGGGGGCAAGTCCTATCAAAGGTGATGAGCCAAAGGGCTCGGGAGTCGGGACTCAGCTTTAACCAGAGAAGAACGAAGACCTGCTAGTATAGGCCCCGGAGCTCCCCTGGCTCGCTGTCCTTCTAAGGGCCGACCAGGGCAAGCCGGTGGCGTGGCCCCGAGAGCCCAGACGAAGCTGGTCTGGTGACTCAGGGAGCCGGGATCCCAGCTTAACCAAGCTGGGACAGATAGCCTCCCCTAGTCCCGTAGTGGAGGAGTTGGTATAGGTTAGAGGGTTAGCTGTCGAGAAATCCCTGTAGCCAAGTGACCTGTAATAACTGTGTTGGTGTAATAAATAAGTGTGCCTCCGATCCTGTCGTCAAGCCTCCATATATACTTACTACACTAGTATCTATTGGCTCTATAGTAGTGAAGTACCGGTGAGGACGCTTGACACCCAAGTTGAGGCACACGTGTATTTATTTTACAAGTCGTCACGACAGGACAGCACTAGAGGGGGTATCGGCCCCCTCACCCGTATAACTGGGGATACACCCCTTGCTATCCCTGACCTACCCCCGAGTCCTCCACTAACGGGCTAGGGGAGGCAGTCTGGCCCGACACTGGTGAGTCGGACTACGGTACCCGGAGTCCCAGAGTGCTGACTCTGGTTCACGGGACCACGCCGCTGGCTCGGTCCTGTGCGGCCCTGACAAGGGCGGCGTCTCAGGGGAGTCCAGGGCTCTAGCTACCCGGGTCTTCAGTCTTCCCTTCTTCGTTCTAATACTGAGCCCCGAGCTCTCTCTGTCATCCCCTTTTATACCCCCTCCCGGATCACAACCGCCGGGCAGCCCTGATGCGGACGTCGTTGCGGGCACCCCCCCCGTTTACTCCCGGAGCTCCGCCCACTGTGTTTGTTCGCCGTTTGCTCCTATGTACAAACAGCCCCTTTATAACAGCCCTACATCACCCCCCCCTGCACAGCTCGCAGCCGTCCCGGCTGCAACAATTTCAATAAAGGTACCTTTACCCTTTGACCCCCGTGTGTGCCTCATTTTTTTTTTCAACAGAACGCGAATTGAACAACAACAATAACCATACCCCCGAAGGGAGAATAAACCGACGCGCCCCCCCCCCCCCCCGAATAAATACGAAATCCGTAAAAGCAAAGTATATACATTCGCCAGGAACCCCAGCGCACACACAACACACACACAACACACACACAACACACACACAACAACGTGCCAGGAGCACCCCACCAACGCAGCGCACAGTAACCATAACACGTGAAAAAAAAAAATTCTTCTTCTTTCTGTGCATTACAAGAGTCTGCACATTTTTGCGCGCGTCCTTGCCGCAGGCCCGTCACATGGGCCAACCCCAGATGGCGGACCATCCGGCGGCAGCTGTCCCTTTCGAGGTGAGTCCGCGATTGGAGTGGCAAGACCCTCGGCATCCCCCGTGTGGGTTGTTGGGCGCGAGCCCGTCATTCCTGAAGTACCTGGGGCGGAACAGCCGGCAAGACGTCAGGCGAGAGCAACAGAGACGGACCCTCCGAGTCGGTCGACCCCCCACATGTTTGGCCCTGCGTGTGTGGAGTAGGGCCTCGCACCGCCTAGAGGGGTGAACGAACCACCGGCGCTTTCCCCACTTGATACGAACGCATTGAGGTCGCAAAACCTCGACCACCTCGACGGGGCCCCGCCACAGCCGCACCAGTTTCGAGGAGGTCGCGAGTGGTACCTGGGGACAGTGCAGCCATGCCCTGTCCCCTGGCTTCCACTGCAGCACGTGCGCGCGTGCCAGTCTGAGGCGCTCATTCGCCTTTTGACGCCTGTCGGAATTTAGCATGGCAGCATCCCGTGCCTCAGTCAGTTTTTCAAGGTTAAATTTAACGTGTTCGTCCAATTTTGTCTTACCCAGCGGCGCGGGATCTGCAGCTGTGCCCGAACAGGTGGGTCATGTTCGCGGCCATACATGAGAAAGAAGGGTGAAAATCCCGTCGCAGCATGGGGGGCCAATCTACATGCTGCCAGGACCCCTTGAATTTGCAAGTCCCAATTGGTCTGTGACTCCGAAACCTGGTGCGACAACATAGACGTGATGGTGCGATGCAGACGCTCGACCATCCCGTCAGTTTGCGGGTGATAAGGAGAGGTACGAATTTTCTTCGTACCCAGGAGATCACAGACCTGTTTGAGGAGTTTTCCGGAAAAATTTTTACCCTGGTCGGTCAGCAGCCGCTCCGGAGCACCTTTGTCCATGACGTAGCCTTGGACAAAGGCGTCCACGATGGCTGCTGCCGACTGATTGGCCAGGGGCCAGGCCATAGGCCAGCGCGTAAAGTACTCAACCCCTGTTAACAAATATCTATTGCCCCTAGGGGTGGCGGGAAATGGGCCCAGGATATCCAGCGCTACAAGTTCGTTCACCCTGGAGACTGTGATGGACTGCAACGGCGGGTTCGACTCCCGTGCTGGTGGTTTGCGCTGCGCACACCGAGGGCATGCTGCCAACAGATCCGTGACATCCCGTGTCATGCCCGGCCAAAAAAAGTCAAGCTGGAGCGAGGCGAGGGTCTTTTGGGTACCCAGGTGGAGGAGGCGCTCATGAGCAGCCCACACCACCTTACCCCGTAACCCAGAAGGGACCACCAGCCGGTGACGGTGGGATTTCCCGTCCCAATGCATAAGCAACCCCGCGTGCATTTCCCATGCATCGGCATCACCCGTCCCACACCCCTCTCCCCGGCGCGACGACGCAGCGCGAGGAGGGAGGTATCCTCCATCTGGAGGCGCCCCCATTCATTAACGGGCAACCCAAGCAGGGAATCTCTTCCCTGTTCCGCGATATCATCGGGGAGCAATGTTTCATCATCGGCGGCGGCCGCCAGGACTGGAACCGGCATGTCCCCTGCTGGCCTGCAACGCCCCGACCCCAGGAGGCATGCGCATTCGGAGGCGGTTGGCATGCGCGACAGAGCGTCCGCGTTGGTGTGGCGAACGCCCTTACGGTAGGTGGTTTCGAAATCGAAATCCTGGAGGACCTCCAACCATCGGGACAATTGTCCCGATGGCTGTTGAACCTTCAGGGCGTACTGCAGTGCCGCATGATCTGTACGGACGGTGAAATGCTGACCGTACAGATATGGGCGATACTGTTGGATGAAATAGACAATTGCCAACAGTTCCCTACGGGTGACACAATATCTTTGCTCCGCTGGAGACAACACCCGACTGCCGTACGCAACCACCCGTTCCACGCCGTCAACCACCTGGGAAAGCACGCCTCCAATACCCGTGTTGCTCGCGTCGGTGTCGAGCAAAAACGGCCTCGAAAAATCTGGATAAATCAATGGAGGAGCTTTCACCAGGGCGTCCCGAAGGGAGCAGAAAGCAGCTTCCTCATCCCGACCCCAGTGGAACCGAACCCCTTTAGATGTTAAAGCGTGTAGGGGTTTGGCAATCGTCGCAAAATTAGCGACGAAGCGTCGGTAATACGACGCGAAGCCAATAAAACTCCTCACCTCTCCCACCGAGGTGGGAGTCGGCCAGGAGCTGACACACTGCGTTTTGGCGGGATCGGTAGCAATACCTGAGCGCCCCACGATGTGCCCCAAATAACGCACCGACTCGCGTAACAAATGGCATTTTTGGGGCTTAAATTTCAAATTAGCAGCCCGCATCTTTTGGAAAACCGCCCGCAACCTCTGGAGATGTTCGTCAAAAGTTTTTCCAAAGACAATAACGTCATCCAAATAAATCAGGCACGACTCCCATTGTAATCCAGCCAAAACCAATTCCATCAATCGCTGGAAAGTTGCCGGCGCTGAGTGTAAGCCCATCGGCAACCAGTTGAATTGGAACAGGCCGTGCGGTGTACGGAAAGCAGTTTTAGGCTTTGAATCATCGTCCAGAGGAAGCTGCCAGAATCCCGAAAGCAAATCTAGTGTGGAGAAGAATCGCGCTCCCGCCAAGGCGTCCAGCGATTCGTCCATCCGTGGGAGCGGGTATGCGTCGGCAACCGAAATTTTATTAAGGCGCCGAAAATCCACGCAAAACCGCAACGAGCCTTCCTGCTTTTTAACCAGGACAATCGGCGCTCCCCAAGGGCTGGTGGAGGGAGAAATGATGTCGGCGGCTAACATGTCATCGACAGCCAATTTGACATGGTTCTTTTCGGCGGGACTCAACCGAAACGGATTTTGGCGAATTGGCACGCTGTCACCCGTGTCAATATGGTGACGCAGCAGGTGAGTACAACCCAAATCGTATTTATTCCGACTGAAAACGTCGGAAAATTCCTTCAGCAGCGATCTAAGCTGTTGGCGCTCTGAATTGGACAGGTCCGTCGATCCCGCACAAAGCGCGTCGAGCCACCCTTCATCGCCGTCCGAATGCGGGTGCGTCCGGGAAGCAGTGTCAACGTGGTTCGCGACAGGTTCCTCGCAGGGCACCGGCGTCGCGTGAGCGAGTACCGTCCCTTGAGGAACCACTACTGTCTGCGACCCCACATTGAGGACCACGATGAAAGGGTCCCCGTCCCCTCTTATGACGGTCTGGGCCGGAATTAAATGAGGCCCATTAACCCCGGCCCTAGACGGTCCCAGCACAACACCCTGATCCCCAACGCCCTTAGCGAAGGGCCTACGAAGTTTCAGAGGCACTAACATTTGAGCTCCCGGCGGCACACGCACTGTTTTAACGACGAACGCCGGAACTGTTGTGAACGCCGTCCGAGCCGCAACAGGGGAAGGCAGGAACGCCATGCGTCGCCCCGACGGAAGCTCAATGCATCCTTGGTCGATCAAAATACGAATTGGCATTTTGCCTAAGAAGTCCGTCCCCAGCAGGCACGGAACCGCCAGCGAGGAGGAAACAAAAATCGGCCCCGACAATTTGATGTCCCCGATAGAAATTTGCGCTCGAATCTGTCCCATGATGCCGAGAGAGCCCCCGTTAGCGGCATAGAATGGGACGTTAACCGGCAGCAAAGGACGGCTCTGTACAGGTAGAATATTGTAAATTAGCTCCGAAATGATTGTCGCCGATGCCCCCGTATCGACTAGGATGCGTACCTCTACCCCGTCAATGTGACCGACCACGGCCGACGACCCCGACGACGCGGCCACCACGCGATGGGCTAACACGGACCACTGCTTGGGCTCGATTTGAGTCCCCGCAGTGATCCGTGCCGGCCCGTCGCAGCGCAACATCGGCCCCCCGTTCGTTGTGGTGCGAGAGTGTGCGACAGGTGGGTGCTTTGGCCAAACATGTGTGGTGCCGCGACTCGCCGGATCATGTTGCTGGAGCTTGGGAGGAGGAGGAGGGCCGGCGTCCCGTCGCAGCGTCGTCCCGCGCTGTCGAGGAGAGCGGCACCCTGAGGCGACGTGGCCCCGGACGCCGCAGTTGAAACAACGCGGGAGCGCCGGCGGAGATGATGGACGGTCGAAGCGGCTCGACCCGTCCCGGCCCGACCGTGCTCCTGTCGCCTGTTGCCGTCGATGGTCGACGTTGTAGAGCTCTTCCGTCGGAAGGGTGGCTGCAGCCACCGCACGCCCAGCCGATGCCCTGCTGGCTTTCCGCCGCAGTGACAGAAGGTTGGCGTGGAGGAGCCGCGCAGCCTGGAGAGAAGTCATCTCCGCGTCCTCCTGTGCGACGACAACGATGTCGAGGTCGTCTGCCAGGAGGAGGATCTTCTCCGTGACCATCGCGTCCACACCGTCGTCGTCCATACGAGGAAAGGCCGTCTTCGCCAGCGCCAGGAGACTTGTCCGGAATGCCAGGGGCGACTCTTTTTCACCCCGCTTGCGATCGTAAAACTGCTGTCGGCATTCAGCTGAAGGTCCATAGACCCCGGCCAGCAGCTGTAGCGCCATCGGTAGCGTAGAACGCTTCTCCCTCGGCGCCGATGTGAGTGCGGCGAGCGCGTCGCCGTCGAGGAGCGCCGGCAGCGCGCAGAGAGCCTCATCATCCGACCAGTTTGCCATTTCCTGATGGGCGAGGAAGCGTCGCCGAAAGCCGCCCCAGTCTCCCTCCGCGCCGATGAACTCCTTAAGCGGGGGCAGTCTCTGGTGTAGCGCAGCGGTTGTTGTAGAACCCCGCAGGTTGTTGTCACCACGACTCGGCTGTGCATCGGCGCGAACGGCCGATGGCATCGCCTGTCGCAGCCGCGATGACGCACCCTCCGCCGGTGATGACGCGGCAGCCCCAGCGAGGCCGATGTCGGAGCCGATGTTCAAGCTGGCCACGCCCTGAGCAGCCGCGGCGTCGATGGCGGGAAATTCAAAGTTAGAATTTTCTAAAATGGCGGGAAGGCGCTCCGGTCGTCGGCACCCCTCGCCCCGTGGTGGACCACCAGCCCCCAATCGCGTGATGTTGTCCAGCGTGGCGGCAGCGGCATACAGCAGCTCCGCCAGCCTTTCGTGAGCCAGCCATAGCGCGTCTGGCTGCGGCCCCTCTTCATGCTGATGCCCCGGTAAGAAGGCGTCAGGCCCCGGCTGCACCATGTCTTGTTGAGCCGTCTCGGGCTCGACGATCTCAGCAGTGTCCTCCTCCTGTGGTACTCTGGCTCGAGCAGTATGGCGTGTTTCCATGTTCGTAGTACTTCTGACACCAGATGAAGTACCGGTGAGGACGCTTGACACTCAGGTTGAGGCACACGTGTATTTATTTTACAAGTCGTCACGACAGGACAGCACTTGAGGGGGTATCGGCCCCCTCACCCGTATAACTGGGGATACACCCCTAGCTATCCCTGACCTACCCCGAGTCCTCCACTAACGGGCTAGGGGAGGCTGTCTGGCCCGACACTGGTGAGTCGGGCTACGGTACCCGGAGTCCCAGAGTGCTGACTCTGGTTCACGGGACCACGCCGCTGGCTCGGTCCTGCGCGGCCCTGACAAGGGCGGCGTCTCAGGGGAGTCCAGGGCTCTAGCTACCTGGGTCTTCAGTCTTCCCTTCTTCGTTCTAATACTGAGCCCCGAGCTCTCTCTGTCATCCCCTTTTATACCCCCTCCCGGATCACAACCGCCGGGCAGCCCTGATGCGGACGTCGTTGCGGGCACCCCCCCGTTTACTCCCGGAGCTCCGCCCACTGTGTTTGTTCGCCGTTTGCTCCTATGTACAAACAGCCCCTTTATAACAGCCCTACAGTAGTATCTACTGAGTCAAAAGTAGTATCTACGGACTGCAGTAGTATCTACCGACTCTACCTCAGTTTTGTGCTCCTGTGTTTTTGCACACTTTTATTATAAAAAAAAATTTACACGCTTTTATTTAACTCTATTGTATCCTCAAATATTGTAACTCATAATTTACCCACTTCCCAATGTGGTATCGACTGCAAACTTGATACACTTATGTCATACTGATGACAATACTATTTTCTATCATAAAATAAAAAAAANCATCAATTTTAAAACATTCTTTTATACGCTTTTTATAAACTCTGTTGTTGTCGTATCCTAAAATCTTGTAACTCAAGCTAACCAACTTCCCAATGTCGTATCGACTGCAAACTTGGTATACGTATGTCATACTGATACTATATGCTATCATTAAAATAAACACAAATATTTTTAAACAATGTTATGTATATGTTATGTTTCGGCTTGGGTCTAATTGGCCACCCTCAACTGACGTTGGCTATGAATCACCACGGTCCCGTACGTTATGGCAAGCTTCAGGGCCACTTCCTGGAGTCGTGGAGTTCAGCCATTACTCGTACGGTACATTTCATTAAAGAGTGTTTAAAAAAAGCATTTTAAATATTACTTGTTTATTCGCCTTTTTTACGCCAAGGAGAACATCTCTCCCAACGAGATCGCGTGCGTTGCCAGGGGCAACCGCGAGTCAGCATTTCCGCGCATGCGCAGATGCGTGCTTTTGCACCGCAATCAGCGTAATAATGTCAAGTTATAAAGTGTGATTTAATTAGTTTACATTTCACGGAGGGGGAAAAACAAAGAGCGCTTTTTATTCCGAGGGCTTTGTGCGTTATATCTGTGTACTTTGTTAAAACGTCAACCCGACAGTTTGTCAATTAAAAACATTGCAAGGCATGTGCACAGACAGACAGACAAAAATGTACGTTTATAGGTAAGACTAGCTTTACTACCCGGCTTCGCCCGGGTCTTGGATCCACGACGCTAGGCCGCCTTTGTCTCCCCAGTGGCGATGTTCATACGCCACAGCAGTTACTCGTTTTGAGGCTGAGTAGACCTAGGGGAGGCCCAGGACCGGTTCAAATAGTCGTCACCGGTGGTGGCCGTGAGCGGGAATGGAACTCGGGTCGCCGGGTTCGTAGCGTGGCGCGCTAACCACGACACTACAATGCGTTACGCTTCCGTTGTAGGATTTGTGTGAGGCGCGCCGATCCGCTGTAGGGTTTTAGTGAGGCGCGCCGATCCGTTGTAGGGTTTGTGTGAGGCGTGCCGATCTGTTGTAGGGTTTTAGTGAGGCGCGCCGATCCGTTGTAGGGTTTTAGTGAGGCGCGCCGATCCGTTGTAGGGTTTTAGTGAGGCGCGCCGATCCGTTGTAGGGTTTTAGTGAGGCGCGCCGATCCCCCGCGATACAATAATACTGTGTAATCGCTCTAATTTTATGATTTACCGAGCCTATAATAGTAATTGCACACATTGGGGTGGCGGTGGAGTGAAGAGGACGTGTAACTTTGATGAATTTACCTGAGAGTCGCGTGGTGGGTATCGAGGCCTAGCACCGTGCAGAGCCTCCGGCCTCGCCTGATTTTCCCACCCGGTCGACGCTGGGTACGGGTGCGGTCCCCCCCTCCCCCCCGCGCTACAATAATACTGTCTAATCGCTATAATTTAATAATCGACCGACCCTATAATAGTAATTGCACACATTGTGGTGGGGGGGAGTGAAGAGGACGTGAAACTTTGTGTTAATGCGTGCGCCTATTTTTAACGGGAATAAAAAATGGCGTCCACCCCGCGGCGAAAAAGTCGCTACTCGTTGCCAGGGGCAACCGCCGTCCAATGAAAGCGGCGAAGGCGTCGCTACCCGTTGCCAGGGGCAACCGCCGTCCAATGAAAGTGCGTATGGTCCGGCGACACACAGACACACAGACAGACAGATGCACGATTTTATATATATAGAGGATTACATTTTGCGGTTCAAATATATAAAACTACTGTTTCAATGTGTGATGTTTATGTAAATGTAAAGTAGTAACTCGGCAGGAGACGACTTCACGGGTAGCACACTCTTTTATTTCACCAACTTATAGTTACACGGATGACTAACACCCACTTCGTTACACGGGTGACTAACACCTCACTCAGCTACTCGGGTGACTAACACCCACTCAGCTACCAGGGTGACTAACACCCACTTAGCTACTCGGGTGACTAACACCCACTCAGCTACACGGGTGACTAACACCCACTCAGCTACACGGGTGACCAACACCCCCCTTAGCTACTCGGGTGACTAACACCCACTCAGCTATACTGACACGGGCTCTCACGCCCCGTAGCCTTCCGGGACACACCCAGCCGGGGTGCCCGTCTCGGCTCTGGGTACCACCGTCCCGACCCACACGGGCGTCGGACTACGGGTCCCCCAGTCTCGGCTCCGAGCCACACAGGGCCCCGGTCCTCACAAGGACGGCGGGACTAGGGGTCTCGGGTCACTACCTCCTCCACCCCGTCTTCGGTCTTCAACTGGTTAACACTGACCACGAGTGCTCTCGCGCGTCTCCCTTTATACCCCTCCTGCGGACGTCGCTGAGAGCACCCATCTTATCTGACCAATCACTGCGCACTCGCTACGATCCTCTTTTCCCAGCTTGTGTCAGCGCGCCTTACCACCGGCGCGCGCGTCCATACCACGCCCACATCGCGTGCCCAACCCCGCGCCCCGTGATCCATCACTGTCGGCGCACGTCAACACCACCACTACATCACCCCCTACCACATAGCTCGCAGCCGACCTGGCTGCTAATAAAATATACAACACCCCTTCACCCCTATGTGTGCCCCGTAACATAACAACAAAACCCTAACAACACAACATGAACACCGCAATCCGCAAAACCTAGCAACCGCCACACCCACAACAAGAACAATATGCACAATCCGGCGAGTGGCAACGATAATGTGTATGCGGAAAGAGTAATAAAAAAAAAAATTCTTTATTCATTTTCTCTTCTCTTCTCTCCGACTCGTGCAGCGTCCCAATCTGTCCGAGCGTCCCTTGAACGGGACATTACCCCGGCAGAGGGGAACCCGGCGGCGAGGTCGGGTTTTAAACAAAACAAGACATTTTTTTTTTTTTTTATTTTTTCATGAAAAGTGTTGCGTCCTAGCCCGAGTCCGCCTTGCCGGTCCGTCGTACGGCACCAGACGCAGTTGGCCATCCGGTGGCGCCGGCAGTTCAGGAAGGCATGGGCCAGGCATCGGGGCTCTGCGCGAGCCGCGGGTTCCGGTTCCCGACGGTCAACAGCCGTCAGGTCCGAGACACCTGGGGGTGGGTCAGGTGGAGACACGTGAGGATCAGCCTGCGACACATCCCTCCCCGAGTCGACGGTCACATCACACGCTCGGTCGTCACGGCACAACCCGGGTCACGCGGCGCCGCGTAGGGTTTCAGTCGGGAGGGGTGCACGTACCAACGGCGTTTTCCCCATTTAATCTGTATACTCTGGGGTCGTGCAACTCGCACAATTTCCACCGGTCCCCTCCATGGTCTCAACAGTTTGGGGGACGTAGCCAACGGTGCGTGTGGACAATGCAGCCAGGCCTTATCGCCCGGTTCCCAATTGTGCGTATGCACCTTCCGTCCATGCAATCGCTCGTTCGCGATCTGCCGAGACGCGAATTCAATCTCGCAGCCTCTCGCGCTTCAGCCAATTTGGCGATGTTAAACTTGATATGGTCTGCCAATTTAGATTTTGCACGTGGCTGGGAAATCCCCAGTTGGACGTCCATGGCCGGATCGGCCTCCCGCCCATACATCAGAAAAAATGGAGAAAACCCCGTCGCCGCATGAGGTGCCATCCGATAGGCCGCTAGTACCCCGGTACCTGTAAGTCCCAATCCACCTGGTCGTCGCATACCTGTTGGCACAGCATAGACGTAATCGTCCTGTTCAGACGTTCAACCATACCGTCAGTCTGCGGNTGGTACGGGGAGGTACGTACTTTCTTTGTACCCAACAGGTCGCACACCTCGCGCAACAAAACGCTCGAAAAAATTTTCCCTTGATCCGTCAGCAAGCGTTCGGGGGCGCCCTTGTCCAAAACATAACCTTGGACAAAGGCGTCCGCCACTGCCGCAGCCGACTGGTTGGCGAGTGGCCACGCCATGGGCCAGCGGGTGAAGTACTCTACGCCAACCAGCAGGAACTTATTTCCCCGAGGCGTAGCGGGAAAGGGCCCCAAGATGTCCAGCACGACCAATTCGTTCGTGCGCGAAACCTGAATGGATTGCAGCGGTGGATTAGCCGCTATTGGTGGCGGTTTTCTTTGGGCGCACCCTACACATCCCTTAAGAATGTTCGCCACGTCGTTGCCCATCCCCGGCCAATAGTAGTCTCGCTGAATGAGGGCGAGCGTTTTGTGAAACCCCAGATGCATGAGTCGTTCATGGGCAGCCAGGACGACCCTACCCCGTACAGCAACCGGCACCACAAGCATGTGACGCCGGGACATGTTGTCCCACTTCATCAAGAGGCCCTGTCTGCACACCCAGAAACCGACCCGCGTTTCCCCACCCTCGGGATCGTCAACCTTCCGACGTAGCGCGAGTAGGGAGCTGTCGGCCATTTGCAGACGGCCCCACTCGATGAGAGGCAATGCTAACAGCGAGTCCCTCCCCGTGGGGCGTCGACCCCGTAGTATCCGTGGCGGCGAGCACCAGTTCCGCGGGGACAGTGACAGAGGGTTTACACCGCGCCGATCCTAACAGACATGCGCATTCCGTACGCGGCGGCAACCGTGACAATGCATCCGCATTCGAGTGGCGCAACCCCTTTCGGTAAATCGTCGTGAATTGGTAGTCCTGAAGGACCTCCAACCATCGGGACAATTGGCCGGATGGCTGCGCCACCCGCATAGCGTATTGGAGAGCCGCATGGTCCGTGCGAACCGTAAAGTGACGGCCATACAGATACGGCCTGAATTGCTGTATAAAAAACACAATCGCCACCAATTCACGCCGTGTCACGCAGTAGCGTTGTTCCGCGGGGGACAGAACCCTGCTACCGTAGGCGACCACCCATTCGACCCCCCGACCACCTGTGAGAGCACTCCCCCGATACCCGTGTTACTGGCATCCGTGTCGAGCACAAACGGTTGCGTGAAATCGGGGTAACACAAGGGGGAGCCTGCACCAAGGCGTCACGAAGGGAGCAGAACGCGGCCTCCTCCTCCGGCCCCCAGTGAAACCGCACCCCTTTTGCCGTCAAAGCGTGCAGGGGCCTGGCTATGGTGGCAAACTGCTTGACAAAACGACGGTAATAGGAGGCAAATCCTATGAAGCTGCGGACTTCAGTGACAGAGGTCGGCGTTGGCCATGTGCCGACACATTTCGTCTTAGCAAGGTCCGTCGAGATCCCCGAACGGCTAACGATATGGCCCAAATACCTGACCGATTCCCGAAGCAAAAAACATTTAGCCGGTTTAAATTTTAGCTTAGCGGAACGCATCCTGAGGAACACTGCTCTCAGTCGCTGGAGGTGCTCCTCAAAAGTCCGGCTGAAAACGATGATATCATCGAGATAGATCAAACAGGTGTCCCATTGGAGGCCTGACAAAACCAATTCCATGAGCCTCTGGAACGTGGCAGGAGCGGAATGTAAACCCATGGGCAATCGGTTGAACTCAAATAGCCCTCCCGGTGTCCGGAAAGCGGTTTTTGGTTTAGATTCGTCATCGAGGGGCAATTGCCAAAATCCCGAAAGCAAATCGAGCGTCGAAAAAAACTGTGCTCCTGCCAAGGCATCCAGCGACTCATCCATCCTGGGGAGCGGATACGCATCGGCCATTGATATTTTGTTTAGGCGGCGGAAATCGACACAGAACCGCAGGGATCCATCCTGTTTTTTAACCAAGACGATAGGAGCACCCCACAGACTGGAAGAGGGCCCAATGATGTCGGCCGCCAACATGTCATTTACCGCCGACTGCACATGCTCCTTCTCGGCTGGACTGAGCCGGAAGGGATTCTGTCGAATAGGGGCCGCGTCCCCAGTAGCTATGTGGTGGCGCAACAGGTCTGTGCAGCCAATATCGTACTTGTGCCTGCTAAACACGTCAGCGAACTCGAGTAGCAAGCCCCTCAATGCACCCAACTGCACACTGGACAAGGTACTGGACCCGGCACACAACGAGTCCAACCACTCCGTCCCCTCCTCACTTTGGGGATGCGTATCGGCACTTGAATCGGCGTGAGCAACGAGCTGTTCCTCGACGGGTAGCGGCGCGGCGTGAGCCAGCACCGTTCCCTGCGTAATCACGGCCGGCCGCGACCCGTATTCAGGACCACAACGAACGGCTCACTGTCCCCCTCACCATGGTCTGGGCCACCGCTAAGTCGAGGTCCCCTTTAGCCCTGTTAGACGGCCCCAACAGAACTCCCTGTGCCCCCGCATCCGCCCCAAGGGGTTTTCTCAACCGAAGGGGTACCAACATTTGCGATCCCGGGGCACCCGTACAGTCCGGGTTGCCAGCGCCTGCACCGTCGCACAAGCCGTGCGTATCTTATTAGGACTCTTCAAAAACTCAACCCGCCGTCCCGACGGAAGATCAATGCAGGCCTGGTCTATGAGAATTTTGATGGGCATTTTAGACAGAAAGTCCGTGCCTAGCAAACAAGGAACGGCCAACGATGATGATACAAAAATAGGACCGCCAATTAATGTCGCCAATACAAATATTCGCCCGAATCTGGCCGATGATTCCCAAAGATCCCCCGTTCGCCGCGTAAAATGGTACGTCCACCGGCAGAAGGGGTCGACATTGGACGGGAAGAATGTTATAAATAAGGTCGAAATGATAGTGGCTGACGCACCCGTGTCCACGAGCACCCGGACCTCAACCCCGTCAATGTACCCCGTTACCACGGACGACCCGGCCGACGCAGCCACTATCCTGTGGGCCAATTCGGACCACTCGACTGCATTCGGGCCGTACGCGGACCCCTCTCGCCGAACCGAACCCCCGGTGCCCATACACGGTCCCCCACCGCTAAGCGGCGACCCGAACGTGCCGTGCGTGTGGACCGAACGTGTGAGGTGCCGCGACTTGCCGGGTTCAGCTGGGATGTCTTGAGGCCCTGGTCGTCGTCCGGACGTGGTCCCGCGGTGCGTTGACGCGGGGCCCGGCACCCGGACGCGACGTGGCCCCGAAGGCCGCAGTTGTAGCAGACGACGAGGGACGTCGCAGGTTTCGGTTGCTCCAGCTTGCGGGAGGAACGTGTGGGCGAACGACCTCCCGTTCTCCACTCCCCGGCCTTGAAACAGCGAAGGCCTCCTCCCGAGGCACAGCAGGCTGAGGTCCGATGATCGTGGCGGCCGGTGCCCCGTTCTCCACCGATGCGCAGACGACCGTCGGCTTCCGCTTTAGGACCTCGTAAGCGTGAATACTCGTGGCAATCCCCAGGGAGCAGATGTCCATTTCGTCCGCCGTATTAATGGGAACTCCCAATCCGTGAGCCAGCGCCAGCAGCTGCTCCGTCACCATGGCGTCCTTCCCCTCCTTGTCCATGCGGGGAAAAGCTGAGTCCGCCAGGGCGAGCAGCGCCGTGCGATAGGCGAGCGTTGTTTCTCCAACCACCTTCCGCCGATCGTAGAACTGGTGGCGACAGGTCGAGGATGGCCCGAACACCTTGGCCATCAGGTGTAGCGCGGCCTGGAGCGTTGAGCGGGACGACCTCGGGGCAGACGTGAAGGCCGCAAGCGCGTCGTCGTCGAGCATCGCTGGCAGCGCGCGCAGGGCAGTGGCGTCGGACCACCCCGACATTTCTTGATGCGCGTTGAACCGTCGCTGGAAGGCTCCCCAGTCGCCCCCGTCCGCCTTGAACACCGACAGCGCGGGCAATCGTTGCTGGAGGACTCGATCGTCGTCGTCGTTGGAACGATTTTCCCGCGCGCCGCTGTGGTTGTAGAAAATGTCGGCTCCGTCTGCAGGCGCAAAATGGAGAGCTCCGGCGCTCGCCGATGACGCGGGCTGCGCTGTGTGGAGATCTCTGGCCACGTGGTGTCCGCGTTTCCCGCCAACCGGTGGCGGACCCTCAAAAATGGCGCCAACTCCAAAACTTTTGGCGCGAAACGCCTTATGGCGGGATCCCTCCAGCCGCACCGCCTCCTCCAACCCCGCAGCCGTTCCTCCGCCCGCTGAAACGGAGATTTCCGCCAAGATCGCAGCGGCGGCGAGCAGCAACTCCGCCAGGCGGGAGTGTGCGTCCTGCAGGCTGGTGTCGGAGGCAAGCGGAGCATCGGCCATTTCTGCGAAGTGCTGCATCGGCGGCATCTCCTCGTCCTCTCCTCCCGAAGGTGGTGTCTCCGGTACGCCGTCGTCTCCCCGATCTTGCACGTGGGAACGAGAAGTCTTCCTTGTGTCCATTCTCCTTGAAGACAGGTTTACTTCTGACGCCAGTTGTAAAGTAGTAACTCGGCAGGAGACGACTTCACGGGTAGCAAACTCTTTTATTTCACCAACTTATAGTTACACGGATGACTAACACCCACTTCGTTACACGGGTGACTAACACCTCACTCAGCTACTCGGGTGACTAACACCCACTCAGCTACCAGGGTGACTAACACCCACTTAGCTACTCGGGTGACTAACACCCACTCAGCTACACGGGTGACTAACACCCACTCAGCTACACGGGTGACCAACACCCCCTTAGCTACTCGGGTGACTAACACCCACTCAGCTATACTGACACGGGCTCTCACGCCCCGTAGCCTTCCGGGACACACCCAGCCGGGGTGCCCATCTCGGCTCTGGGTACCACCGTCCCGACCCACACGGGCGTCGGACTACAGGTCCCCCAGTCTCGGCTCCGAGCCACACAGGGCCCCGGTCCTCACAAGGACGGCGGGACTAGGGACTCGGGCCACTACCTCCTCCACCCCGTCTTCGGTCTTCAACTGGTTAACACTGACCACGAGTGCTCTCGCGCGTCTCCCTTTATACCCCTCCTGCGGACGTCGCTGAGAGCACCCATCTTATCTGACCAATCACTGCGCACTCGCTACGATCCTCTTTTCCCAGCTTGTGTCAGCGCGCCTTACCACCGGCGCGCGCGTCCATACCACGCCCACATCGCGTGCCCAACCCCGCGCCCCGTGATCCATCACTGTCGGCGCACGTCAACACCACCACTACATAAACATCGATGTTTATGTTACGATAACGTTCGATTTTATCGCAGCCGCGATTTAGTCTATTCCTTTAACTTGATTTTGTGAAAAAGTTTGTATTAAACTTCAGTGAGTGCAAATAATGGCAAACACACACCGCAGAGGAAAAACAACCACAAAGCCACATGCATAAGGCTTAAAGTCACAACTTTACGCCCGCCTATTGCCCTACACAATTCTGACACACACAGTCCACCGATTCCATTTCTGCACAGCACATCCGCTCCAAGGAACTTCAGCTGGGAGGCCAGCACTCAATTTTCAGCTGGCAGTCTTGTATGTATGATGAACTTCTTTCACACCGTACATAGCCAACCGTGTTAATCGGAGGTGCGAGAGGACAACAAACTAAAGAAAAAAAAAGTTCTAAAGAAATACGTTTTCAATCTAGATTCAAAAGTGCATCTCTCTAGTGGCTTTCTAATATCGTAAGGAAGAACGTTCCAGACGGCCTTAGAAGCGCATCTAAAAGAATGTGATGCGCTAACCGTCTTTGTCCGATGGCTAGTCAATAGCCGCAACGAAGATGACCGGAGGTCGTGCGATGGTTTATGATCCTTGAGATTAGCAAGGTATTGTGGTTCATTTGTGGCAAGCACTTTGTGTGCAGTGAGTGTCACTTTATAATACATTCGTTCAGCAACCGGAAGACAATAGAACTCAGCAAACACTGGACGGACATAATCGGATCTTGTAGTACCCATCATGACACATGCCAAACAATTGTGTACAACCTTAAGAAATGTTTTGGGTGAGATCGCATAAATATAAATGCGTCGTTAAACCCGCCACCACCTGAAAGAGTCAGTAAGGTTTGTCACGTCAACAAAACGTGCCAATTAGTTACAAGTTCAGAATACCGGTGTGTTGTGTAAACCGACATTTACAATTCAAGTACAGATAGTCCCCGAGTTACGATGGTCCGACTTATGATATTTTTGACTTACGATGGGGTGGTCGTAATGCATCTCCATCGTAAGTAGAGGACTACCTGGACTACGTTTCACTTGTCTAAAATATATCAGTGAAGGTGATGTCACCACTGTGGGCTTAGCGGGTGCAAAAGTTACAATGGAGCATGTTAATCAGTTAATTTACTGTACCTATTATTGGTTTGGGTTATTCACAGTTAATCGACATACATAATATATGTACATTATATTAATCTAAGATCATGCAGAGAATATGCAGTACCTATTATCGGCTGCTCAAAGTTCATCAACATTCAATGGCGGGTTTAAGGTGACATTTATATTTATGCGATCTAACGCACAACCCTTCATTGTGGATAATATTGGTCGCGAATGCCTACTGCCAGAGGTGTGGACTCGAGTCATGTGACTTGGACTCGAGTCAGACTCGAGTCATGAATTTGATGACTTCAGACTCGACTTGGACTTGCATAACAATGACTTTGTCCCACCTCTGAGGTGTGGACTCGAGTCATGTGACTTGGACTCGAGTCAGACTCGAGTCATGAATTTGATGACTTCAGACTCGACTTGGACTTGCATAACAATGACTTTGTCCCACCTCTGCCTACTGCTTCATGTTAATTGTGTACACGCCTCAGCTTGGTAGTGTTTGCTGAGGGTAGAGCGGCCTGGGCTGGATACTCGGCCCCAGCCCGCTCCCCCTGGTCCCCACAAGACGCCGCTCTGCATTGCCTGTGGATGCTGTGGCTAACCAGTCTGTTTTTTTATATAACGAGTCAAAGGTGAGTGATGGAGAAGATGTGGCGGTAATGGAAGCAGGATTGGTTTTCAAGTTCAAGTTCATTTATTATGTATAGCCCTGTGAGCCATTCGGCTCTTGAATCGGGTGCAACCGCAACAAACAAAAAACAAAAACATGAACAAGAAAACATCTTAAAGTGACTATGTGCAAACAGAAAATCCAAGAAAAGACAGCAAAATATTGCAGAAAAAGCACCGTACACCAACACTTTGTGCAAAAATTCCAGTGGGATGCAAGTCAAACAACAACAACCACAAGACAACTTAGATTAAGGCCATCAGTCTAACTCTGTACTACAACAAACAAACATGGCCAAACCAAAACACTTTTCTAAAATCACCAAAATAAAGCCATAAAAGCAATGAAACAGTGGTCATAGGAACTGTGACCGAATTTTCACAATAAACGACGTAAACAACATGTACTACCAAACTCTGCAGCCATAGCCGGCTGCATGAGTCACTCCACAACAGCAGGAGCATCAGTCGGAGTATCAACATGTTTCACTAAATCAAAACACAGATCGTACTTTGCAGTGATCATCTGGAGCGAAACATTGTATTTTAGGCCACTAAATTACAGTGGCAGCTAGGGGTGTACAACTCCTCTAGAGCATATTCTTAGGTTTTCGGTAAAGTCACGTAGATAAAAAATTTAAATTAATAAAAGTAAAATAAAAATCACGACGTTTCGGAGGCAACACAAGCTTCCGTCTTCAGGTGGAACCGTCACAGCCCGACAGCTGTATCAAGTAAATGAGAGATTACAGGAGATACCAATCCGTATATATTATGGTTGAGGGGGGGAAGGGCCAGGAATGGCCCACTTTTTATTATTATGGTAAGGTGCGGCTTGAGACTATGAATAGACTGCATAACAAAAGACTGAGCCTTTATTATGGAGAGGTTCGGTTTGTGACTACCGCCTAGCCTACATAACAAAAGTGTGAAAAAAGAAAGCTAGACCTGGTAGAAAGCTAAACCTGGTAAAACAAAACTGGCTGTCCATCAGTAACCTGCAATAGTTTTCTGTCAAATAAGATGGTCCAAATAAGTGTAGTTAAATCTTTTTTTGCATGGTTAATCACATCTTTCCAATGATTAACGGTGCGGCTTGAAACTATTAATAGACTGCATAACAAAAGACTGAGCCTTTATTATGGAGAGGTTCGGTTTGTGACTACGCCTAGCCTACATAACAAAAGTGTGAAAAAAGAAAGCTAAACCTGGTAGAAAGCTAAACATGGTAAGACAAAACTGGCTGTCTATCAGTAACCTGTAATAGTTTTCTGTCAAATAAGATGGTCCAAATAAGTGTAGTTAAATCTGTTTTTGCATAGTTAATCACATCTTTCCAATGATTACTCAGTTTGTAACCATCATCACGGTTGAAATTATGTCTGTGTTTGTATATTTGTATGGCTTCGTGTACAAACCTTTGATGGTAGCCAGGAGGTTTGCAGAGCGCCTTGGTCTCGGAAAAGACAATTTCATGAGAGCCCACAGAGTTGTAGCAATGATCGGCAACGGCCAAAGAATCAGTTCTGCCGTGTTTCAGATCTGATCGGACACGATCAGAAACATGACGTTTCGTTTTTCCAATGTAGCAATCACCTCAACTGCAACTCAATTTGTAGACTCCAGGATACTGCAAGTCAGGAACGACATCCTTCACAGATGGAATCAGTTTTGATTTAAAGCTTTCGTGACTGCAGGGATTCATCTTCTTGGTTCTTTCGGTAAAGTCACGTAGAATGGAAGTAATAAAATAATAAAAATAAAACATAATAAAATTATTCTCACGACGTTTCGGCCACAACGCAGGCAGCCGTCCTCAGGTGAAAACCAGGTCCGTCGAGGCGACAGAGTCTGAATGAAACAGCACACGAGCTTGGAGCATATATATAAGCTGGGCGCCTTGACGAAGGAATTTGCATATCAAGAGGAATTTAGCATATTTATGGGAAATGCAGGAATGTGATTAGTACTACATATGCATGTGCATTATGCAGGATTAACAGCATCAAAGGGAGCTGCAGTTGCTGTTGCTGCTGATGCAGTTGCTGCTGCTGCAGTTGCTGCTGCTGCAGTTGCTGCTGCTGCTGGAGTTTCTGCTGCTGCTGCAGTTTCTGCTGCTGCTGCAGTTGCTGCTGCTGCTGCAGTTGCTGCTGCTGCTGCAGTTGCTGATGCTGCTGCAGTTGCTGCTGCTGCTGCAGTTACTGCCTTATCCATTTTAATATAACACTATGTATTATTCTGCCCACCCTAATGTGTATCACACTGCTATATATTTACTATACAATTACAACACCATACAATACTCTGCACACTGCACCATGCCAGTGAGTGGAACGCGGTCTGAAAGTCACCGTAAACGTGAACATAATCGTTGAAACCTTCTGCAGCCAGGCCACCAAGATTGTACGGCTTGCCAAAGATACATAAAGAAGATACACCTCTTCGTCCCATTGTCTCTACTATCAACTCCCCCACTTACAAACTGGCTCGTTTTTTGTCCGAAATCCTACGGCCTTTCACTGGAAAAACCACCTCTGCAGTACTAAACTCTACTGACCTGGTATCGACAATCAAGGGGATTGCCCTGTCCCCAGACGACCTGCTTGTCAGTTTTGATGTGGTTTCCTTGTTCACCAAGGTGCCTGTGCCTGACACCATCGCAATCATTGAAGACTTGGTTCATCAAGGACTGAATGCTGGGGTACCCCCCTGGTGAGACACTGCTTAACCAATACATACTTCACCTGGAATGGAACCTTCTACAAGCAAATTGAGGGCACCCCAATGGGCTCCCCCCTATCTCCGGTTGTAGCCAACATCTTCATGGAGAAATTTGAGACGGACGCCATCCAGACTGCCACTCTACGCCCGACCTTATGGAAGAGGTACGTAGACGACACTTTTGTCATCTGGCCACATGGCCGGCCTGCTCTAGACCAATTTCTCGACCACATCAATTCCATACACCCAGCCATCAGATTCACCATGGAAGTCGAAAATGATGGCAAGCTACCCTTTTTGGATGTCCTAATCAAAAGGAGACCTGATGGTTCAATGAGCCACTCTGTCTACAGGAAAGCCACCCACACGGATGCTTATCTAAAACCGGATTCCCACCACCATCCATCCCAGAAGAATTCCCTCATCAAGACTCTATATCATAGAGCCCAATGCATCTCCGACCATGAACACATTTCCAGTGAACTCAAACACGTACGCCAAGCTCTTAAGGCTAATGGTTACTCCGACTACACAATCCGCAAAGCCATCACTCCAACCATCAAGAAGGATCCTGTTGAGGAGCCTTTCAAGACCATCACCTTACCCTACATTGCTGGGGTCACAAAAAAGATCTCCAAAATCCTGATTAAACACAAGATCCAGGTCCGATTCAACACAGTACATAAAATCCGTGATCTGGTCCCGTCTGTAAAAGATGTGGTTCCAGACATACAGTACCCTGGCGTCTACAAACTAAGTTGCCTCTGTGGTAGCAGTTACATTGGGGAAACCAAACGACATGTCTCGGACCGCATCCGTGAACATAAGGCAGACCTGAAACACGGTAGGACAAACACCTCAGCCGTGGCAGATCACTGTTACAATTCAGTGGGCTCACATGACATTGACTTCTCCAAGACAGAGGTTCTCTGCAAGCCATCTGGCTATCATGAGAGATTCGTTCATGAGGCGATCCACATATACAAACACAGAGACAATTTCAACCGAGAAGATGGATTCTGGCTTAGCAATCATTGGAAGGACGTAATAAACCATTTCGGATCTTAACTGATTGTGTTCACGTTAACGGTGACTTTCAGACCGCGTTCCACTCACTGGCATGGTGCAGTGTGCAGAGTAATGTATGGTGTCGTAATTGTATAGTAAACATATAGCAGTGTGATACACATTAGGGTGGGTAGAATAATACATAGTGTTATATTAAAATGGATAAGGCAGCAACTGCAGCAGCAGCAGCAAGTGCAGCAGCAGCAGCAAGTGCAGCAGCAGCAGCAGCAAGTGCAGCAGCAGCAGCAACTGCAGCAGCAGCAGCAACTGCAGCAGCAGCAGAAACTGCAGCAGCAGCAGCAACTTCTGCAGCAGCAGTAACTGCAGCTCCCTTTGATGCTGTTAATCCTGCATAATGCACATGCATATGCAGTACTAATTACATTCCTGCATTTCCCATAAATATGCTAAATTCCTGTTGATATGCAAATTCCTTTGTCAATGCGCCCAGCTTATATATATGCTCTAAGCCCGTGTGCTGTTTCATTCAGACTCTGTCGCCTCGACGGACCTGGTTTTCACCTGAGGACGGCTGCTTGCGTTGTGGCCGAAACGTCGTGAGAATTGTTATATTATGTTTTATTTTTATTATTTATTACTTCCCTTCTACGTGACTTTACCGAAAGAACCAAGAAGATGAATCCCTGCAGTCACGAAAGCTTTAAATCGAAATTGAACATAATCAGTTAAGATCCGAAATGGTTTATTACGTCCTTCCAATGATTGCTAAGCCAGAATCCATCTTCTCGGTTGAAATTGTCTCTGTGTTTGTATATGTTGATCGCCTCATGAACGAATCTCTCATGATAGCCAGATGGCTTGCAGAGAACCTCTGTCTTGGAGAAGTCAATGTCATGTTAGCCCACTGAATTGTAACAGTGATCTGCCACGGCTGAGGTGTTTGTCCTACCGTGTTTCAGGTCTGCTTTATGTTCACGGATGCGGTCCGAGACATGTCGTTTGGTTTCTCCAATGTAACTGCTACCACAGAGGCAACTTAGTTTGTAGACGCCAGGGTACTGTATGTCTGGAACCACATCTTTTACCGACGGGACCAGATCACGGATTTTATGTACTGTGTTGAATCGGACCTGGATCTTGTGTTTAATCAGGATTTTGGAGATCTTTTTTGTGACCCCAGCAACGTAGGGTAAGGTGATGGTCTTGAAAGGCTCCGCAACATGATCCTTCTTGATGGTTGGAGTGATGGCCTTGTGGATTGTGTAGTCGGAGTAACCATTAGCCTTAAGAGCTTGGCGTACGTGTTTGAGTTCACTGCCAATGTGTTCCTGGTCGGAAATGCACGGGGCTCTATGGTATAGAGTCTTGATGAGGGAATTCTTTTGGGATGGATGGGAATCTGACGCCATCAAGACTGCCACTCTACGCCCGACCTTATGGAAGAGGTATGTAGATGACACTTTTGTCATCTGGCCACATGGCCGGCCTGCTCTAGACCAATTTCTCGACCACATCAATTCCATACACCCAGCCATCAGATTCACCATGGAAGTCGAAAAAGATGGCAAGCTACCCTTTTTGGATGTCCTAATTAAAAGGAGACCTGATGGTTCAATGAGCCACTCTGTCTATAGGAAAGCCACCCATACGGATGCTTACCTAAAACCGGATTCCCACCACCATCCATCCCAAAAGAATTCCCTCATCAAGACTCTATACCATAGAGCCCAATGCATTTCCGACCAGGAACACATTGGCAGTGAACTCAAACACGTACGCCAAGCTCTTAAGGCTAATGGTTACTCCGACTACACAATCCGCAAGGCCATCACTCCAACCATCAAGAAGGATCCTGTTGAGGAGACTTTCAAGACCATCACCTTACCCTACATTGCTGGGGTCACAAAAAAGATCTCCAAAATCCTGATTAAACACAAGATCCAGGTCCGATTCAACACAATACATAAAATCCGTGATCTGGTCCCGTCGGTAAAAGATGTGGTTCCAGACATACAGCACCCTGGCGTCTACAAACTAAGTTGCCTCTGTGGTAGCAGTTACATTGGAGAAACCAAACGACATGTCTCGGACCGCATCCGTGAACATAAAGCAGACCTGAAACACGGTAGGACAAACACCTCAGCCGTGGCAGATCACTGTTACAATTCAGTGGGCTCACATGACATTGACTTCTCCAAGACAGAGGTTCTCTGCAAGCCATCTGGCTATCATGAGAGATTCGTTCATGAGGCGATCCACATATACAAACACAGAGACAATTTCAACCGAGAAGATGGATTCTGGCTTAGCAATCATTGGAAGGACGTAATAAACCATTTCGGATCTTAACTGATTATGTTCACGTTTACGGTGATTTTCAGACCGCGTTCCACTCACTGGCATGGTGCAGTGTGCAGAGTATTGTATGGTGTTGTAATTGTATAGTAAATATATAGCAGTGTGATACACATTAGGGTGGGTAGAATAATACAGTGTTATATTAAAATGGATAAGGCAGTAACTGCAGCAGCAGCAGCAACTGCAGCAGCAGCAGCAACTGCAGCAGCAGCAGAACTGCAGCAGCAGCAGAAACTGCAGCAGCAGCAGCAGCAACTGCAGCAGCAGCAACTGCAGCAGCAGCAACTGCAGCAGCAGCAACAGCAACTGCAGCTCCCTTTGATGCTGTTAATCCTGCATAATGCACATGCATATGTAGTACTAATCACATTCCTGCATTTCCTATAAATATGCTAAATTCCTCTTGATATGCAAATTCCTTTGTCAAGGCGCCCAGCTTATATATATGCTCCAAGCTCGTGTGCTGTTTCATTCAGACTCTGTCGCCTCGACGGACCTGGTTTTCACCTGAGGACGGCTGCTTGCGTTGTGGCCGAAACGTCGTGAGAATAATTTTATTATGTTTATTTTTATTATTTTATTACTTCCCTTCTACGTGACTTTACCGAAAGAACCAAGAAGATGGAATCAGATCACGGATTTTATGCACTGTACTGAATCGGACTTGGATCTTATGTTTGTTTAGAATTTTGGAGATCTTTTTGGTCACGCCTGCTATCTGTGAAGGATGTCGTTCCTGACTTGCAGTATCCTGGAGTCTACAAATTGAGTTGCAGTTGTGGTGATTGCTACATTGGAGAAACGAAACGTCATGTTTCTGATCGTGTCCGCGAGCACGAGTCAGATCTGAAACACGGCAGAACTGATTCTTCGGCCGTTGCCGATCATTGCTACAACTCTGTGGGCTCTCATGAAATTGTTTTTCCGAGACCAAGGTGCTCTGCAAACCTCCTGGCTACCATCAAAGGTTTGTACACGAAGCCATACAAATATACAAACACAGACATAATTTCAACCGTGATGATAGTTACAAACTGAGTAATCATTGGAAAGATGTGATTAACCATGCAAAAAAGATTTAACTACACTTATTTGGACCATCTTATTTGACAGAAAACTATTACAGGTTACTGATAGACAGACAGTTTTGTTTACCATGTTTAGCTTTCTACCAGGTTTAGCTTTCTTTTTCACACTTTTGTTATGTAGGCTAGGCGTAGTCACAAACCGAACCTCTCCATAATAAAGGCTCAGTCTTTTGTTATGCAGTCTATTCATAGTCTCAAGCCGCACCTTACCATAATAATAAAAAGTGGGCCATTCCTGGCCCTTCCCCCCCCCGCCCTCAACCATTATATATATACGGAGTGGTATCTCCTGTAATCTCTCATTTACTTGATACAGCTGTCGGGCTGTGACGGTTCCACCTGAAGACGGAATCTTGTGTTGCCTCCGAAACGTCGTGATTTTTATTTTATTTTACTTTTATTAATTTTAATTTTTACCTACGTGACTTTACCGAAAAAACCTAAGAATATGAATCATTGCAGTCACGAAAGCTTCAAATCTAGAATCCTCCAAAGCAGTTTTGAGTGAAGATCTCATAGGTAGTGATTCAAGTTGCAGTTTATTGGCAATTGCATTCCAGACTCTGGGGGCATCAATAGCAAAGGCCCTTCCTCCAGTATTTGTATGGAAATAGGGAATGTGAAGCTGGTAAATGAGCGAAGACCTTAGGTCAAATATGTTCTTTGAAACAGAGAGGAGATCCAGCAGGTAATCTGTGGATTTATTTTGTAAGTACATCATAAATAAATAAGATCTGATGCACAAGCCGTTTTAACACCCTTCCTAATAAACAATATAAATATTAGTCGTTTTCTGGCACTTTAAATGCATTTCTAAGAGTTATGTTTAAGCTACAGGTGACAGGTGGAGATCATATCAAACGAACAGGTTACATTGTTTTAGAAAGTATAGGGGTGTGTTGCGTGTGTGGTGCCACAACGACGGGGCCGCTCTGCCGAACCAGGGAGCCGCCCGGCTTCCCCCACCGCACTGCCCCCATCACCCGCCCCACATAAGCACACACCCGCACGCATTCCCCCCCCCCCATAGAGCTGGAAGGGAAGGTCACCTGATCGACCGGTTTTTATCCGAGAGACCCTTATCGGGATTAATTCTCACGGTTTCCGGCGATCAGGGAATTGGATGACCTCCCCGTGCTACGTGGCACCGCGGCGCTGCGGCCGGCCTTAATATGGTGTGGTCGCGGCGTGGGGCATTCGGCCACCGCGGTTGAGGCGCATTTCCCCCACACACACCCCCACGAGTCGACGGGGCAAGCAGGGGAGGCACGGGACAGCATGAATAGCGGGCTCACAGGGGCTGTTGCGCATAGTCATGGAGGGTTGGGATAATTGCGCTTGAGCGCGCAGGCCCATTGTTAGGGAGGGTAAGGGATTAATTAGGATTTACGCCTTGCACACAGCACACTGATTAGCATATCAACAGCGCCCGGGGAACCGCCGTGCACGGGCTTGGGGTGCACGAGCCGATTGTTCAGCGCAGCATCCCCTTTGAGGTAGGGAGGATAAATAGAGGAGCGGAGAGGGGAAATCGCCCCTTCTCTCCAGGCCAGCGGACCAGCAGGGGTTCCAGCCAGCGACCCGGACGTCCGTGCGACGCATCGAGGTACGCTGTTAGCGCAGAGAGCAGCGAACCTCCGCGGGCACCAAACAGTGAGTGGGGAGGTGAAGTAGGGTATCGTAAGCCGATAAATAGGGAATAGGTACAGGTTTAGTGGAATAGGCCAGCCTCGTCGACTCACTGATTCAACATCAATTCGCAGGTGGCCTATAATAAATCATTAATAGCGAAGCGTGGTCTCGCGTGATCTTGTCGTGCAGTGTGAGCGTGTGGGTGCGCTGTGTGCACAGTGGTTCGCCACGTGAGTGAGCGCTGCGCGGAGCTGAGCGCGCGGGTTGCGCGTGGGTACGCAGTGATTCTGTAGTGCTGCGGCTCGCCTCGGGGGAGCGCTGCGCAGAGCGGTGCGAGAGTGGGTGTCGCGTGTGTTCACTCCGTGTGTGATACAGGTGCGCGAGTATAACGTGAGTTGAGTTGGAGTGCGCGGAGCGACGTGTGTGTGGGCGTGCGTGCGTTCGCTCCGCGTGGGTTGCAGGCGCGCGATTAGGAAAGGGAAGTATCGTAGTAGAGAGGGGCAGAATACTAATCGGTAATTAACCATGCCCATTACGCGGACCCGCGGTGGAGGGGAATCCGCGGGCGACGGCTCCCCCGCCATAGGTGAGGAACTTAGCAGCGGGGGGCGATTGATGATGCTAGCCCGGCCGTTAGCATTATCGAGGGAGGGATCTCGGGGGCTAGCGACCCCACATATTGGTGTCAGAAGCGGGACGATCCCCGCACCCCCAAGGGAAAGAGGCCCCCCAACCCAGGTTAAAATCAAATGCACATTTACGGGCAAAGGAATTCCATCATGGAAATCGTTTGCCCGCAGCATCAGGGGGCTAAAAAGGTTAATGGGTGGTCGGATGAGGAGGCGTTGCAGCAGTTAGAGATACATTTAGATGGACGGGCAGCTGACTTTGTGGAAGCTTTGCCCGCAAGCACACAAACTCAGTGGGAAAAATTAATGTGCGAACTCGAACGGCGCTTCGGCGCCTATGACGAGGAGGAGGCGCAGGCGGCCTTAGAGGCACGCCGCCGCCAGCCCGGCGAGGATCTGCGAGATTACGCCGAGGACGTACGCATGTTGACCCAGCTTGCATACCCGGAGCACGAGGCGAAAGTAATTGAGAGCCTCGCCGCAGGGAAGGTCCAGCGATATTTGGCACGCACCCCGTGGTGGCAGCCAAATATAGACGGTGCACGCCTCTCCTTTAACACACTTGTCGAGCGCGCGCGTAAATGCGAGAAGCTCTCTGGTGAGCACGCGCAACCTCGAGGGAGGGGACGAGAGTGCGCCGTAGCGAGCCTACTCTCGGACGAGGAGGAGGAGCTCGCCATCGCAGTAAGGGGACGGGCAAGGGAGCCCCAGAGACCCAGCGAAACAACTCCGGGGTGGGTAGCTGGGTTACAGACCGGCATCGAGATATGGATGGTAAGATAACCCACGTAGGTGAGAATATGACCAAGCTGAAATCCTCCGTTGAGACCATCCGATCCGAGATGGGGGAACTAGACTCCACGGTAGGAGGGCTAACTGGAAGGATAGCGCTTCTAGAAGCAGAATATGAGCAGCAGCGCACTGGGGGAGGAGGGAGTGGGCAGAGAGCCCACCACGGAGCCGCCACCCCTCCCGGGCGTGTTATGTGTGCGATCGGCGAGGGCATCTCAGGAGGGACTGTCCTCAGGTCGCCCGAGCTAGACAAGAGCTAAGGTCAAACACTAAGGCCCCCCTAGAGAGGGGACCGCCGGTGGGTGAAATCGACGTAGCCCCGACACAAACAAGCTGTGAGAATAATGGCGAGCGAGTGATCTCCACACAGGTTCCAGCAACAACGCCCACAGAAACGGTGACTCCTGGCGACTGGCTACGGGAGCTGGTGGCGGGGATCACGGGGGCCACGTCGCTGGTGGAAGGGGAGGTTAACGGAGTGCGTACCCGAATCCTGCTGGACACGGGGGCGGTGGCCTCGCTCGTGAGCGCAGCGCACTGCAGCGCGATCGGGGTCGACGTGCGTCACCTGCAGGCCCCGGACCGCGCGCTGCACACTGCGAGCGGAGCCGGAATGGGGCTGCTGGGGAAAGCCACCCTAGAGGTCCGCATAGGCAGCCAGGTGTGCACGCAGGAGTTCTACGTGTCGAGTGCGTTGTGTCACGAGTGTATCGCAGGCACCGACCTCCTAGAACGGTTGGGACTCAACGTGCAACCCCGCCAGCGATGCGCCACCATGGAGAGCAACGGCGAGCGGATACCGTTCCTGGGACGAGAACCAACGCGCCGCCGCTTTGCACCTGTGGCCGCTATCCTGACGACGGCAGTCACCATCGGCCCGCTCACCGAGATGCTGGTGCCGGTGGCAACATCCCCCACCGACCCCGCGCTCCGACCATCAGGGGAGGTAATGCTAACTCCTCACCCGGAGTTGGCAAAACGGTATGGGGTTGTGGGATCCGCCACGTTGGTAAACGCAGATGGGGACCGATTGTTTATGCGGATGTTTAACCCCCACAATACCCCCGCGATACTGCGACGGCGCACCCCGATAGCCACAGTACACCCCCTGCACGCACGCCACTCTAACGACTCGGTGTTCGCACTCTGGGCTGAGGACCCCGGTCGTCCTGAGGTGAGCAGGACCTGGCCTGGCGAGTCGGCCCGACTCCCCGAGCCGAGGTCGTTCCCCTGCTCGACGCGTTACATGTACCATGGGCGGACTTACCTAAGGGAGAGGCCGATCGGCTGCGCGAGTTACTGCGGGAGTATGCCGACGTGTTCAGCGAACACGACTCGGACGTGGGTCGGACCGACCTTGTTAAGCATCAAATTGACACCGGTGCAGCCCGACCCATCAAACTCCCTGCGTACCGAGTGGGCGCACCCGAACGCGCCCAAATCAAAGAGGCAGTTGGGGACATGCTTCGCGATAACATAATTCAGCCCTCGGCGAGCCCCTGGTCAGCCCCGGTGGTACTAGTAACGAAAAAGGATGGGTCAACCCGGTTCTGCGTCGATTACCGTAAACTAAACGCAGTCACGCTCGGCGATGCCTTCCCCATACCTCGCATCGACGACACCTTCGACAGTCTCGCAGGAGCGCGGTATTTTTCCACCCTCGATCTGGCGTCCGGTTACTGGCAGGTGGAGATGACGGAGGAGGATCGGCCAAAAACAGCATTCACCACCCCGATGGGCCTGTTTGAGTTTCGAGTGTTGCCGTTCGGACTCACTAACGCGCCCGCGACGTTCCAGCGGTTGATGGAGTTGGTGATGCGGGGCTTGCAGTGGGAACAGTGCCTGATTTACTTGGACGATGTGATAGTGTCAGTAGATCTTTGTCTGAGCATTGGTCCAGGCTTCGAGAGGTGTTCCAGCGACTGCGAGCGGCTCATCTCAAGCTCAAGCCACGTAAGTGTTACATCGCACAACGCGAGGTGGGGTACCTCGGGCATCGCGTCAGCGAGGCAGGCGTGCGCACCGATCCGGAGAAGGTACGCGCCGTAGTGGAGTGGCCACGGCCAAGGAATCTGACGGAGATCAGATCATTTTTGGGGCTCGCCACCTATTATCGTCGATTTGTAAAGGGATTCAGCGAGATTGCACGCCCCCTCACCCAACTCACCTCCCCTAAGCACCCCTACCAGTGGACGGGGGCCTGCCAGACGGCCTTCACCACTCTCAAAGACCACCTCACCCACGCCCCCACCCTCGCTTTCCCCGATTTTACCACCGATTTTATTTTGGACACCGACGCCTGCAGCAGCGGGCTGGGCGCGGTGTTGTCACAGGTACAGGATGGGACGGAACGAGTCATCGCGTACGCCAGCCGGACCTTGAGTGGGGCCGAGCTGAACTATTGCGTGACCCGCCAAGAGTTGTACGCCGTGATTTTCGCATGCAAACAGTTCCGGCCGTATTTGTACGGCAGGAGATGTCGCGTACGCACTGACCATTATGCTCTGCAGTTTCTTCTTACATTCAAGGAGCCGCGGGGGCAGATGGCCCGGTGGTTGGCGCAGTTGCAGGAGTACAACCTGCAAATCGAGTATCGGGCTGGCCGGACGCATGCAAACGCGGACGCCTTGTCGAGGCGACCCACGGTGTACGCCGAGACGAGGGCGGAGGAGGCCTGCCCGTGTTTCACGGGGGGACGCTGCCGGCAGGCAACGGACCCCCGAGAGGCCGCGGCCACTGACCCCCCCCCAGCGAGGGAGAGTGCAGTGTGCGCCACAGAAACCCTCACAGGTGGCACTGAGGATCCCGTCGACCGCCCGGCAAGCGCGGGACCCGCGGCTCGGGACCCGATCGGACGGATCCAGGAGGACGTCGGCTGCGCCTTCCCGGGCCTAAACGACGAGCAGCTGAGACAGACCCAGCAGCGAGATCCGGATCTGGCGGCAGTGGAGGCGGCACTGCGGGAGGAAAAGAGCGCCCTACCAGGACCCTGGAGCGGTTTGTATGCCCGGTTGTGTGTGCGGAACGGAGTGGTACGGGAGTTAACCGAGGCCGGCCAGCCGGGGTGCATCTGTGTTCCTGCCCAGGTGCGACCCCAGCTGCTACGGCTGGTGCATGACCACCCACTCGGGGGCCACGATGGGGACCGACGCACTCGAGAGACCCTGCGTCGCCAGTATCTCTGGCCCAAATTGGCACAAGATGTGGCCGCCTGGGTGCAGGGCTGCCGGGCCTGTCAGCAGTGTGGGCAAAAGCCGGCGAGGTACCAGGTACCCCTGAGGCCGTTCCGAGTCAGTCGGACGAATCAGCTGGTCGGAATCGACCTGCAGGGGCCCTTTCCACGATCCCACCGGGGCAACCGATATATTCTCGTAGCGGTGGAATACTTCACCCGCTACCCCGTGGCGGTGGCTATCCCGGATAAAACAGCCCTTGTAGTGGCCCGGGCCTTCGTGGAAAACTACGTACTTAAGTGCGGGATCCCCGAACGAGTCATTACCGACCAGGGTAGTGAATTCGAGGCCGAACTATTTCAGGCGCTGTGCCGAGAGTTCGGGATCCAGAAGGACCGAACCACGGCGTATCACCCCCAGGCGAACGGGATGGTAGAGAGGATGAACCAGACTCTGGCCGGGAAGCTTAAACGCATGGCGGCCGCGAATCAACAGGACTGGGACGAACACCTTCCCTATGCCCTGTTCGCCTACACCACCGCCGTTCACACCTCTACAGGACAGACCCCGTTCCTAATGATGTTTGGTCGCGAGTCTCGCCTGCCCGCAGATCTGCTGTTCGGTGTTCCTCCGCCGCAACGGGAGGAAGGGAGCCACCCCGTGGAGCACTTGCTGGAGACCCTGCGAGGGGCCAGGGGCCGAGCCTGCCCGCACGGAGAGGCCGCGCACCAGCGGCAAGAGCAGGGCGCCCGACCCCGTATGGAGCCCCCTTCTACACTGCGGGCTCCGAGGTGTGGCTGTACACTCCCCGCGTCGGTGCCGGACAGGTGGGGAAGCTGACCACCTACTGGCGAGGACCCTGGATTGTGAGACGGCAGATCTCACCATGGACGGTGCTGATTCAGGGAGGAGAGAGGGGCCGGGAGATGGTGGTCAACATCCGCCGACTGAAGCCGTGGCGAGCAGCCCCCGAGGGGGGGAGCCCCGCCGTCCAAGTACCCCGAAACCCCGGGGTCCCCCCACCCCCCGTGCCCGGGGGCCTCGCGCAGTACATGGGCCCCACGGAGCCCCGGGCTCCGAGGGGCCCCGGGCGGGCCGGGGGCGACGAGGACGGCGACCCTTAAACCCCACCGCCTCTGAGTTTGTTCCCCAGCCCGCAGGTGCCAGAGGCCGAGGGGAGCCGTTGGAATGGAGGAGGAGACCACCGCCGGAGCCCCAGGAGACGGAGCCGCCACCCCGAGGCCAGCCACAAGGGCCGGGCGAATCCCGCGGACCCCGCGGCGATACCTCGTGGGGGCAACCCAGGCGAGGTGCTCCAGTCAACCCGGGACGGGGACTGGCACCCCGGGGGGCTATGTGGTGCCACAACGACGGGGCCGCTCTGCCGAACCAGGGAGCCGCCCGGCTTCCCCCACCGCACTGCCCCCCATCACCCGCCCCACATAAGCACACACCCGCACGCATTCCCCCCCCCCCCATAGAGCTGGAAGGGAAGGTCACCTGATCGACCGGTTTTTATCCGAGAGACCCTTATCGGGATTAATTCTCACGGTTTCCGGCGATCAGGGAATTGGATGACCTCCCCGTGCTACGTGGCACCGCGGCGCTGCGGCCGGCCTTAATATGGTGTGGTCGCGGCGTGGGGCATTCGGCCACCGCGGTTGAGGCGCATTTCCCCCCACACACACCCCCACGAGTCGACGGGGCAAGCAGGGGAGGCACGGGACAGCATGAATAGCGGGCTCACAGGGGCTGTTGCGCATAGTCATGGAGGGTTGGGATAATTGCGCTTGAGCGCGCAGGCCCCATTGTTAGGGAGGGTAAGGGATTAATTAGGATTTACGCCTTGCACGCAGCACACTGATTAGCATATCAACAGCGCCCGGGGAACCGCCGTGCACGGGCTTGGGGTGCACGAGCCGATTGTTCAGCGCAGCATCCCCTTTGAGGTAGGGAGGATAAATAGAGGAGCGGAGAGGGGAAATCGCCCCTTCTCTCCAGGCCAGCGGACCAGCAGGGGTTCCAGCCAGCGACCCGGACGTCCGTGCGACGCATCGAGGTACGCTGTTAGCGCAGAGAGCAGCGAACCTCCGCGGGCACCAAACAGTGAGTGGGGAGGTGAAGTAGGGTATCGTAAGCCGATAAATAGGGAATAGGTACAGGTTTAGTGGAATAGGCCAGCCTCGTCGACTCACTGATTCAACATCAATTCGCAGGTGGCCTATAATAAATCATTAATAGCGAAGCGTGGTCTCGCGTGATCTTGTCGTGCAGTGTGAGCGTGTGGGTGCGCTGTGTGCACAGTGGTTCGCCACGTGAGTGAGCGCTGCGCGGAGCTGAGCGCGCGGGTTGCGCGTGTGTACGCAGTGATTCTGTAGTGCTGCGGCTCGCCTCGGGGGAGCGCTGCGCAGAGCGGTGCGAGAGTGGGTGTCGCGTGTGTTCACTCCGTGTGTGATACAGGTGCGCGAGTATAACGTGAGTTGAGTTGGAGTGCGCGGAGCGACGTGTGTGTGGGCGTGCGTGCGTTCGCTCCGCGTGGGTTGCAGGCGCGCGATTAGGAAAGGGAAGTATCGTAGTAGAGAGGGGCAGAATACTAATCGGTAATTAACCATGCCCATTACGCGGACCCGCGGTGGAGGGGAATCCGAGGGCGACGGCTCCCCCGCCATAGGTGAGGAACTTAGCAGCGGGGGGGCGATTGATGATGCTAGCCCGGCCGTTAGCATTATCGAGGGAGGGATCTCGGGGGCTAGCGACCCCCACACGTGTGATGGATTACGTTGACAGTGACAGTTTGATGGTTGGAGTGACAATTGGGTCAAAACAGAGCTGAGTTACTGGATGGGAGACCTGCAGCAGTCTTCTGCACCGGTCCTATACACGGGGTGCTCACCATGGACGAGAAGGCGGCCCCGATGGTGGAATTCGGCTCGCTGGCTGAGCGGCATAGAGCGGTGCTCTTTCATCGACAAGTGCCAAGCCGATTGTGCATTAGAAGATGGGGGAGGTGGAGAAGGCTAACGGAGTGAGGAATTTTATCCATGATTGAAGAGACCCTGGCTGATGAGTGAGGGATTCATCCAGCAGTGGAGAAACCCTGGCTGATGATGCCGATGGCGCATTAGAGTGGGGGAGAAGACTAGCGTAGTGAGGGATTCATCCAGCAGTGGAGAGACCCTGGGTGGTGGTGCATTAGAGGCGAAGGGGGGAGACGAATAATAGAGTGAGGTATTCATCCAGCAGTAGAGAAACCCTGGCTGATGATGCCGATGGCGCATTAGAGTGGGGGAGAAGACTATCGGAGTGAGGGATTCATCCAGCAGTGGAGAGACGCTGGATGATGATGCCCGTGGCGTATTAGAGTGGGGGAGAAGACGAGCAGAGTGAGGCATTCATCCAGCAGTGAAAATACCCTGGCTGATGATGCCGATGGTGTCTTAAGAGGGGGCGGTTCGGGGAGTTGAGGCATTCATCTAGCAGTGGATGCCTATAAAGAATTTAATTAATTGGTTCTGGAGAGTGATTATGTGACACACTCCCCTTCATTTGATTGGCTAATATCAGCAAGCTCAGTGATTCAGTCGCAGTCTGCTTTTATTGTACCACAGCACCCCTTAAATAAAATAAAAAGATTTAAGTTCAAATTGCTTCAGTGCATCCATTCCCCAGCTTGGTAAAGCAGTAAAACCACAGCAAAAACAGTCCCAGACCACACCAAGACAACACACAGTCGCTCAATTAAATTGTACGCGAAAATTAAACGATCAATACATTTATAAGAATCATATTTACAAATCGCATTTGCAAACGTGACTGCTGTGTCCAGGGCACTAATCTTCTGCTTCAGAATATTATTTTGAAGGAAGAAGTATGATGCTAATAAACGATAATGAGTCGTTATCCACGTGGGGTAAGAGGATAACCGTAGCACCTGTAAAAAACCACCACACCTTACGCGAGGGGGCAACGCTCTATCCCCCCCCCCGACTGTACAGATGGAACCAGATTAGGAGTACTGCACTTGCTGCGCTGCCTTCTGCTGGGACAGCCAGCAGTATAATCACCTCGTCGATGCCCACTCACAGGTACAAGGTTAGGGAGTGACGAACAGATAGTCCACATACTTTGCTGCTATACTGCCTTCTCCTTGCCAGGGTATACGGCTGCTCGACACCGACCCACAGGTAGAATCGTAGGGAGTGTGGAACAAATGGAGATTAGTCCACATACTTTGTTGCTGTACCGCCTTCTCCCGATAGTGCCAGGGTATAAGCACCTCGTTGACTCCCACGGATGCGACAGAAGTTCAACTTCCAACAAACGACTAAAAGGGATGCCCATTTGTTAGTCGAAACAACGAGAGTCCACAAATCCTCAAGCTGTCACGCAAACTATGGTATCCTAGGCTGACCCTTATGTTCCCCAAATCAAATCTCGTTTCAGTCCCCCCACGCCCCCCAACTCGGCCTTAAACCTATGAAACGAATCATATTCCAGCCCCTTCGCCCGGTGCCCCACAAGCAGTGTCGAACTTACCGTGCCGAGCGTCAGCATCAGCAGCAGCAGCTGCGATGATCCGGACAGAAGCCGGGACGGCGGGGCCAAGCGGCCCATATCCACGCTTTTCCGGTGCTGGAAGGGAAGAAGGACCAGTTGGTAATTGGCTGTGGCACGTTTCTCCTCGGTCTAGGACTTTTATACTACTCAGCCTTCTTTTTTTACCTTCTACTCTCTCCTCATATTTGTTTAAACAAAAGCTAAAAAAACGTTCGGCAATGTGGACTCACTCCATACACCCAATTTTGCCTCTGTCAAACATCGGGTAATTTAAGTGTAGCCAACACATGGAGTAAAAAGTTCTATATATTGTTTTAAATGATATACTACAGGTACCGAATTGATGGGTATAAGCTTGCCTGTTGCCGTTTGCTCGCCAGCCCGATGTCACCACGTATATCGTGAGACAGCGATTTCACTCAATAGTGCGTTTCGTTGGCCAACGAGGGGTTAAGTGGACAAAGTGGAGGTGTACTTTTCAGCGAGTAATGATGAGATTGGTCCGGACACAACCAGTAAGTGAGGAATCCACCGTCAAACATCAATGAGCCTCCAGAATCCAAGCGAGCCAACATGGGCAGCAGAGTTCCTTGTTGTATACTATGCATAGCACGTGATGATGATCTTGCTGTTTTCTCCGAGATGTCACCGACAGACAACAGCAACACGAAGGACCGGAATTGGAGAATGTTACACAAGTTGTAGACATCATTATTGTACGAAATGAAATGGTTTGTTTTGGGTTAGATCGCGTAAGTATAAATGTATCGTTAACCCGCACCAGTGGATGCAGCCAATTAGTAATGGTTTGCAACGTAAACAAAACGTGCAAATTCGTGACTACTTCAGCCCACCGGTGTGTTGGAGAGTAAATCCAAAGCATTTGCAATTGGAGTACTGTGACGTTTCCCTGGAAATTACATACAGCAGTATCATCGGACGATTTTGCCACAATTCTGACAAACCATACTAATTGGCTGCGTTGGGTGGTGGCGGGTCAACGACACACTTGTACTTACGCGATCTAACCCATAGCAACGTTTATAATGAACTAGCAGTAAGTACCTGGCGTTGCCCGGACGAAAAAGGCAGACACACACATGGACTTACAAACAGACATCGACCCACACACATAGAAATACATGGACTTACATGCACACACACACATGGACTCACACAGATATCGACTTTAGACACAAGATGTAGTTAAACACACAAATCGACTGACACACACATAGAGTTACACACACATATTGACTCACACATACATACATAGACTTAACAACAACAAGAACCGCCATTCACCACTAAGTGGCGGTGACGTCACCACAACGCTTGTGCCAGGCTATGTGCACTGAGGTGACGTGAAGTGTCGAACGCCCGCTAGCAGGAGGTCACGGGGCTGACCCAGATGGCACAGGTCGACTGACTGAGACGACTGGCAGATGCACCATCTGTGCCCCTACTGTGGCAACTTGCTGTGCTTTAGCCACCCGGCGCTCCGCTCATTGTTGTGATCATCGCCCCTCTGCCCTCCGTAGTTGTTGGAGGGCGACTGCCTCCAACTGCCCAATAGCGTCCTTCAGGAGCCCTCCTCCACAGAGGCCAAAAATGACGCTAAAAGGCGTCATCTGGTCCAACACCATGTGAGACTAGGCTCTAAGAAAAGCCGTCTCGGGTATGGACCAATCAATTTTAAGGACAGTGAATATCATTATCAGAGTTGTTTCTTTTTGTTTGCATTTTGACTGCAAGTGTTGTGGTTATTGCAAACATTATCCCTTGTATAAAGGTGTCAGTTTTTGTGCCAGATAAAATGATAAAAACCTATTACTATATCTTGCTACTGGCAAAGAAGGTCTAATAATGTAAAAGTCCGCTAAGCTCCACGTCTTTCTGTACCACATCACTCCATCTCTTCTCTAGCCCGTGCCTCGCCCGTTTAGCCCCCTCGATCCAGCCGAACAAAAGATGTTTAGGCATGCGGTGGCTGGGCATATGGGCTACGTGACTCAGGCAATGCAGCCTTGCCTGCCGGAGGAGCTCACCAATGGGACTCTGTCCACATCTTTCAAGGATTTGCGATCTCCTCACACAATGCAGCCTGGTTAAACCCAGGATGGATCGTAGGCAGGTCACCGTAAATGTTTATAACTGGTGAAGTTGTTACATTAGGGGGGTCCAAGTTTGACAAGCGTACAAAAGGGAGGTAATGACCGTGACCGAGAAGACCTGACGCTTCGTGTGGAGTGATAGACCAGTGATAGCTTCCACACATCATTACGCAACCGATGAAAATATAATGTGGCTTGACTAATTCGGAGTGAGACCTCTGCTGTTAAACCGGAGCTGGTCATTAGCGCACTGCCAAGGTATGGGAAACTCTCCACTATCTCCACAACTGGCCCATCACCAATTGGGAGTTGCGGGGGTGGAGTGTCCGATGGTACAAAATTCCCAGGCTGGTGCTCAGTTTTGGTGGGGCTGATGATAAGGCCCCACCTCTTGGTAGCAAACTCCAGGTTCAGCAGCAGCACCTCGAACTCCTCCTCTGAGTGAGCAGCAATTAGCAGATCATCTGCATACAGAAAGTGGTTGAGCAATAGGGAGCCTTGACCGCATCCGGGCATCGATCAACCTCCCATTGTATCTATACCAGATGGTGATTCCTCCGAACTACGTGGTACAAATCTACGTAAAATAATGTGGGAGCAGACATCCCTGTTGCACGCGAAGGTGTAAAGGGAATGTCTCTTACTGACGGCCATGTAGTTTGACGCGGGGCCGCTGACCATCGTGAGCAAAGGGTGAGTGACTCTGAAAGCATGAAGAACAACCCAGAGGTTAGGCCTACTGATGGTATAGGCCTTGACCAGGTCAATAAAGCACACAAATTCACTCACATGCACAAATGGACCCACAGACAGGCAAAGAAATGGACTTACACTGACTCACATGGAGCCACGCACACAAAGCGACTAACACACACGCCCATGGACTGACACACATAGACATATAGACTCACACACACAAACACATGGACTTACACACACACATTTAGACTCACACATGCATAGACATCTACTTTAGATACACACACATGCAGATACACACATATATCGACGTACACACACACATCGACTCACACACAGACATACGTGGACTCACACACACATTGACGTAAACACACATATGTACTTACACACACACATATCGACTAAGACACACACACATGGACTCAAACACACACATACATAGACTGACACATACATTGCCTGACACACACATACACATATGGACTGTGACACACAGACATCTACTTTAGATGCACACACATGGATTATTACACATCGACTCACACACGCATTGACTTACACACACATCGAGTGACATACACATGTATGGACTTCCCTGTGGAAGAGGTATGTGGATGACACTTTCGTCATTTGGCCACATGGCCTCTCAGCACTGAACCATTTTCTGGACCACATCAATTCCAGACACCCATCCATCAGATTCACCATGGAAGTGGAGAAAGATGGCAAACTACTATTCTTAGATGTTCTGTTTGAGAGGAGATGTTATGGATCCTGGGGACATTCTGTCTACAGGAAGACCACCCACACAGATTCCTACTTGAAACCTGATTCCCACCACCACCCATCTCAAAAGAATTCTCTCATCAAAACGCTATACCACAGAGTTCATGGCATTTTTGACCAACACTACCTGGCCAGTGAATTAAGACATGTACATCGGGCCCTCAGAATGAACGGATACTCTGACCGCACCATCCGCCAAGCTGTTTCTCCCACCATACAGAAACAGCCACATGAAACTCCGATCAAAACTATCACGTTGCCATACATAGCAGGCGTGACCAAAAAGATCTCCAAAATTCTAAACAAACATAAGATCCAAGTCCGATTCAGTACAGTGCATAAAATCCGTGATCTGATTCCATCTGTGAAGGATGTCGTTCCTGACTTACAGTACCCTGGATTCTACAAACTGAGTTGCAGTTGTGGTGATTGCTACATTGGAGAAACGAAACGTCATGTCTCTGATCGTGTCCGCGAGCACAAGTCAGATCTGAAACACGGCAAAACTGATTCTTCCGCCGTTGCCGATCATTGTTACAACGCTGTGGGCTCTCGTGAAATTGTCTTTTCCGAGACTAAGGTGCTCTGCAAACCTCCTGGCTACCATTAAAGGTTTGTACACAAAGCCATCCAAATATACAAACACAGACATAATTTCAACCGTGATGATGGGTACAAACTGAGTAATCAATGGAAATATGTTATTAACCATGCTAAAAATATTTAACTACGCATATTTGGATCATCTCTTTGACAGACAACTGTTCTTTAGCTACTGTACAGTTTACTGATAGACAGCCAGTTTTGCTTAATCATGTTTAGCTTCTTTTTTCACACGCTGGTTTTCCTGTTTTATGTTTTATCCACCGAACAAAGTAGCAGGAGGCTGTTTCTTCCTGACCTGCTTTTCTGCTTTTATCATCTACATGGCAGGGGCTCGGTCCCATTAGCTGCAGCCGCACTTAAACAACTCTGGCACCCCCCCCCCTCTCAGCCAGTCTACATAACAAAGGCTCAGTCCTTTGTTACGTAGACTAGCTGTAGTTTCAGCCGCACCAACCTTACCATAATAATAAAAATACCTATCCAGGGGCCTGCCCTGGCTCCTCCCTCCTCAACCAGTATATATACGGGGTCGGATCTCGTGGAATTTCTCATTTACTTGATACAGCGAGTGTGCTGTGACGGTTCCACCTGAAGACAGAGGCTTGTGTTGCCTCCGAAACGTCGTGATTTTTATTTTATTTTAATTACATTTTTTTACCTACGTGACTTTACCGAATAAACCCAAGAATATAATATCCATCTATTTCCATATGTACTGTTTCTCATACACGCGGGGAGGAGGAAACCCACTCGCTTGCACGAGGGAGCATCGCTCTACCCCCCTGCCCACCGTACACATTGAAACAAATGGCGATTAAGTCCACTCGCTGTATCTGCCTTCTCCAGGCGTAGCCAGAGGGGTGCGGCATCCTCCTCGTCGCCCAGGGAAAGGCAGCTTTGGCAACTTCTGTGTGCGATCCACCAACCCTTGCTGCCGTCTCCAGAGCTGGATCGCAGGCTGCCACGAGCACAGCCACATTAATGTCCACTTGTAAGCAGACGGCAAATGTTCATAGACCTCAATGTGGTATGCAATATATTTGATTGCTTTTCTGTAACAATCCACGTCGCACCTACTGACCCTAAGAGCAGCATGATTTTGTAAGAGGAAACCATCAACACAGTCTTGGTAAGAGATAAGATCAGTATTTCTAGTTTGGTACATAATGTTCGTCTCCGTTGACCCATGGGGGTTATGCTGTGGGACGGAACATGAATCAGCAGTGAATATTTAGCTGCACTTTGTGGTCAATCGCCTTCTATAAAACATAACTTTTTATTGTTACCAGGTAAGGCCCACCACTGACCTATGCAGCTCTTCTTCAGAAGCGACCTGGCTATCACAAATGATAGTACAATAGGTAGAATACTCTAAAAATGTTTAGTTTTGATTCTAAATATGGAGGGGGGCGGGGGAAACCGGAGGAACCGGAGATTAAAACACGCAACCACCACGGGGATAGAGAGAGACGCAGACTCCAAATATGCAGCAGGAGGCATCGTCAGGGTCAGGATCGAACCCAGGAACCTCCTGCATACCATGCGAGGTAGTTAACGTCTCCTAGCCACCGTTAGTTATGCTGATGAGAGGAAGAGACACGCAAACTCCAAATATACAGCAGGCGTCAGGGTCAGGATCGAACCCACGTCCTTCATAGCATGTGAGATAATTCATATCTCCTAGCCACTGTGATGATGAGAGAGAGACAGGCAAACTACAAATATACAGGAGGCGTCAGGGTCGGGACTGAAGCCACGACCTGCATACCAGGCGAGGTGGTTAACATATCCTAGCCACCGTCATGATGAGAGAGAGAGACACACGCAAACTCCAAATATACAGCAGGCGTTAGGGTCGCCTACTGATTATTTGTTATTTTAAATGGAGCGACACACGGGTATAATGCAGGTATGGCATTGTATGCCTTACATGCTAATATGGGCGTCACGGTGACAAGATGTTAGCTCCCTCACATGGTATGCAGGAAGTCGTGGGTGTAATTCCGACCCTGACACCTGCTGTCTCTTTCAAGTTTGCGTTTCCCTTTCCTTCTCCCCGTGGTGGTCGCGTGCATTTTTCTCCGCGTCCTCCAGTTTTTCTCTCCCCATTCAGCGTATTTGGCTGCAAAGAAGTCCACGTGATGATGATAGCAGCCACTTCAATTGTGATAGCCAAGGCGCTTTTGAAAAAAGAGCGACATACCTCACGGGCCCTTACCTAGTAGATTAGCGCACCATACTACGAATCTGACAGAGACCCAAGTTCAATTCCCACTTATGGCCATCAACATCAGTGACGATTTTCTGAACCAGTCCTGGACCTCCCCTATGTCGACTCAGCCTCAAATGAGTAGTGGGCCTTAACTGGTAACATAAAAAAATAGTTTGGTTTGTATATGCTCGCCTGTTGTTGCTTGCTCAACTGCCCCATGTCACCACCTATGTTGTGAGACCGCGTTTTGGCTCAATGATATGTTTCGTTGGCCAGACGAGGGGTTAAGTGAGGAAGTGGAGGCGTGCTTTGTCCTTGAAAGCATGTTTTCCTTTTGGCGAGACACGACCATATTGGAGGTTGTAGCTCTGGTGTAAGCCAATCATTGTCACGGATGAGAAATACATTAATAGTAGTAGTACCAAAACAGTATATGTTAACATGTTTTAACACAAGCATGATCTGTGGGGAATGCAGACTTGAGGGTGACTTGGTGTCTTTTTGGTGTTTGGACGTCTTAACTTCCTGCTTGCATTATTGCTGGAAAGGTTCAAGCCAATGCTATGCTTACAATCATAATCAGTTTGACGTGTAGGCTTTTGTGACCATTATTATTATTATTATCTTCTTTTACGAGTAAAAGTCTCCGCGCACGCCTGTGGGGGATTTGGCTCTCGAACGGTGGGGTTATAAAAAATGGCCGGGTGGCACGCCCCAAGCCCGGTGGTGGGAATAGGTTATTCTGTTTTCCCATCCGTCAACTTTAACTAAATTTAATTAGCGATTAGCGATAATTAGCGATTTAGTGCCATTCTTATTTTAAGTATTTACTTATTGTGTGGGTTTGACCGTACCAACTGACGACAATTGCATGGGGGGGGGGCGGACCCTGCCAAGTGATGCGTGTTCGGTCGAGTTCACGGGGACATTTTATTTTACGCGTTTTACATGGAATAAATATATACATCACGCTGCGGATTTCTCTTCACAGTGTGATGTCCTCTCCCTCCCCCCCACCCCAATGCGTGCAGTTACTGCTATAAAGTCCTTACATATTCATATTATTACAGCGCTTACATAGTATTCTTGTAGATCAGCCGGTGGAGATGGTGGGGGGTGGGGTAATGTAGGCGACGCCGCGGGCTCTGCACGGGACTAGGCCTCATCACGCCAATGTAAAGTACGATTTCATTGAATCTTTCGCTAACAACTCAGCTGCACTGTTTACTATTATGAAACTAATAAGTTTGCTAATCTTTACATAACAATGTTTGTGTGCAGATAACAACTCAGGTTCATTGTTTACTCTTATGAGACTAATACGTTGCAAAATATTACAATAATAATGTTGTTGTGCACAAATAAAATATTTCATTATTAAGTTGATACATTTCTTATTTTGAACTGTGTTTTTAGTACGCTGCAACAGTGTACTGCCAGTCTGTAATGTGGCCTGCTGATTAATTAACATCAGTGCACTGCCACTCTATTATCTACACTGTTAATTTTACTTTTGCCAATTATTAGTGTATGCTAGTCTAAAATCTGTTGCCTGCTTCTTTACCTCACTCAGTGTACTGCCAGTCTTTCATGTCGACTGTATCCTGCTTTTTCAGCTGCTGCCCGTATTGCAAGCATTTTAGGTCGACTGTAGCTATGCTTATGTCATTTAGTCGGCGAACTGCCAGTCTATAATCTCGACTGTAGCCTGCTTCTCTATTTACCTGTGCGTACTGCTGCTCTTTAATTTACACACATTTCAACATTTCTTCTATGCATTTCTATTGTTTCGATTGCTCACATCACGCTATTTACTCATACGTTTTTCTGCGATGCTGATAGCTGTGCCATCATCGGGGAGTGCTGTGCACGTCCATGTGTGTGAGTCGATGTGTGCGTGTTTCAGTCGATATGTGTGTGCGTGTAGGTCCATGCGTGTTTTTAAGTCCATGTGTGTGTCTGTCTTTTTCGAACGGACAACGCCCAAGGTATGTGTCTGTACGTCTAAGTGTTTGTGTGTCAATCCAAGTGTACGTGTCAGTCTATTTGTTTGCGTATCAGTCGCTGTGTGTGTGTTATTCCATATGTGTGTGTTCGTTGACGTGTGTGCATGGCTCCATCTGAGTGTGTAAGTCAATGTGCGTTTGTGTGTCTGTGTGTCAGTCCATGTGTGTGTGTGCATCCTTGTGTATGTGTGTGTCAGTCCATATGTGTGTGTTTGTTAGTCCACATGTGTGTGTAAGTCCATACATGTGTGCGTGTCACTCAATCTGTGTGTGTAACTCAATGCATGTGTGTGAGTCGATATGTGTGTGTTCATCCATGTGTGTGTTTTTAAAGTAAATGTCTGTGTGTGAGAGTCCGTATGTGTGTGTTAGGCAATGTGTGTGTCAGTCTATGTATGTGTGTGTGAGTCTATGTGTGTGTTTGTGTAAGTCGATGTGTGCATGGGTCCATGTGTATATGTGTGTGTTTTAGTCGATGTGTGTGTGTAAGTACATATGTGTGTTTACGTCAATGTGTGTGTGAGTCCAGGTATGTCTGTGTATGAGTTGATGTGTGTGTGTGTGAATCGCTGTATGTGTGTCTGGCAAAAAACAACCCCGTACCTCCTCGCGGTGCTGGATGGGCAACACTGTCGTGGACAGCGCTGTAGGGGGAGGGCCAATGCCCATTGGCTAAACGGGGCTCTGGACGGGTGCGAGGGGCTGGTAACCCCTCCACTCTCAATTCATTACCACTAAACCACGACTTAAACATAAATATGTAACTAATAAGCTTGTGCCGGAGGCCTCGGGGGGACAGGCGTCTATGACGTCTCCTGGCCAAACTCCAATTGGCGGAGCCAGGAGATTGAATCTTCACCCTCGGAGCTCCTCTAGAAACAACGAAAAGCCACTGCGTGTGGCCACGTGGAATGTTCGAACACTTACTGCGGAGGAGAGCCTGCCACTCCTTTGTTGGGAGCTGGACCGGTACCGCCTGGATCTCTGTGGCATTCAGGAGGTCCGGTGGACCGGTTCTGGCTCCTGTCACCATGAGGGGTGGACAGTCCGCTACTCGCGGCTGGATTCTGCCAAACAACAGGGTGTGGCTCTTCTTCTGAACAAAAGAATGAAGGGGGCGTGGGAGCATGGTAGTGAGGTGTGGGAAGCTGTAAGCCCCAGGCTACTTTATGCTCGCCTTCCTGTCAACCGGAGGTGAGGAGTGGTGGTCGTGGTTACTTATGCCCCCACCGAAGACGAACATCCGTGGAGGGATGCAGGGAAAGCCAATAAGTCAGATGCCTTCTATGACCTCCTGTCACAGATGCTGGCTAAAGTGGCCACTCGGTACAGAGTCATCTTGTTGGGTGACTTCAATGCCCCAGATGGTCATGATGCTGGCAACTGGTCTGGAGTGATTGTAAGGCATGGGCCAGATTAGCTCAATGACAACGGTAGGAGGCTGCTAAATGTTTGTCCAGCCCATGGGCTTGTAATTACCAACACGCTCTTCTGGCATCGGCGCATCCACACAACATCATGGATGCATTCCGGGTCCAAGCAAGAACATCTGCTGGACTACATAGTGACGGACCAGTAGATGCGAGCCCATGTCCTTGACACCAGGACTTACCGTGGAGCTGATCTGCCCTCTGACCATCGACTAGTCATCTGTAAGATGCGCCTGCCATTCTTCCACTCTGGTGGTGGGTGTACACCCAGGACTCCATTCCAACCAAAAGTGGCCTGGTCTCAGTTAGCTGATGAAAGTTGCAAGCAAGAATTTCATCATCGCTTGCAGCTGGGGTTGGCATCGTCCCCACTCCTCCGATGTCGAGGGTAAATGGGCGAGGTTTAGGACTGTGACTCATGTAGCTGCAATGGCTGCTTTGAGTACGCGGTCCAGACCTCCCCAGAAACCCTGCCTAAAAGAGGAGGTGTTCAGGTTAGTTGAGAAAAAGCGACAGGCCCACTCTCATCGGCTACAGCATCCCACGTCAGAGAATGAGGAGGTTTAATGCAGCCTTCACTCGGAGGTTCGGAGAGCCGTAAGGTGCTGCAAAGATGGGTGGTGGTCGCGGGTTGCTGAGGAGATGGAGTCTGCAATAATGACCATATACACTCTCCACAACACCACAGCCCAGTCCCGCAGCATGGAATCCGCTCAAATCTAAATTATGTTAACAGCAGCTTGTATCGACGAACATTTAACATACAAACATCTGCCAAAAACATATGTAATGCCTCCTAAATGCCCTAGTTCCTGATAATACTTAAACGAAACAACACGTTTCACAAGGCTATCACTATCTGAAGCCCCGGTGGTTTCCACGAGATTAATCTCGAACAGTCGGCACGATGGTTGCCACGATGCCGATCTCCAACAGTCTCTGAGGCAGCGACCTGATCGTGGGCCTCGCTCCCCCTTATATACTTGCTCTGCCATACCCTGGTAACTTCCAGCATTTTCCCCCTGGTAGATTCTTCCAGCAGACTCTACTATATTCTACTTCCCTTCTCGAACCTTCCCTCACCTGTTTCCACCCATTTCCATTGAACCCACTATAACCCTTGCCACATATAGAATACCCTACAAAAGTATGAAAATTAAGAATTGGTTTTACTCTTTTGTGAGGTGTTACGATTTTTAAACACCAAATAGAGCATACCTTTATGCAGGAAATAATGTCTGCATTAACCATACTTACTTGTGCTGAACATATAAACAAACTATAATATGTGCACTGTCTTTGAAACTGATTGGCCTACACCATAGTATTTTTACAGCCTAGTCTCAGTGTCAGACCAGAAAACGCCAAAAGATGAACAATATTTTGATACTTGCATTGCCTTTGTATTGTGCACCTTTTGGCGTTCTCTGGTCTGACACTTCGGTGATCGCTTATCTTCAATGGCTAGTCAAAAGCCGTTGCTGCTGGATTGTGTATGCTCCTTGACAAGTCAAGTTGGGCACGAGTGTGTATTATTAATCAGATAATGGGCTAAATTTCTGCCAAATCAAGGCACTTTTTGTCGTTAAACCCGCAACTACCCTACACAGACGATTTGTAAGGTTTGTCACTTCGACATAACATGCCAATTCGTTACTAGTACAGCACACCGGTGTGTTGGAGAGCAAAGCCACAGCATTTATAATCTAAGTGCGACGTTTTGCCAGCAATCACAACTAGCTTCATCAGGTGACGGTCAGATTTGTGGAGAAATCCGCCTATTTCGTTCCTTAGAGGCGTATATGTGAAGGCACCACTTGTGAACACTTCTTGAGGGATGTTGGGGGGGGATTAATGAATGCATATAAATGACAATAGGTATCCATTGCCGGTTGGAAGATGACCAGGCATCAGGTTGCCAACATTATTGAGAACAGTAAATTGCTAAAAACAAATATTAGACCATTAGAACCTCCTTTGCCAGTAGCAAAATATGATAATTATTTTTTGTTAGTTTTTTTGGCAGATGAAAGGGTAAAAAAATAATTGTCAACAAATATTAGTTTCAGTGAAGCAAAAGCCTTAAGAGAATTGAGAGCAAATAAAGATATCCAAATTCTTGCTCCTGATAAGGGCCGATCAACTGTTGTGATGTTCCGTGAGGATTATAATAATTAAATCTAAAGATTTTCTCAATGAAGGTACCGACCTTCAAATTAAACGAAACCAAACCAACAACACCTTGGAACGTAAAACAACGGCAATCATTGCCAAGTCATCAATTCCAAAGGAAAATCAATACCTGATCAAACTAAGAGCCTCAAAACCACGAAGACTTTATTGGCTACCAATGATTCACAAACCTGATGTGCTCTCAAGACCCATAGTTAGGAGAATAGGCTCTGCCACATACAACCTAGCACAATACTTAACAAAACAAATACAGCCCTACATCAGTAGGACCCGTTCATTCATAAAAAAATCTGAACATCTCGTAGATCTAATTAAATATATTAAGCTTGACCCAAATTATATTCTCAAATTTTGATGTGACTTCTCTATTCACAAAGGTTCCAGTCAATGAGCCAATTGAATTACTTGAAACTCTAACAAACACAGGTTTAGCCAAAGATATCCCACGACTAGCTGAACACTGTCTAAAGAACGCATATTTCCTGTGGAAAGATGATTTCTACAAGCAAAAGGAAGGAGCAGCAATGGGCTCTCCTTGATCTCCTGTGATAGCGCATTTGTACATGGAAGATTTTGAAATAAAAGCAATAGCTTTAAGCACACTAAAACCCTCTACTTGGTTTAAATATGTGGATGACACATTGGTGGTCTGGCCACACGGCAAAATACATTTAACGAATTTCTAAATCATCTCAACTCAGATTAATTCTCCAAAAAAAATGTTACGCATACAATAAAAGGAAAAAAGTCAACATCTGAAAATGTTGCTTCTGCCTCTACATGAATGTAATAGATGCAGGCATTGGCTCGATAAGGTCCATCATGTATTTATCGGATACAAATGGTTGACTGAAGCTGCTTGCTGCCTCACGGTTCATGTTGAAAAAGAGCAGTGCTCGGTTTCAAGTTCCAAATTTTACAAAACATTTGCTCGCAATTACTAATCTCCATTTATTATTTAACGTGAGCACAGTTGGTCACGTATGGTGCGAAATAAGTTGAACATAAATGTTAACTTTCAACTTCCGTGACTGCAGGAATTCATATTATTGGTTCTTTCGGTAAAGTAACGTAATCAGAAAACCAAAAATCTAATAAATAATAATAAAATAATAATTTACAATTATAAATAAAAATAAATTGAAAACAATAAAAGCAAAAAAAACAGGGACGTTTCGATCGCAACACAAGCTGTCTTCATCGGGCGGAGAGAAAATTGTATTTAATTATTTTTATTTTATTTTTAAATTTTAGATTTTTATTTTTCTATTTACGTGACTTTACCGAAAGAACCAAGAATAAGTTGAATTTACATTGTAGCGCATTTAAACTCTGCAGGGTGCTTTAAACCTCATCTTTAAGCATTTGTTTAAGGCACTGCACCAAAGTCGAGTGATAATGATGACAAGGGTCAGTGTGCAAGGGCCGATCAATGGGTGACCTAACAGGAAGGCACACGGGGTCACGAAAGGGCGACAGTGGTGGGAAGGAGTGGAGTGGCGAGGGGAGGGTAGAGGAAGGGAATGATGGGCAGTGGGTAATCCACTCGCTGTAGCAACGGCGCCCTAACTGAAGACGACACTCGTTTGTGAACGTAACGCCTTTGCGAGAGCCATGAGCTATAACAATAAAACAATGTCTTTAGAACTGTTTTTGTTGTCTTGTCTCACCTCCTATTAGCATGGCCGGCTACGCGCGATGCGAAGCGCAAAGGGCTAAACGCTGCGACACCATCCCCTCCAACACATAGATCCACCATGCAGCCTTTAACAACTTGCTGGGGCACGTGGTGTCAGCGAGCACCTTTGATCGCAACCGCCTTTGTCTCACCAATGACGATGATTTTACAGATCACACCAGATACTCATTTATGGCTGAATCGACCTAGAGTCTCAGGACCGGTTAAGATAATCGTCACTGGTGTTGGCCGATGAGTGGGAATCGAACTCTGGTCGCTGGTTCGTAGGTCAGCGCACTAACCGCTACACTACCGCTCCCCACACCATACACAAGACAAAAATCCCCTGTATAGCCTTAACATACTATAGGGGGCAAGTGCTGTTGTCTCCCCAGTAACGATGTTCAGATAATCGGCACCGCACACACACACACGTAAATACACAATACCGTATAGGAAAATTAGTCCACATGAGAAATCGACGGAAGGATTTGTATAAGCTTGAGTTACTCTTCTTGGCTCTTTCGGTAAAGTCACGTAGAAGGGAAATAATAAAATAATAAAAATAAAACATAATAAAATAATAATTATTATTTTATTATGTTTTATTTTATAATAATATTATTTTATTATGTTTATTTTTATTATTTTATTATTTCCCTTCTACGTGGCTTTACCGAAAGAACCAAGAAGACGAATCCCTGCAGTCACGAAAGCTTTAAATTGAAACTTGAGTAACTCGTCTAGTCACATTTTTGGGGGTATTTGGGACAACGGAACGCAAAAAACCGGTTCACAATTTGGAAAGCTTTTACAATCGGTGTCCTCTTACGAGAGGACGAATGCGCAGGCCGGCAACTTCTCGCTCAGACTACTGGCAAAACAGGCCTGCGCTAGAGAGAGCTTCTGGAGAACCCCCCCCCCCCTGCCAAGAGGGTTATAGAGCAGTTTCTGTTCTCCTATAACGCGGTTGTAGTTGCGTTTCTGAATACAGCTTTATTAAAGACTCGTATTACTAAAGCATATATAATATAAGGGGGTAAAGCACAGTCCGCGATAATGCATGAGGTGCGTAACACAGCTTGAACAAAGACCGAGGCGCGTGGTGGGTAATGTTTAGAAGAATCCAGCAGCATCCCAGTTCCTCTTGCGATTCTACGCCGAGGCAGTCGTACGTACGACCGCTTGTTCCTACTGGCGCTGCGACGTAGTTCTGTTTGCTCGATCGCGTAATATATCCGAATCGCATCCGCGTTATAAAAACATGCATTCCTTAACACAATCATTGCCTAAGCCTATTCTTATTTTTTTCATCATTCTGAAACTGGAAAAAGGTTGCATATATATATAACTACTCAACCCAAGCTTTTAATAATTTGATACTTGTGTAGAGGTGCTAGACACACTCTATTCGGTAACCTGCAGGGCACTATGTAATCAGAGGGAAATGCAGTGTTACCGCTCTGGGACCAAGGGCCGGGGTCAGGGAAAGGCGGGAGCAGATCGTAAACACACTTTCCCGCCAGACCAACGGCCAAGGGTCAGTTAGGATAAAAGAGGATCGAAAACAAAGATTCTAGAGAACCAATCAGAGGGTCCCACGAGGGAGCAGTTCTCCTCAAGACGAAGACTCAAGCCAGCTCAAGATGGCTAGGACCCTGGACCAAGCCTTCTAGCTCTTCTAAGAGCTAAGGCTCAGTGTTAACAGTGGTCAAGGGGAGAATAGGTCCTGGCAGGCAGGACCCTGGCTCCCCAGCCTTCCAGCTCTTGCAAGAGCTGAGGCTCGGCGCGACCTGTGGTCAGGGGACCCACCGAGCCAGCGGTGGGTCAAGCTAGCCTCCCCTAGGTCCCAGCCGGAGGACGCTAGGGTAGCGGGTAGATGGAGAATAGTCCCCACCAGGTAGGAGGCTGTACCTCCCTAGGCTAGCAGCCAGACCGTATGTAGGTCCCGCTAGGTACGGAGGCTGTACCTCCTTAGGCTACGGGTGAGGGAACCGCATATCCCTCTGTGTGTATAGGGACTGTGTCGTAAGAAAGACAATAAGCCAGTGTGTGCCTTCAGAAGTTTATTTATCTGTTATTTACAACACAACACTTGCATTGCCTTTGTACTGTTCGCCTTTTGCCATTGTTATCTGGTCAAACACTCATGAGTCAAGGCCATAAAGAATGGTGTCTCTGTAGGCCCATCAGTTTCATAGACAATGCGTATATTATAGTCAGAGCATGTTTGTTTGCATGTTTGGGCACAATTACATGTGGTTCATGCAGACTTGATGTCTTGCAAGAGGATTTTGGTGTATGCATATTTTAACACCTTCTGTTATAATTGCCAGAAAGGGTAAAACTTATTCTTACGTTTTTGTTGTGCCCTAAATATTACAAAGTTCTCCACGTTGCGCACTGCATGACAGACCGCTGTGACGGCAAACCGGTTATTGTCCATAACCATAATTTATGGGGTTTTTAAGGTAAAGATAATATGTGTCGCTAAAGCGCCACCACCACCCGACATACCCAATTAGAGGGGTTTTCACGTAAACAAAAGGGGTACATTTGCTCCGAGTTTAATACCAACCGGTTGTGTGCTGGAGAGTAAACCCACAACACCATTTACATGGGGGTTTACTCTCCATCACACATTTATATTCACGCCATTTAACCCCTCAAACAAACCTTAATGGTTAATATTGGTGGCGAAAGCGTATGAATACGTGTTAATCATTGTCCATATCGCCGCTCTTACCAATAAACCTTTTCCAACGGCCATCGAAGAGACCCATTCACGGTGCCTCTCAAAACCAGAAGTCACAGTTGCTTTCACTCACCTTCATTCGAGCTCCCTCTGATGGCAGCATAATCACTTTCTCAGTGAGCGCTCTCCGACCCAGAGAAGATTGGTTCCGGATGCAACCACATTTAAAAATGGTTTGTAACTTTGATCCTTACCCGTGTATCGATAGTTCAATGTTATTGTGCAGTGTTATTGAGGGGCTACTGCTATATGTTGTCTTAGTGTAGTTTAGGACTCTTGTTGTTGTTTTCTACCTTGCCCAAACTTGCATTTCTTTGTTAAAAGATCGGCAGGAATGCATGGACTTATGCAATGTTCCAAAATTAGATTTCTTATTTCTTGTTTATTTTACATTTCACACTTCCTGGTAGACATATATGCGTTCCCGCATGCCGAAAGTTGAAAAACACGATGACAAAGCCAAACGGCAGCAGGGAAACAGAATACAAGAGATTTTGATCAGATGGGCATGGTGATAATCACCAGAGCTGAGGATGGTCTTGTGAAGCCGCAGTATAGTTTGCTTCCAGGAATTAACCTAACTCATGAAGCAGACGGGGAACAAATTAATGACAGACCATAAAGGAAATAAACCTCGCGTGGGCAAGGAGTGACCCAGGAAAATTCTGAGAGAAATTCACGGAAGGGGTCTGACATCAGCACCTCCAAAGGACAGAGCAGAACAGGATACGGAAGAGAGCACTCGTGGCAAAACACCATAAACCACTGCCCACCCGAGGGCAAATACAGGGCAAAGAGACAAGAATGTCCCTTGCTGTTTCAACGACTGTCGAGATTAACAAACCTTTATGCTTGGAGAGTTTAAACGTTCAAAATGACAAATACGCTATATTAATAATCTTAACCATCGTGGTACTACATGGTAATCTATTGTTGCATGACAATAGAGCACAGAGTCACGACGTTTTGAATACAACTAGTTGCATGTTTTATTGACATCCACTTATCCGTACATTAGTGCCATGAGATCTGTGTTAAGCATATAAACTTGATAACGAACGGTTATGGAAAAATACCTAAGATAAAATCACATTCACGTCGTTGTCGTGAATTTGAAAAATCTCCAGAAGGCGTGTGGCAAAATTATTTTATATTCGTGTGGGGACACAGATATGAGAAGGAAGAATATTTCCTGCTGATGTATTGTGTTACATTCTTCACAATGACATGAGTGACTATCGAGCTGTGTAAGAAAATAGCAAGTGTTTTTTAAACATCCATGGAACAATAAAGTTACTGATACATTAAACATATTCTAGGTGATTATTGCACTACAATGCAAACAGACAAATTATATCCTTGTTGGTTTAATAATATTTCAATAACGAAGAATTATGAATCGCTGCCTTCTAAACGAAAGGGCTGCCTGAGAATGCTCTACATTTCTTATTAAAAAAAANTTCAAAACACCAAGCAATCGGTGGCATTCGAAGTTGTAGACAAATAAAGGGGACACATGTCCCTGAGCTGTTTAGTATGCCTCTTCAGCCAACTTGCTGGGGGAGAGAAATGGCCTCGTCTGACATTTCGTCCCAGGCATCAAACACCTTTCGGGGGGGGGGGGGGTCCTTGCTATAAATTCTGAATCACGTCATGTTGAAACTGGTCTACTTTACTTGATAAAATGTTGTTAAGATGCTATCGATAAAATAGAGCTTAAATTCTAAACAAACATTATACTGTACGTTGTAGAACCACTCCAAGTGCGTTTATATGTTACTGCTCGATAGACCATCTAGCGAAAAATCATTGAATCTCCCTGCTGGAAGTGGTGGCATAACAACCCTCCCTAGCCCTCGAGGGAACCGTGAGCATTTAAGCCACAAGCTCAAGGCAAGGAGCGGGAAGTTTTAGGCTAAATGGTCGCCCACTCCCACTGAGGGACAGGGGGAGGGGACGGGAGGAGGGGACGGACGTTCCATTTAATCTGACTGAGTTATGTAGCCAGCAGCAGTGCACCTGCACTGAGGCCCAAGGGCCAAGTGGCTGAAGTATCAGGTGACGAAGACGGGGGGGGAGGGCGGGACCCTTGAAAATACTTGTGCCATGTCCCCTCACAATCGTCTTAGAACACTTGAGCGCGGCATTCCAGATGTTACACCAGTCGTGGTAAATGGACGTTTTTGGTGTGAACACGAAAATATTCCACGGACATCCAAAGAAGTGGAGGAAGGTGCATTAGCCATAGCGTAGATACGTAGGGCTGGTCAGCCTTATTATTCCAGATGTAATGTGTGCACGTACGTATATTAAACTTCTTTCACGCCGTACGTAGCCAACCGTGCTAATCGGAGGTGGTTGGAGGATTCATTAATCACGAATTAATAATGAATCCTCTGAACAAATCGCATTTAAAATATGTTGGATCGCGGAAGCTCGGGTTTGAGCCTGGCTCGTGCTCGTACATGGGTGACCATAGGCGGCATATAATACGTTATGGACTTGGAACTATGCGATGACCAGCCGACTACAGTCCAGTGCAGCAACATCCATTGTTGTATTGTACTTTTATGTGTCTCGCCTTCAACAACCCACATTGACCAGAATGGTGCAATCTGGTCAAATACCCCCCCCCCCTCCCAGCCATCAATGCGCAAGGCTTAACCTTTGTATTTTGTTATTGAGATTTTACAAGATCAGGAGCATTCTATGTTGTATGTGGAATGACAATTGAGCCTGCATGTGGTGTGAAGGGGCTAGTGGCCACGGGAGGTAATGACGGGTAATAGTTGTGAGTGCGAAGGGACTGGTGGCTACGGGAATGTACGAAAAGGGAGCGTGGTCAGGTAACGGAAGAAAACGGTTGAATCTGCCGGTAGAGCGAGCGTCCAGAGTCGGCGAGAATGATCGAGAAGGGGGGCGTGGTCTCAGTTGGTATAGAAGGGAGATGCGCGCGAGACTCGGGGCTGTTGCCATCTCAAGAGAAGTGTCAAGTCGTAATTACAACCAGTGCCAGAAGTGGGGTGTCATCATGCCATGGCGTGGTTGCAAGGAGAACTCACCGACAACGACTTCGGACGGAAAAGAGACCCCCTTCCAGCAAGCCCCAGTTGGTGGGGACCCGGTGAATAACCCCACCAGTGAAGAGGGAGCAATGTGGTAACGAGGAGAGGGGGCCGGCCAACAGAAACAAATAAGCGAGGAATTTGACGAGGTAACGGGATGGCTGGATCGGCTGTTAGCAGTGTTCTCACAGCTCACTGTATAGCTTGCCGCAGCTGCGGAGAGAGGAGGAATGGCGAAGAGCACGGTGGGCGTCACCTCAGTGAAAACCGCTCAACCGATGGCCGCCATTTCACAAAGTAACCAAATGGCGGCTGAAGAAAGTACAGCTCCGGAGGCGTTGGAAAGGGTAACTGACCGCCCGCGGTGGATGATGCCTCTAAAATAATTTGTAGCGGCAGGAGGCAACTGGGGTGCCTTCCCCCGAAGGTTCGAGGCAGCGTATCAAGCCATCGGATGGTTGGAAGAGGAAACACTGAGAGCCCTGCCTACCGCCCTTGAAAACGACACCCTTGCAGTGTTCCATGCTGTGCCGGAGGAGTAAAGGGCTTCGCTACAAGAGGTGTATGGTGAAATGGCGACTGTTTTTGATTCCCCATTGAATATGCAGAGAAAGTTCCTGCAGCGAAAATGGGAGAACGCCGAGACGTCCATCGCTTATCACAGCATGTTGATATCACTGGTGCAGGTAGTGTATCCATGGCTGAACAAGGCGGCACTGGAATTTCTAGTGATGGAGCAGTGACTGCGGATCAGCGGGAGTGGAATGCCAATTCTCCGGAGTCGGTTGATGGCAGAGTGGGCCACAGGGCTTGCTGGAGCTGCCATCTGCAGTGGCAATTTCTGCGGCGGAGACCACGTGGTTGCTGGCCACCATTTCGCCTACGGAGGGCATGGTGGGGCTGGTGGGTGCCATTTGCTGTGGGCTGCGGGGCTCGACGGAGCTGCCACCTTCAGCGGCGACTCCTGCGGCGGTGACCACGAGGTTGAGGGGTGCCATTTTGCCCACGGAAAGCATGGAGTGGCCAGTGGGTGCCATTTGGCGTGGGCAGCGGGGGGCGTCAGAGCTGTCGCCTGCAGTGGTGATTCCTGCGGTGGAGACCATGGAGGGCAAGGCATGGCTGGCGGACACCATTTGGAGTGGGACGCAGGACGATGCTAAGGCGGCGATGCGAGGAGCTGCGTACAGACCACTACAGCTGCCGCTCGTTCAAGAGTTCGTGGTGGCTAGAGGCGATTGGACGGCCTTCTGTCATCGCTTCAAAGCAGCTTGGTTGTCCATCGGATGGACGAAATGGGAGGTCCTGCGAGCGCTACCGATGGCCCTCGACGACGATGCGTTAGCGGTGTTCCAGGCCATCCCGGAAGGTGATCGATCAACTCTCAGGCAGGCATTTGCCCAAATTGCAGCAGTCTTTGACCCGCCATACAACACCAAAAGTAGATTTTGCAGAGGAAGCGGGAGAGGCCCAGTAGCATCTCGCTTGTCATAGCACTTTGCTGGCATCGGTGCAAGAGGCGTATCTGCACATGAACCGAAAGGTGCTCAAATCCTTAGCAGTAGAAAGGTTGGTGTCATTGGTGCAGGAGTTGAGGGTTGTCCTGACCTACATGCCTGGAAGTGGAGATGGTGGCTGCGGTGTACAGCTATGGGCAGCGCGGAAGGGTCACTACAGAAGGCCGATGGGTCGGAGTTGGCAAGAAGGGAAGACTTTTCTGCCCTGGAGTCACACGGCCGCCTGCGGTCGGCCGGTCCACATCGCAAGAGAATGTCGGGATGTTAACCCAACGTCGATAGCACTAACGACAGCCTTCATCATAATTGCCTCTGCTCCTCAAGCCCCACAGGATCCAAGTCTCTGATTACGGAATATATTCCGAGGTCACCGTGTGTGAGGGATTGGAGGCTGGAGCCCGGTCATGTGCTGCTATGTTGAATCCAGGGAGGAGCCGCAACCTTTAGGCCATTTTTTTGTTCCTAAAAGCCCCACAGAAGTACAGGATCCTGCCCAAGGCGGGGGACCAGTGTCAAGGACTAGGTTCAAGTGAGCAATGTCCAGTAAAGCGGACTCTTGTCCTGTTGATCGGGGAAAAATGGCATGTTAAAGGTTAATGGGCAGTGAAAAGGGGTTGTGTAGTGCTGCGTGCTTTGTTGTTGTTGAAGCTGTTGTTGATGAGGTTTTTTTTTGCTTGTGCCACGCACCGAGTGTCACGGCGGTTGTGTTATCGGTTCATGGAGGTGCTCAGGTGGAGCTATTGTTGGTTGTTGCTTCGCGGGAGTGTCGTGACTTTTTTGGTTGTTGTATTCTTTTGTTGGTGTTTTGTGATGTCCCTCAGTTGTGGGAGTTGCTCTGCCTGTCCACCCGGTTGCATTGCTGTGTATCAGCTGGGAATGCTTTATCAAAGGGGGAGGGTGATGTAGTGTCATAACGCCGGCTGGTGGACAGCAGCAGCAATTGCTGTGGACAGATAGTACACATGCTGGTGAGAGTGTGCACGGGGTGTAGGCAGAGGGGGGAACTATGGTAAGGGTCACGAGGACCCCATCTGAAGGCCCCTTGAACCTGCTAGCGGTTCGAGAAGGGAGGCGCGGTCAGGGTGGAGCCAGGCCGCGCTCGTAGCATAAAAGGAGCTGAGAGTGGAGGCTCAGGGCTGTCGGTTCTGGGAATAGACTCGTCTTTTTGTTGCTGTCGTCTCGTCGCCATCGTCGCTAATGATCTCAGCTAGATATTGTGCTACAAAGGATAGCAGTTGGCTATCTCAGTCAGCGCCATCAGTGTAAGATGGCTAGTGTTGTGTACAGGTTAGGTTATGCTACTGTGGAGAGTGTGGACGAGACCGTGGACGTTATTAACAAAGAACATGCCTCAGAAATCGTTGACACTACACATGTGTAATAAAGAACTCGGATGCTCTCTCTGTCTCCGTGTCCTTTATTTGGGTTCTTATGCTTTTCCCTCATGGCACTCCCTAGATACTCTTCGTTCGGCAGCCCCAGGCTGCTGTCGCTCACGTAGCCCACTTCTCTCCCAGCAGATCCGCTGCTGGGCTCCTCGTGCAGACCCCCGCTCTGAACTCCCCTTTTTGCAGACCCGCTGCTCTCTGCAGCCTCCTCGCTGCTCCGGCTGCTCCTGGGTCGGTCACCGTTGGCTGACGGTGCCGAAGCTCATGGCCCGGGTATGTGGCGATCTTGCCACTCTCTCTCTCACTCCCCGCCCTGCGTGGCCTCACTCTTTCCCAGTCTCCGATCACTCCCCTCCTCTTCCGGTTTCTCCCCTTATAGACCTGAACCCTCTCCCCCCACGTGACGTAACTCCTCCCCCATGACGTCACTTCCGGAGGTCGTTTACGCCCGCATTACACCACCCTCCCCCGTAGAGAAAATCCAGCCGACCTCGGCTGAACACAACTTCAACAAGCAATGCGAGCGAACACGATCGAATACGAAAAGGACACGAAGCATACAATAATATACCGAAAGAACAAGAACACAATACAACAGTTAACGAAATGTGAGGGATTTTGAGCGGGTGCAGGTTGCTGGGCCGTCCCGGACGGTCGGCGGCCCTCCCGCCGAGCGGGAACGTGGCAGGGTTCTAAGAGCGACAGGCTGAAGTTCGTCTGTCGCTATTGGAGGCCCGCCAACGTCCCGGTCCCCTATTCTCGAAGGCCCAGCGTCAGAGGTGTCCCGCAACCGCGTTGGAAGGGCTGCGGGTCTCAGAGTTTCCGCAGCCGTGGTAGGCGCACCCCGAGCCGAGTCTCCTTTCTCCTGCGGCGTCACGGCCGGCTTGTCTGTAAAAGGCACGACAGGTGCTCCTGCAAGGTCAGCGGGCACAGGCAAGGGCGAGTCGGCAGCAACAGACCCCGGCAAGGCAACCTCAGGAGATGACGCATCAGGTCGAGGGGCCACGTATGGTTTCAACCGAGATGTGTGGACGAACCAACGCCGAGATCCAAACCGAACACGCGCCGACTGTGGGTTGGGAACCTCGATGAGGCGAACCGGCCCTTGCCATGGTTTATGTAATTTAGGAGAGGTACCTGGCCGCACCTGTGGGCAATGGAGCCAGGCCAGGTCCCCGTTTTCCAGGGGCATTCCCCTTTGAACGTCGAGCACACCGCTCATTCCGGGCCTGGGCTTTGGCCGTAGCCATGCGGGCCCCTTCCCGTGCCACAGTGACACGGCGAACGGTGTCCTGAATATAATCAGGAAGAGGCTTAGCAGGTCCCCTCGCTCCGGTTCCCAACTGCACATTCATCGGCGGCACGTTTTCACGACCGTACATAAGAAAAAACGGCGAATATCCTGTAGCCGCATGCAGCGTCAACCGGTACGCTGAAAGCACCCCAGGGATATGCAAATCAAAATCTGATTGTTTTTCACTAACCCTGTGACTCAACATGGCGGACAGGGTCCGATTTAGCCGTTCAACCATACCATCCGTTTGTGGGTGGTAGGGAGATGTCCGTATCTTTTTAGTTCCAAGAGCCGCACACACCTCCCCCAACAATTTAGACGAAAAATTCCGGCCTTGGTCTGTAAGGAGCCTCTCCGGCGCCCCCTTGTCCATAACATACCCAAATAGAAAGGCGTCTGTGATAGACGCCGCTGACTGGTCAGGCAAAGGCCAGGCCATCGGCCAGCGGGAGAGGTAATCCACCCCTACTAGCAAATATTTATTTCCCTAGCGGATGGCGGAAAGGGTCCCAAAATATCTAACGCCACCAATTCATTAACTCGAGATACCTGAATAGATTGTATCGGCGGCACATATGGATGTTTAGGCGGCTTCCGTCGGGCACAGTCGGGACACGCGCGAACGTGCCCGATGACATCCGTCGTCATGCCGTGCCAATAGTAATCTCGCTGCAGCGTCAATAGGGTCTTCTGCACCCCCAGATGTAAAAGCGTGTCACAATGCAGAGTCCTAATCAGTTCGTACCGCAATGATACCGGTACAACAAGACGCCAGCGTTCCTGAATCCCTTCCCTCCACATCAGCAACCCATCACGGAGAGCGGTTTCCAGCACACCCCCCGCTCCGAGTCCCCACTCCCCTTCGCAGGCCGCCTACGCAACGATACCAAAGAATCATCCAACATTTGCTCCCGAATCCACACAGACCTCGGGAGATGCAAAATCCCATCAGCCAGTCCCCCATCAGCCGGCCCCGGCTCGAGCGGAGCTTCAGGCACTTCGACTGCCAGCGCGACAGGCTGAGGGGGGTGCTGAACCGGGCCACATCTATGCGTCCCTGACGCGCACGCGCAAGGGGATCGCTGCGGCCACCTGGAAAGTGCGTCCGCATTAGCGTGACGCACTCCTTTCCGATGGTGAATTTGGAAGGAAAATTCTTGCAGCGTGTCCAACCACCGCGCCAGCTGGCCGGATGGTTGGTCCATCTTAAGAGCATACTGCAAGGTCGCATGATCCGTGCGAACAATAAACGAACGACCGTACAGATACGGTCGAAATTGGCGGAGAAAAAAAACAATAGCCAAAAGTTCCCTGCGAGTGACGCAGTAGCGGGTTTCAGCGGGAGACAAAACCCGGCTACCATACGCCACCACGCGTTCCACACCACCTTTGGACTGAGACAACACCGCCCCAATGCCCGTGTCACTCGCGTCCGTATCCAGAATGAAAGGATGTTCAAAATCAGGATAATCCAACGTCGGTGCCGTAGCCAATAGATCGCGCAGGCCTCGAAATGCCGCCTCCTCTGGCGGTCCCCAAGCAAATTTGTGTCCTTTTCCCGTAAGGAGATGCAAAGGCCTCGCGATCGTAGCAAAATTTGGAACAAACCTCCGATAATATGAGGCGAACCCCAAAAACCGACGCACATCCCCCACCGTGGCAGGGGTTGGCCAGTCACGGACGCACGCAGTTTTGTCTGGATCCGTGGCCACCCCGTCCGCACTAACGATGTGCCCCAAGTAACGCACGGAGTGTTGCAGTAGGTGACATTTCTTAGGCTTAAATTTCAAATTAGCAGAACGCATCCTGGTGAACACGGCCTCCAACCGCGATAAATGCTCGTCAAATGTGCGGCTGAAGACGATAATATCGTCTAAATATATCAGACATGTCTCCCACTGCAACCCCATTAATACCAACTCCATCAACCTCTGAAAAGTGACAGGGGCCGCATTCAACCCCATCGGAAGACAGTTAAATTGGAATAACCCCTGTGGCGTACGGAAAGCAGTCTTCTCTCGCGAGGACTCGTCAAGAGGAAGCTGCCAGAAGCCCGAAGAGAGATCTAGCGTTGAAAAGAACTTTGCCCCCGACAAGGCATCGAGAGAGTCGTCCATACGTGGCAGGGGTATGCATCTGCCACCGACACTTTATTTAGCTTGCGGAAATCTACACAAAATCGCAATTTGCCGTCTTTCTTCTTAACCAAAACAACAGGCGCGGCCCACGGGCTGTTAGACGGAGATATTATGTCCGCGGCCAACATGTCATCCACTGCCCCTCGAACGTGCTCTCGCTCAGCCGGACTCATCCGATGCGAGTTTAACCGAATAGGGCAGCGTCCCCCGTGTCAATATGATGGTAAAGCAACGAGGTGTGTCCCAAATCCAAATCGTCGGAGCTAAACACATCAGAATAACTCAATAATAATTTCCGAACCGCACAACGTTGTTCCCCAGAAAGGGCAGAATTCTCCCCACACAATTCAGCGATCCAGCGATCATCTGCAGCACCGGGGCCTGAAACGCCTCCAACACCACCCCGGCAGGACAGATCATCATGAGCTGTAAACGCAGTAGTGGTATGTGCCACAACGGTACCGGCCGGCACACACACGCTTTCGGTACTTGCGTTAAGCACCTGCAAAAACGGCTGCTGGTATGGCCGGACAATAGTTTGTGCCCCAACTAGCGCCGATCCACCCGTGATGGTGGCGGACGGCGACAACAAAACCCTAATAGCTCCCTGACGACCAGGTACAGGCTTCCGATAACGCAAAGGAATGAGCATCTGTGAGCCAGGTGGAATATCAACAGATACTACGGACAACGCCTGCACCTGGGCGACAGGAGCAGGTCGCCCCAGGGCGACGGCAAAAATGCAATTTTACGGCCTTCCGGTAATTCAATGCAGTTTTCAATAATTCTAATTAGAATCGGCATTTNGGCCAGAAAATCGGTCCCCAACAAACAAGGAACTGCAAGAGACCTCGAAATTAACACAATTCCCGAGGCCGACACTCCCCGATAGCTATGTTAGCGTCCACCTGGCCCACAATGCCCATGCTACCCCCGTTCGCATCGATGCAGGAAGCGTAAGCCGGACTCACGGCCTCAGGTGGGATGTTCAAGAGATGGAATATTACATCCGAAATAATGGTCGCGGACGCACCGGAATCCACCAAAATACGTACGTCCACCCCCTGTATCGACCCAGGTACGGTGGACGAACCGGTAGCGGCCGCGACGACCCACCGAGCCAACTTACGCCACTGCGTTACCGAGCGACAAGGCGCAGTCAATGGCCTCCCATTATTAACAACACCCGGATCGCATGACAACGGTGATGAGTGAGGTGTCAAGCCTTGCCGGGTGTCTGGTGCGCACCGACTTGCCTGTGCTGGAGAATCCTTCCTTGGAGCGGCCGCTGTCGAGGCCTCCTGCTGGGGCGGACCAGGGACGCGGGCCCTACGCCCGCAGCGGAAACGGTCGATGTCGTTGCGGCGCGCGGCGGGCACCCCGTCCCGACGCGGCCGTATCGGCGGCGCAGCCCGCGGTCCCGGTCCACCGCGGCCTGGCCACGGAGCAGCGGCGGCTGACAGCTCCTGCGGGCTCCTCTCATCAGGCACATAGACAGCCTTCGTGGGGTCCCAACCCAAGGCTCCCCCTTCGACGACGGGCCCACCCGTCCACGCCGTAACTTGTTTCCACCGGCGCAGGTTAAACTGGGCATCCAAATATTTAGCCGCAGCCCGGGATGTGAGCTTTTCATGACCACATACCGGCATAGGAATGCCGAGATCTCGGGACAGCTCCAGCATCTTCCCCAGGATGAGAGGTTCCAGCAGGTCAGGCTCCGTCTCCGGGTATGTGGCCATAGCCAGCTCCAGCACCGCGCCCCTATATGCCACCGGAGACTCCTCGGGTGCTCGTTGTCGTTGAACAAACCGGCGATGAGCATCATCCGGCGGCTCGTATGCGCCAGCCATTTCGTCGAACACACCTCTTAATGTTTTCTTCTTCGCGGCCTTTATAGAGCGAAAGAATCTAACAGACGCGTCATCAAGAAGAGTCGGCAGAACTTCTAACGCCTCCGCGTCAGTCCACCTTGCCGAGCGCACCGCCGCCAAAAATCTGCAGGCGAACGCACTCCAATCGCCCCCGATGGAGAATTCTTTGACAGTTGTTAGGTGACGACTGCGACTTCTTGGCGCACTCTCTCCAGCCGATGACTCTTCTGGTGGCATGTTCAACATGGCGTCGCAACGTGGTGTAGACAAGATGGCGGCTTTTCGCTGCGGAGGGCGCAAAATGGCGGCTTCCCGCCCTTCTTCGCCTGCCACGCCAAGATGACGTCTTCGTGCCGCGTGGCCGATGGCGTCGGCGAAGGCAAAGCGGGCTCCTGCGAACCACCAACGTCTCCTTCCGACGCCGTCCTCGGCGTGACGAGCTCACACAACTGTGCAAGTACGTTCTTGAGTGTTTCAAGTTGCTCCGCCATCTGACTCCATCTTAAATCCGCGTCCTTCGGTGCAGACGGGTCCGCCGACGCGGCGACATCTTGGACCCCCGGACCCGCACTCGTCCCAGCACGGATCTCCTCCTCCATCGGAGTCAGGTCCACCGCTGGAGGAAAGTCATCGTCGTCAGAAGATGAAGCAGATGCTGGAGACGGAATATTATTTTTTCTCAGTTGTTTTTGTCATGCCGTTACACTTCTGACACCAGTGTAATAAAGAACTCGGACGCTCTCTCTGTCTCCGTGTCCTTTATTTGGGTTATTATGCTTTTCCCTCACGGCACTCCCCTAGATACTCTTCGTTCGGCAGCCCCAGGCTGCTGTCGCTCACGTAGCCCACTTCTCTCCCAGCAGATCCGCTGCTGGGCTCCTCGTGCAGACCCCCGCTCTGAACTCCCCTTTTTGCAGACCCGCTGCTCTCTGCAGCCTCCTCGCTGCTCCGGCTGCTCCTGGGTTGGTCACCGTTGGCTGACGGTGCCAAAGCTCATGGCCCGGGTATGTGGCGATCTTGCCACTCTCTCTCTCACTCCCCACCCTGCGTGGCCTCACTCTTTCCCAGTCTCCGATCACTCCCCCTCCTCTTCCGGTTTCTCCCCTTATAGACCTGAACCCTCTCCCCCACGTGACGTAACTCCTCCCCCCATGACGTCACTTCCGGGAGGTCGTTTGCGCCCGCATTACACATGCATACGTAGAAATGTGTCTATGGAGACCATCCATCGAGGAGATAGAGCTAGGAAAGTCGTTTTTTTTAATCATCGCAGGATGGTGAGGAATGGCGACACGTTACCGAAAGCTTCAACCACTGGTTGACGAAAGGCAAAAGATGGTGACAAACGCGTGACCGTGCCCACGATTAACCCTATGATTTTACCGTTGTGGTTTTTGTTTCAACAGGAGACGTTGCTTGGGAAAGTGATGTTCTACTCCAACAACGATGAAACGATCAGCGTCAGAGTGTTCGAGAGGGTGGAATGCAGTGTGGGCGGCAACATCAGCAACGCTGTCAAAGTTTGGACAACGTGTAGCTGTAACGCTTTAAGTAGTCAGTGGGTCCGCAAGCAAAGCCACAAGAAGAGCCATTTAATTTTCGAAATGTGTCCAAAACTCTATACACTTGATAATCGATTATCCTGGCACGCGATTATATTCTGCTTACAACATTATTCGGCGTGTCCCAGTGTGCAATATTCCATACAGTACATGATACACTACATACAACTTGTGTGTGTGTTTGGGGAGTTGTGGCATGCATTACCCACATGTACTTGTGGTGAACATGCAATCAGACATGCTCTGATAAGATATGCATTGTCTTTGAAACTGATTGGCCTACACCAGAGACATCAGCCTTCATTCTGGCCTAGTCTCATCACCAGTGTCAGAACAAAGAACGCCATAAGGCGAACAGTACAAAGGCGTTCATCGCTCGGGGTGAGCAACTTTATCATGGGGCCTTTTTGCCAGTATCAAGTATGAAAAATAAGAATAAGTTTTACCTTTTCTGAGACAAGGCCATAAAGAAGACTGTCTCTGGTGTAGGCCAATCAGTTTCAAAGACAATGCGTATATTATCAGAGCATGTTTGTTGCATGTTCACCATAAGTACGTGTGGTTAATACAGACTTGATTCCGTGCAAAATTTATATATTTGGTGTTTTTGAACATCGTGACACTTGTTTTATTCACAGAAAGGGGAAAAAACTATATTAGTTTATTTCGCGTAATGTTAATTATGTTAAGAATGGCACGCGTTAAAGTTGACAAATAAACCTTGTGTACAACATTTGTTCAGGCTCTTGGGCCTTCGATCTTTACACGGCTGGAGTCCACCTCACTGTTAACTTCACAAGCCCTGTTCAGATTTCAAAGATGGTGATGGCTGGAAATTACTACTATTGGGCGTATGCACTGGAGGTTGGATTCCTTTTTTCTGGCTCCTTGAGTCTCTCCTTCTATTCTGACTTACCTTGCTTTCGTTGGTTGGTGTCACGTCATCAAGGGGTACACATTTTTCGAATTTTCACACTGCAGTACATACTTTTCCCCCAACCCCCCACGTGTTATAGAATGGTCCATGGAAATGGTTATATCGTGAGAATGTCTCTGAGATACCTTCAAAAAAATATATGGTCCACACCGCACCCTGAAAAGCGGAGTGCTCGAATTTAGCCAAATAAAATATAGAACCAAATTTTGTGGAGTGGAGAGGTCTTCATAATTGATCATCATCAAGAAAATTAAGGATTCATTAAGCAACAAGTCACATCAAAGGGCGATATATATTTGTATTTTTAAAAAGTAATTTTAAAGACCTCCTCGGGTCCAAGAAGATCACAGATCTTATCAGCAGGAAACATTAAGAATTGAGTAGCATAAGACACCCAAAGTTGCTTTGAATGTTGGTGATTTCATAACTATGTTATGTTTTATTTTTACTATGTTGTATTTTACCAGGTAAAGCCTAATGAGCTGTCTAGTTCTTTTTCCGAAGAGAACTGACTACCACAAATGATAGCTCAATGCATTTGTCTATCACACGGAAATTATAGCAACAAATACTCTAAACGCATGCTTCTAAATGTGGAAGGAAAATCCGGAGGACCCGGAAAAAAATACACACGACACGGGGAGAGAGAAATGCAAACTCCAAATATACCAGGCGAGGAAGTTAACATCTCGGCCACATGGTGCCATACCAGCAAAATATCAACCGCTATTTCAGATGAGCACTCAGCACTACGCTTGATACAACAGTGCGAGCAGACAGTGTGAATTTAATACTCTGTCTGACCAACGTGAATGCGTGCAAACCATACCACAACGTGGGCATGGTTCGAAGTGAGACGACGGTTCGTTGATGGACGGAAGTCACGGATGAGAAATTCGGAAGGCGTTGCAGACACCAGTGTAATACCACTCATACCTCGTTTGTCAAAACAAGTAGTGATGCTTGGAAAGAATGTATGACGACTACAACCACTCTACAATGGCAGCAGTTGGCCTCTCTGATTCCCATCTGTGTTCACGGATGAATGGCCATCACAGCTCGCAGTGGCTCTCAGTGACACTCACAATATGACGCACGGACATTCCTCGGTTACGCTCGGCCAAGCACGGTTCATAGTTGCACATCAGGGTCACCTCCTGACATTGAACTCGCAAGTACCGAACGAAATGAACGCTGCACAACACGTAAGGACGTACCGTGCATATTCGTTTGGCACACACGTTTTGTCGGCAAGCCGATCACAAAAGCTGCAATTCACAGTAAAATTAAGTAGCATACACACTCTGTGATACCTAAAAGCGATGACTTAAATTAAAACCCGAGTTTGGTTGTATTACCAACTGTACAAACTAAATTAGAACCAAACTTTGTTTTTATTTTACCACATACGGCCTACTGAGCTATGTCGCCTTTTCAGAAGTGACCTGGCCACAAATGATATCTCAACGCAGCGAAATACTCCAAACGCTTGTTTCTGAACATGGAGGGAAAACCCGGAGAACCCGGAGAAAAATTCACGAGATCCAGTAGAATCACGCAAACTCAAAATATACAGCAGGTATTGCTAGGGTTAGGATCGGACCACAAAACCTCCTGCATACCAGAGGGAGATATAACATCTATCCACCACGGCAGAGCCCACTATCCCGAGCTCAATTGTTTCTTCACAGCCTAAGGATGTTAACGCTCGCCGATTGTGAGCCCTGCTGTTATTATCGCAAATTAAATACTTGCCGAGGGAAATTGAACACCGGAGTGTTTGCTTGATCCATGCGTGTACACGATTTGGTCTTGTTGTGTTCCCAGGTGGCGTACAGCATAGACAATACCATTTGGGATAGTTACATTGATAGCACGGATGATAACTATATACTACAAGGGGACACTGATGCTGAAAGTATCAACTTTTTTACATTCTTGCCAAATACACATCTTTCATCCATAATCTATCAAATATCCTGAGTTGTTTTGTTAAATGTTGGTTAATGAGAAGACTGAATGTTGAAAGATTGAAGCGTGATTATTTAACTGTCACAAATTGTGACCATTCAAAGCCCCAACATCCACCCAGGTTAATCCTGCTGGTGTATTAATCATGAACACACACACCATAGGCTTAAAAGGCAAGACGTGAAAATATCCCCATAATGTCACTCACACAGAGTGGGTGTTGCCAAATAAATGCATTGGGCGGGAGCGGGGAGACAGGAGCTGGGAGAGGTGGCGAAGCGGAGACTCAAACGTCAGAGGCCAAGCTCGGGTGACTAGACCAGTGATGGGCAACCCAGACGAGTTGGTAGGCCCAGTGGCGTAGTAACTACATTATTAGTGGCGTAGTAGCTACATTTTCAGTGGCATAATGACTACATGATTAGTGGCATAGTAGCTGCATTAATAGTGGCATAGTGACTACATTAGTGGCGTAGTAGCTGCCTTATCAGTGGCGTAGTAACCACATTATCAGTGGTATGGTGACTACATTATCAGTGGCGTAGTAGCCACATTATCAATGGCGTAGTAAATGCATTATCAGTGGCATGGTGACTACATTATTAGTGACGTAGTAGCCATATTATCAGTGGCATAGGAGCTCCATCATCAGTGGTATAGTCACTACATTAGTGGCGTAGCAGCTACATTATCAGTAGCGTAGGAGCTACATCATCAGTGGCATAGTGACCACATTAGTGGTGTAGTAGCTGCATTATCAGTGGCATAGTAACTACATTATCAGTGGCGTTGTAGCTACATTACACTATGTAACACGATTTTTGTTCCTGGGTAGTGTTGTTTTCTAATTGCGTATGCCTAAAAAGTATAGAAAATGGTTATTATTCCCCACAAACTTTGCTTTTGCTACAACGCTGTGGACTCTCATGAAATTATCTTTTCCGAGACCAAGGTGCTCTGCAAACCTTCTGGCTACCATCAAAGGTTTGTACACGAAGCCATTCAGATATACAAACACAGACATAATTTCAACCGTGATGATGGGTACAAACTTAGTAATCATTGGAAAGATGTTATCAACCATGCAAAAAAAAGACTTAATTACACATTTTTGGACCATCTTATCTGACAGGCACTATTTTACTTTACTTCACCGAGTGTTAACATCCCCAGTGTTTAACAGTAATCTCTTTATTGTTCAGCCAGCACTGGTATAAACATGGGCATTTTCGTTCTTTTCTATCATGTGTATCAACAGGTGCTTGTGCATACACATGTCCACGTACACTTGCACCCCACACTCTCTTTTGGCCTCCCCCCCCCTCTCCGTCCAATACGTTGGCGTGTGCAACAATAGTTGCTTGCGCACAACCACGTCCACGTCGCCGACTCTCGTGTACCACTTCGTGCATTCTTTTGACCCCTCCCGATACGTTCTACGCAGCACTTCGGCCTTCTTTTAGCCCCCCCCCTCCCTCCCGATACATTCCATTCATTGGCTACCACATTCTGATGAGCTCCCCCCCTCTCCTCCCCCTCAACTTGCATTTAAGGGATTACATCTTGAATCCTTGCCTCACTTGATGCAGCAAATCTGGCTGTGACGGTCCCACCTGATGACGGAGACTTGTGTTGCCTCCGAAACGTCGTGATTTTTATTGTTTTATTTTTATTAATTTCATTTTTTACCTACGTGACTTTACCGAAAGAACTAAGAGTATGAATCCTTGCAGTCACGAAAGCTTCAAATCTAGAATTAAGAGGTAGGGGGTTGTTTTGCAGTCACCTGCACACCCACAATGCACCACCAACAATATGAAGACCAAGACGACACAGACTGCGTAACATTTTAATTTCTTACCTCTGTTTTGGCTGGGCATAGACAAATATTCTTGGGTGACTCGCCCTGGTGTGCACAGCGTGGTGGCACTGGAAACCAGAAGGTGAGCGTTCTCGAGGAACTCTTCGCCTTCTTATTCGTCCACACATAGCCACTTTCCAGCGTGCCCTCCTCCAGACTGTCCCGTTCATGCCCTGTGCCTCCCCCTTCCTAGTTAACGTGCACCCTTGGCCCTAGCACCCTGAATCGCTACCGATAGGGGAGGGGGCGTACGAGATTTGCTAGTGACAATCACGGGACCTCGACTCTCCCCTTCACCCTTTCCCCGCCTCCCTCAACCGCCTTCTAACTTTCAATCAACTTTTGAATTGCTACCAGGTGAGAAGCGGTCATTCCCATGGGCTTGGGTGCAGCCATTTGCATTCTTCTGCTGGGGAACGCCACTTATTCGATCAACATTCAATCGGACATTAGGAAAACACATTCAGGCCTCCAACTTGGACTAACTTGGCCTAAAAACCTTTGTCCGAGGTGTGGGGGATGGCGTTCCTAACATTAACAGAGAGTGAGAGAGGCCTTCAGAATGTCGAGTGAATCCCCTCTGCTGTTGAAGCAAATGCGGACGATCTTGTTGATTGTCATATTCTTGAACCAATCAGATTTAGAGTTTGCCATGTTGGGCGTATTTTTGACACGCCGGAGCCACCGCACTGGCCTAGATGCCTACGGTAGCATTTTTCATGTGGCGTGATCAGAGGGCCAGTTAGCTAACTGAAGTAAAACTAGCTAGCACGTAAGGTAGCATCATCTAAGATTTATTATTAAAAATCTAAAAGTCATTTAAACGTTTAGATTTTTAGATGTGATTTCGATGTTTTTTGTGGGGAAGCCTGTTGAATCCTGATTGTGTCATTTGTGTTTTACAGAATTTGCTTGCTTGGTGGTCGTATGAGTAAATGTGACTGGTTGTTGTATGTCTTGTTTCTTTGGTAATGACATTGATTTGGGCTATGCGATGTCTATTTGTGATGCAGCATCCTGTCATACTGCATAATAGTGGTACATCTTATGGTTTCAGTCACCATGATTTATGTCTCTGCAATTAGTGTATTGTAACTCTCATAGATGTTGAGCCTCGTGTTAAATCACTTTATTCCACTCGATAAATGTTACTGTCACTGCGAATATGGGGTGGTTACGTCGAATGACGATTGCCTATAGCCCTAGTGTCATGGTGAGCTTGTTCGAAGGTGGTTTAATTGCAGGAGGATACACTGAAGGCCTAGGTGTAAAATACACGGCCCGCTACTGCTCAAGTGGCTGAAATAAGTGCAGCACTCGAGTGTGGCTAAGGCCTTGTAGTCTTTTATCAGCCAAAAGTGAGCAGTAGCGCTCTAGAATTGTTCACTCACAGCTGCAAGTTCAAGAGTATTTCCAGGGAGGTCTCCAAGGTACTCCTGGCCGCTCTGGGACTCTCATTCACTGCGCTACCCATTGGCCGGAACAACTTCCCCACTTCGGTTAAGCTCCGTCCTCTCTCCCCCTCTGCCTTCCTCGCCGTTTCAAACATAAAGCATATGTTATTATCAGAGCATGTTGTATGCTTTGCCACAAGTATGTGTGGTAATGCACGACTTGATGCCTTACAACAGGTGTCTATTTGGTGTTTGAACATTTTCACACCCGTTAAAATGCCAGAAAGGGTAACGCCTATTATAGTCTTCATCATATACCTCAACCCACCACGTTTATATTGCACCGTGTGTATATGTGCACGTGTTTGATGTATCGGTGTGTTTTGTATGAGCAAGTGCTTTTTACACTAAATGACTATATTAAAAAAACACAGTTTCTTACAATAGTTTTGCGTAGGTTATACACTTTATTTGAAGTTGGTTCAAGAATAACGAGCACTGTTTATTCAATGGAGTAGTCGTAAAATAATAGCAGATGACTGATTTGAAACATTCGAGCAATGAGTTGCACCATGTGGAAACTCGTGCGTCAAATGACATCGCCTGATGAGAACCCGTCTGCTTACACAAAAAATCCTTTGCCCATTGTGGGGGGGGGGGATTACTGTCTTGAATAGAATGGCAATCTGCAAGCTCGTATATGGAACAATTGGAGTTTGGTTTACAGTTCTGTTTATCTTTCCTATACTTTCCACTCCTATTGTGTTTTTGCATTGCTTGTTGTAACGTTCTTACCCGCCCCTGAGAAAAAGTGCCTTATATATTATCGGATTCCTCCTATAGTATAGAGTTTCCGATTATGTAATACGACACTCCCTCCTTTCCTCTCATGTTGCCCACATCAACCCAAGCATTAAACAGGAAGTATTGCAAATGTAAAATATTATTAACATTGTCGAGTGTTTACATATTCTTTTAACGATTTTTTTGTATTTAAAAAATGTGTAGAGGTTTCCTGTATTTCTAAGATTAATCAAACTACGTCTCATGTACTGTTATAACGGACTCGTAGAGTGAATTTTCTGATTAACAACAATTTGCTAGTAGCTAAACTCACAAAAAGGAAATTGATGCGGATGTCAATAAAGTTTGAGGACATGAAAGCAGATGATCCTAATTATAGCCAAATACCCGTCATAAAGAAGTATAAAATTCAGACATTAAGTCACAATTTTAATGGGACAAATTCATGCCTATAAAATTAAGGTGTTTCATTTACTTCCTTTACTATAACATTTTATATAACTAAACCTACAGGTTAATTTTGAACCAGCTGTATTATATCGATACATATTAACTGCATGGTAAATACAAGTAAAGTACATGGTGATCCTTAAACTAAACTATTTTATTTTGCCAGACAAGGCCCACTGAGCGAAATATATATTTTTAAGAAGCGATCTGGTTATCACAAATGATAGCTCAACGTAATGGCTTATCACGTGGACATTTGTAGCAGACAAATACTCTAAATGTGTGATGTCGATTCTAAATGTGGAGGGCAAAATCGGAGGACTCGGAAAAAAATTCACGTAACCACGGAAAAAACACGCAAGGGTCGGGATCGATCTCACGACCACCTGCATACCCGGTAAGGTATTTAACATCTCCCACCGTGGCGCGCCATTGATGTTACAAGAGTACCATTACACATCCAATGGATAATATGTATGAGTTTTAACGCGAAATTTGCAGAAGATTTGGGTTTAGCATTTCTCGTGATTGTGAAAAATGATCGATTACTTGCAAGTTTAATTATTACTGATCCTCCCATCCTGCGTGTCCATGACTCGGTCGTCACCATGTGGCGACAAATGAGTCTGACATGAAACCGATAATCTTAACAAAGAATAACAACATATTAACACGCTCTATAGATTACCCCCTATAGACTATGTAGGTAAGTAATACATATATTTATCACCCGATGTGTTATATTTGGCATTATCCATGGATTTGTTTTGTCCAGGCCACCTGTCCTCTACCTTTACCCAGATTCAAGACCCGACGCAGACGATCCATGGCTTTGATCTTCCACGAAGATTATGGGCACAAACCCAAATCGAAACCACACAAACAATGGCAGATGCGGTTACTTAAAGCACAATTGAAAATAAACTCTCCGGTAGTGTGTGCCTGGGTCACCCAGAGTAGACCACAATTCACAAATACGAAGGGGGTGCATCATCAGAGCAGTACAATCCACTACATCTGACACAATCATCTGGCTCAACCACCTAAACGTAAAATTAGTTGTTACTCTACACCTACATCAGCCATTCGAAGAAGACACTTCTAGTTTTCCACAGACCATTAAACTTGCATCAGTACCCTTAGACCAGTACAGATACTACATACACTACAGATCTATAGGCGCAGCTGCAAAAAGGCAGAGTAGTGTTTGCAAGAGCAATTTTTCTTCTCGAAGTGCAATGCCTGCCCGCTGGGGAGCATTATGACAATATCACACCTGATAAATGTGTACCTGGTACGAATGAATTAACCTTGAGAACGAGGTCAACTATACCTTGGCATGAACCCAGCATAGGAAAGGTCTTATTCATGTTTTCAGAGGATCTGTTTTTTATATCTAACAGAAGGAGGTGGAGAGTGACTTGAATGGCTATTTCATTGACGTATATATTGTCGGGGGCGAGATAGGTCGGATCGGAACTGCCACGGTCTTGGCATCATCTTCTCCCGTCTTCGACAGTGCACTGAGTGGTGGTCCTCTTGGTGTTCACTTAAATAAGATGAAAATAAAACGTTTGAACACGATGAACCAATCCACATGTAACATAATAATAACCTCTTTTTATGTGCCACTCACGAGTATAGATACAATCTAACGAAATAGAAAGCTGATAATAATATCAATGACTACTCCCGAATTCCAATAAAATTAAGAACTATGATAATAGCAAATAATAATAACGTGCATTAAAAATCGAAACATCAGAAATTGTATTTTTAATGAAAGTTATTTTAACAATTTTCTGTGATTTTGACCGAGGCAGTGACCTGACGTAAATTAATTTGTTGTCTTAGAAAGGCAACAGAGATGATGAAATCCGATACAAATTAAGTCGAACCAACGCCGCTAATTGCTATTCAGAAAATTTATGGGAATTTAAACCTTGGCCTAGATTCTGCTGGTAAATCAGAATAAAGGATATGCTTAAATATAACGTTAACTATCAAATATGCAACAAAATGCTCGATTGTAGATGCGTTTGTTGAGCCAGCAAAACTTAACCCACTTTTCATCTAGGAAACTGGAGAGCAGCGCAGACTGTTACAAACTTAACATTACAAACAATAGCACATTTAGTAATTACATTTAAAAGAAACATATATACTACTAAAAAGTAAGAATTAAAATTACTTGTTAAACTGATCAGTGCTTCTCAAACTCATGCTCTTTTGGGCCCTAAACATTAGGGCATGTAAACATACTTTTTCACTTTTTTAAATAGTTCTACGTCTGGGCGTTTTGAAAGTAATTTAACTCAATATGGATTTGAAGCTTTCGTGACTGCAGGAATCCATACTCTTTGGTTCTTTCGTAAAGTCACGTAGGTATAAAATAAATTAATCACGACGTTTCGGGCGCAACACAAGCGTCCGTCATCAGGTGGGAAAGCATAGTCTGCTGCTGAGGCAGACTGTTTTAAAAAGCATGGTCTGCTACCGAAAGAACCAAATAGTATTAACTTCAATAGTGACGTATTTTTCACTTCTAGATTTGAAGCTTTCGTGACTGCAAGGATTCATATTCTTAGGTTTTTTCGGTAAAGTCACGTAGGTAAAAAATGTTAATTAATAAAAGTAAAATAAAACAAAATAAAAAATTCATGACGTTTCGGAAGCAACACAAGCCTCCGTCTTCAGGTGGAACCGTCACAGCCCGACAGCTGTATCAAGTAAATGAGAGATCACAAGAAATACCACCCCAATGGTTGAGGGGGAAGGGCCAGGAACGGCACACTTTTTATTAATATGGTAAGGTGAGGCTTAAGACTAAGAATAGACTGCATAACAAAGGACTGAGCCTTTGTTATGGAGAGGTGCGGTTTGTAACTAACACCTAGCATACATAACAAAAGTGTGAAAAAAGAAAACAAGTAAAAACTAAAACTGGTAAAACAACAAACTGGCTGTCTATCAATAACCTGTAATAGTTGTCTGTCAAATAAGATGGTCCAAATAAGTGTAGTTACATCTTTTTTGCATGGTTAATCACATCTTTCCAATGATTACTAAGTTTGTAACCCTCATCACGGTTGAAATTATGTCTGTGTTTGTATATTTGTATGGCTTCGTGTACAAACCTTTGATGGTAGCCAGGAGGTTTGCAGAGCACCTTGGTCTCGGAAAGACAATTTCATGAGAGCCCACAGAGTTGTAGCAATGATCGGCAACAGCTGAAGAATCAGTTCTGCCGTGTCTCAGATCTGACTTGTGCTCGCGGACACGATCAGAAACATGACGTTTCGTTTCTCCAATGTAGCAATCACCACAACTGTAACTCAATTTGTAGACTCCAGGATACTGTAAGTCAGGAACGACATCCTTCACAGATGGAATCAGATCACGGATTTTATGCACTGTACTGAATCGGACTTGGATCTTATGTTTGTTTAGAATTTTGGAGATCTTTTTGGTCACGCCTGCTATGTATGGTAACGTGATAGTTTTGGTCGGAGTTTCATGTGGCTGTTTCTGTATGGTGGGAGAAACAACTTGGCGTATGGTGCGGTCAGAGTATCCATTCATCCTGAGGGCCCGATATACATGTCTTAATTCACCGGCCAGGTGGTGTTGGTTAGAAATGCCATGGGCTCTTCGGCTGCCGATCATTGCTCCAACTCTGTGGGCTTTCATGAAATTGTCTTTTCCGAGACCAAGGTGCTCTGCAAACCTCCTGGCTACCATCAAAGGTTTGTACACGAAGCCATACAAATATACAAACACAGACATAATTTCAACCGTGATGAGGGTTACAAACTGAGTAATCATTGGAAAGATGTGATTAACCATGCAAAAAAGATGTAACTACACTTATTTGGACCATCTTATTTGACAGACAACTATTACAGGTTATTGATAGACAGCCAGTTTGTTGTTTTACCAGTTTTAATTTTTGTTTTCTTTTTCACACTTTTGTTATGTATGCTAGGTGTTAGTTACAAACCGCACCTCTCCATAACAAAGGCTCAGTCCTTTGTTATGCAGTCTATTCTTAGTCTTAAGCCTCACCTTACCATATTAATAAAAGTGTGCCGTTCCTGGCCCTTCCCCCTCATCATCATCATCATGGCTTGGCTTCGCGAACGAAGATCTAGGAAGGACATCCACGTCTTCTGCAGGCACGCTGGTGGCTGAAGAGGCCTATGCGGGACAAGCAGGTCCTGCCACAACAGCTGCAAGTATAGGTCTCATCTGGGATGGGTGCTGAGGGATCATGGTTCTTCCTCCTCCTTTTGTCCTCCATACGGGCCCTGCGGGTATCTTCGAAGAAGGAGGTGGCCTGGTGGACTGTGTGCCGCCAGGAGTTGCGATCAGCTGCTTGTGTTGCCCACTGACGGTGATCGATGCAGCAAGCAGTGAGGGACTTCTTCAGGGAGTCTTTGTATCGCTTTCGTGGTGCCCCTATATCGCGATGGCCAGAGGACAGTTCCCCATACAGCACGATCTTAGGCAAGCGGTGGTTCTCCATCCTGGCGATGTGCCCTGCCCAACGAAGCTGTGTCTTGAGGACCATGGCCTCGATGCTGATGACCTTCGCTGACTTGAGGACTTCAGTGTTGGCGACGAAGTCACTCCAGTGAATATTGAAGATTGTGCGGAGGCAGCGCTGATGGAAACGCTCGAGGAGACTCAGGTGACGACGGTACGTGACCCAGGACTCAGCGCCATACAGAAGAGTGGTCAGCACAACAGCTTTGTAGACGTTGACCTTTGTGGCTCTTTTAAGGTTTCTGTTGTTCCAGACACGTTTGTATAGTCTGCCAAATGCACTGTTTGCCTTGGCCAGCCTGTTGTCGACTTCGTTGTCGATCTTGGCGTCAGACGAGATGACGCACCCCCCTCAACCATTATATATACGGGGTGGTATTTCTTGTGATCTCTCATTTACTTGATACAGCTGTCGTGGCTGTGACGGTTCCACCTGAAGACGGAGGCTTGTGTTGCTTCCGAAACGTCGTGAATTTTTTATTGTTTTATTTAACTTTTATTAATTAAAATTTTTTACCTACGTGACTTTACTGAAAAAACCTAAGAATATTTTTCACTTGTTTTTGTGTGCATTTTGGAAGAGTGAGATATAAAAGGCCTGCTACCAAATCGAGTTGAATTCGATTTAGATTTTTCAATCGACTAAGCCTGAATCAGAATGTGATACGAGTAAAATCAGGTCACATTTTGATTGGAGCTTCAAGAAATGTGTATTTTCTATTCATTTTTAAACTGTAAATAATTCTTCTTATACACATATAATTATATTACCCATATTATTATGTATTGCTTGAACTAGATACTTACACCCATGGTAAGCATGATTGTCACTCGTGTAGAATTGGATTAACTATACTCATAGCAAATTATGTGTCAATTGATGCAATTGTTGTTAATCCACGTACCCATTTTCCAGATCTTCATAAATGCAGTCATCAGCAGCCATGTATTCATTTTCGACCTTGTGACTTGCATCACACACATCCTTTTTCATGCCACCTGGTACATCCGGAAGCTCGCCCCGTTTTCTTTCGCTTTAAGAAGAACATGGCATAAAAATGGATCAGTGAGCATTTTTTGATTACCACATGCAGGCAATCTGCAAAAAGTATTGTTATCAGAAAGGTAGCTAAAACTGATGCTACCGGCCTCAAAGCACAACCGCACTAACCATTGTGCTTGTCAATTCATGCCGGTTGAGTTTACATGTTTGTGCTTTTTTACCTTAGGAATATAATCACAGTACTTCATTATTCACTTCAGAAGAAAATTGCACCGTGTTCTTATTTTGTCGAGAGGTGTCAACAAAGACAGTTAATATAAATGGAAGCTCCTGGCCTCCAACTGTGACTTGCAGAATTAAAGTTTTCTAGACCATTTTAGTGTTTCCAATATTGATATCTAAAAAAATCCCATTTTTTGGAAGCCACTGGAGCTATGCTCTTTTAAATAATCTACATTGACAAACTAATTTCGTTTATAACTGCTTTTTGTGTTTAGTTTGTTGTCCTAACCCCGCTCCTCGTCCTCAGATCTTGTGGGGTCGGGGAATAATGTCCGAGTTCCCCCACTAACTTCTTACTCATTTTCAGCCCTGATTACAACCACTCTAAGACACATCCAATGCTAAATATCTCAAGCACAATCCTTTATTTGCATCCCACACCTCCGATGAGCACGGTTGGCTACGTACGGTGTGAAAGAAGTTAAACATACACACGGTATGTTCTCCTATAAACACGGGAGTTGTGTTCATGAAGAAAACCGTGTTATAGAAAAATCGCGTTATAATAAAACATTCTTGTGGAGGGAGCTGGTAGTAACATTGGATTTCTCGGTCAATGGCCAGGGTCAACGGCAGCGTGGTGTATTCCGCAAATATGCCCGACTGTGATGGCAGGCACAAGCCGGCGTGAGTAGGTTAAACGTTGAGTTTTATAAGGGCACCACGAGGTGACCAGCCCCTCCCCACACAGCCCCACCCTCCCCACACAGCCCCTCCCCACCCAGCCCGCCCCACCCCTCCCATTTTTGGATGCACGACGGACGAACAAAATAATCCCTTGTGGGCTGGTGTAACCAGGAGGTTACTACCAGTATAATATAATATAGGGGTAAAGCACAGTCCGCGATAACACTTCAGATGCGTACGCAGGCTGAACAAATACTGATGTGCGTGGGTGGCATCTAGAAGCATCCAGCAGCATCCATATGCCTTGGGTGAGCCAGTGCCTTCACACCTGAAGACACCGCCACATTAATAATTCCACCGCTAATGCTAGAAATAATTTAACAATGCGAGCGATATTAATAACTTCACTTTCCTCTGTAATTAATGACTGCGGGTCACTGCAAGTTGGCAAAGTGACACCAAACCATGCTGAGGATTCTTGATATTTTGTAGGAATTGGGGAACGTCGGTGCTTATTGTCACTCCCACTTCCAAGCTGTCTTTTTTTCATCTTGATTTTCTTTACTCTTTGGTTCTTAAGTAAACAATTATTCTTATTAGGTTGCATATTTTATGTATAATCACCATTCAGCTGCGTGGCCTTCCTGTTGGTATCGGCACATGCAGCCTATTCTTGTCACGAGCCATACAGATATCCATACATTACACTAACATACGTTCACATATGCACTAGTTTCAAGCATACATTAAATACACTTCACATTATAACACATACTGTACTTTCATATCACACATTCAATATCACCTGCACTCAAGCATTAAACACACACTTTTGCGCTAGAAAGCATATGCATTAACTATTGCTTACGCATTAAACACACACTAACGCCTGTATCATTACATTCAACCAGACTTAACATATACTGTATGTACACATGAACACTTATACATTCCTTACAAAACACGTTGGATTTCCCCATATAGCCTATACAAGCTGTTAGATGGCGTTCTATCAGCGTGTGCTTATACATATAAAGATTATAGCAAACTCCTTAACACTGGTACACATACATTAACATTTTGTTTTTTTATACACAACACTCACGCACTTACATATTAAACCAATCACATGGACACTAAATGACATGTCAACACATGCACATATCTCATAACACATTCACAAACGCACACAGGGAGTGTAGGGTTTTATGTTCTTCTTTATTTTCTACCGACTTGTCGCTGTCCCGGCGCTGTTGCCGCTGTCGACTTGGGCTATGGTTCTGGGTTGGTTGTGGTGTCTGTGACTGGTTGCAGCTGTTGATGCAGCTATTCTTTTTCATCTGTTTCTCCACGGGCACTGGTGTGGCCGGTGCATCTGTGGCCAGCCCAGCTGTGATATTCACTTTGGGAGGCAACCACAGCGGCTCATCTCCGAGTGAGGTGGCCCTGCGATTGTCTGCCTCGTTGGCCTGGCCTGTTATGACATTGACCCTTAGCATCTGCTGTCAGCGATTCGGCTGGCGTGCATACTGCTACGTTGCCGGTGGTGCCTGCCATTTGACGCCATACAGCACGTGGTGGGGCTTATTGTGGTCTGCACTGCGTCTGCCTCTCTCACCTATCCAGCCCGGGCTTCGGTTCTGAATTGGCTGTGGTGACTGCCAGCTCACCACGTTGGCTGACCATCATGTGGCTGCCTGGCTTTGTTTGAACCGTCTGGCACCGTCGGGGCAAGGTAAAGTTATGGCACGTGTGTAGCTGCTGCCTCCACCACGAGTGCTGTCTCCACCCGGGCTTTGGCCTTCAGGCTGTTTGCTCATCGTGCTGATGGCCTGCTGCTCTAGCTGCTACATCTGTGTTGGCGTTTGCAGGGACCATATCGGGACGAAGCCTGCAAGTGGTTAAGCTAGGGCCCTGTTTTTGTATGGCCGTAACATTGCCTGCTTTAGCTGTGCTTGCTGCAGCCATCATTCTGCGACCTGCCTAGGCCTAGATGCGGCATTGGATGCCATTGGCCCCAGTGACTCCCCCTACAGTGACGTACTGGTCAGCTCAGATTTGCTTGGTTGTCATGCTCCGTCAATCAACAAAGTCACAGGTGTTGCATCACGTGGCTGCCATTTCTGCCACCCATTGCCCTATCTGGGTTGTTTGCTGGGTAGCCACAGCAATTTCTTCAGACTTTAGAACTCTGTGGTGTTATGTTTTTTTGGGTCTGCGTCGGTTATCCACTTTCTGCTGCTTGTGACCCACCCCGGCATTGTTTTGTATGGCTATGGCCCTTTATCTTTTGGATTTCACATTGGCTATGCTAATTTCTGCCTTATCTGTTTACAAACATCGCTAGTAGATTGATATACATGATGACAGCAGTCTGATATTACGAAGCCTCTGTACCCTAGATATATATTATGGAGTTTGCACTGTTTTTCGATCTCGTGATGCACAGTTGTCCTGTCATTCCCTGGTTATTCTCAGGCGATCACCCTATGTTCATAATGGGGCTGGTCATAGCAAAATCATCAGTTTACTCACAAATCAGGTCGCAACATCGGATTTGTTTTGTCATAGCCCTACCATTTCCATTGGTATGTCTTCCATTCATTGCCCGTTGGGGCCTGCATTAATTAATGTACGTTCTATCTCAAGTAAGGCGTTTGTAGTAAACACACTTTTCACATACCACTGTCTTGACTACCTATGTCTGACTGAGGCCTGATAAAGGCCTCTTGACTTTTTTCACAGAACGAGGCAACTCCATCTGGTTTCTCTTTTTGTGAGAAACCACAGTCATCAGATAGAGGTGGTGGCCTGGCTTAATTGAATGCAAATTCTGCAATTGTAAAACCTGTCCCATTGCCAATGTTCCAGTCATTTGAGCACCTAGCATTAGATTGTAGCCAATCTGTACCCAGCTCAGCATTACTAATATTACTCTATTGCCCTCCAAGGTTTATTTCCACATTCCATTCAGAGTTCTCTGTGTTCCTCTCAGTCGTGTGTGCTCATTCTGAACAAATTCCCATAATTGGTGACAAAAATGTTCATGTTGATACACCATCCAGACCTCATGCCAGGGACTTTTTGGCCCTCGTTGACTCTTTTCATCCAGCATGTCAAAAAGCCAACACAGTCTGGTGGATGTACTTTAGATTTGGTTTGTTCCCTTGGGCTTTCACTATCTGAACTGACTGTGATGGAACTAGGAATATCAGACCACTCCTTGGTCCTCTTTGATAAATCTCTAACCCCGCCTGACCCGTCGATTAAAAATATAATATATTACCTACCATAACAACATTGCCTTGGCGAAATCCGCCTACATTGCTCGTAGCATTGCAAATAGTGATGACAATCCTCAGACCTTTTTTCCTGTATCAATCAACTTTTAAAACAGGAACCAAATGTAATCTCCCACTCCTCTGCTGATTTCTGCATCCAAATTCAACAGGTTTCTTATTATACTTACTTTCGCTCTCTTCCTTCTCTTTCCTACTTACCTCCAGCTCAGTTGAAGGGGACATTGTTGAATGAGTTTCCCACAATTTCTACTGTGGAAGCCATCTCCATATTTGCTGTCTTTCGACCTACCAGCTGTCCACCGGATCCCTTTCTTTCGAGGCTATTGCAGGACCATTCTGTTATACTGAGGCCGTTTATCCTTGGTCTTTTGAATATGTACCTCAAAAGTGGCACAGTTCCTGACATTTTTAAGATAGCTGCGGTCACCCCACTTTAAAAAATGCTGGGTCTTGATCCTGAGATACCGGAAAATGTTCGCCCAATATTAAACCTTCTGCATTTGTCTAAAATTCTAGAAAAAGCTGTGGCCACTCGTTTACATCTGCACCTGGCCTCAAACGATAAATTTGACCACTTTCAATCGGGTTCAGAACAGCTCGTAGCACTGAGACTACTCTGTCAAGGGTGGTCAATTATTTACTTTGTCAACAGATAAAGGCTTTGTCAGCCTCCTCATTTTGCTATATTTGAGCGTCCCCCAACAACCACAGCCTGCGGTGCCCCCCAACAACCACAACCTGCGGCGGCCCCCAACAGTCTGGTCAAGTAAATCCTTATGATCCACTCGCACAGCGTGCTGTGGGCCTTAATCCAGCAGTGGATTTAAGCACCAATAAAACGATAGTAGTAATATAATTAGAACCGTGTGCATTGTTTATCAGATTTAATTCTTATAAAACTCACCTTCAACTACTTATTAACTTAATGTCTTAAGACACGATCGGATGTATGGCTGATAGTGAATTACATAAAAAATAAAAAAAACAACGCGTACCGCTTTGCTGTACTTACAACTTTCACTCTACATACAGTGAGGGAAAAAAGTATGTTATCCCCTGCTGATTTTGTACGTTTGCCCACTGACAAATAAATGATCAGTCTATAATTTTAATGGTATGTTTATTTGGACAGTGAGAGACAGAATAACAACAAAATCCAGAAAAACGCATGTGAAAAATTTTATAAATTGATTTGCATTCTAATGAGGGAAATAAGTATTTGACCCCCTCTCAATCAGAAAGATTTCCGGCTCCCAGGTGTCTTTGATACAGGTAACGAACTGAGACTAGGAGCACACTCTTAAAAGGAGTGCTCATAATCTCAGCTTGTTACCTGTGTAGGACTTGAAATATCACGCGCCACGCGTTCTGTTGCTAGGCAAGCGAGCAGAGTACAGTGGGAGCATCTGAGGACACGGTTGTTGTCGTGGCATTAAGGGGGGGGGTCGTTAAGAGACGCGACAGGTGTTAGGGGTGACTGAGGACGCAGGCCGGTGATTGGTCAGGAGGGTGAGTGGCTTATGACCGGCGCTGGCCTGGCGGCAATAACATGATCACGTGAGGCTGGGGCCTGGGGGCGAGTAGCAAAGCGGGGGACAAGATAATTGATTGGGACTCATTGGTGCGGGATAAAGGGGACAGCGTAACAGAGAGAAGGGATTCTTGGTTGGGATTGGAGCTGGAGTGGTTGGTGCCCGGGGGAGAGACGGAACAGCAGTGAGCAGGAATAGATACGATAAGGATAGAGAGAACACAGTATACGGGTAGCAGTGGATGGAGAGAACACAGTGTACGGTAGCAGTGGATAGAGAGAACACAGTGTACGGTAGCAGTGGATAGAGAGAACACAGTGTATGGTAGCAGTGGATAGGGGGAATACAGTGTATGGTAGGAACGGGGAGACATGGAGTGTTGTTAATGGCGGGTTGTGCATCGGAGCGAACGGAGAGACACGGAGCGATGATGAGGAGGAGGTGTGAACTCTACGCGTGAATAAACGAGACGAGAAAGACAACGAGAGTACGAGCCCTATACCTGTATAAAATACACGTGTTCACATAAGCAATCAATCAATCAGATTCCAAACTCTCCACCATGGCCAAGACCAAAGAGCTATCCAAGGACGTCATGGATAAGATTGTAGACCTACACAAGGCTGTAATGGGCTACAAGACCATTGCCAAGCAGCTTGGTGAGAAGGTGACAACAGTTGGTGCGATTATTCGCAAATGGAAGAAACACAAAAGAACTGTCAATCTCCCTCGGCCTGGGGCTCCATGCAAGATCTCACCTCGTGGAGTTGCAATGATCATGAGAACGGTGAGGAATCAGCCCAGAACGACACGGGAGGTTCTTGTCAATAATCTCAAGGCAGCTGGGACCATAGTCACTAATTAAACAGTTGGTAACACACTACGCCATGAAGGACTGAAATCCTGCAGCGTCCGCAAGGTCCCCCTGCTCAAGAAAGCACATATACATGCCCGTCTGAAGTTTGCCAATGAACATCTGAATGATTCAGAGGACAACTGGGTGAAAGTGTTGTGGTCAGATGAGACCAAAATGGAGCTCTTTGGCATCAACTCAACTCGCTGTGTTTGGAGGAGAGGAATAGCGCCTATGACCCCAAGAACACCATCCCCACCGTCAAACATGGAGGTGGAAACGTTATGCTTTGGGAGTGTTTTTCTGCTAAGGGACAGGACAACTTCACCGCATCAAAGGGACGATGGACGGGCCATGTACGGTCAAATCTTGGGTGAGAACCTCCTTCCCTCAGCCAGGGCATTGAAAATGGGTCGTGGATGGGTATTCCAGCATGACAATGACCCAAAACACACGGTCAAGGCAACAAAGGAGTGGCTCAAGAACAAGCACATTAAGGTCCTGGAGTGGCCTAGCCAGTCTCCAGACCTTAATCCCATAGAAAATCTGTGGAGGGAGCTGAAGGATCAAGTTGCCAAACGTCAGCCTCGAAACCTTAATGACTTGGAGAAGACCTGCAAAGAGGAGTGGGACAAAATCCCTGCTGAGATGTGTGCAAAGCTGGTGGCCAACTACAAGAAACGTCTGACTTCTGTGATTGCCAACAAGGGTTTTGCCACCAAGTACTAAGTCATGTTTTGCAGAGGGGTCAATTACTTATTTCCCTCATTAAAATGCAAATCAATTTATTACATTTTTGACATGCGTTTTTCTGGATTTTGTTGTTATTCTGTCTTTCACTGTTCAAATAAACCTACCATTAAAATTATAGACTGATCATTTCTTTGTCAGTGGGCAAACGTACAAAATCAGCAGGGATCAAATACTTTTTTCCCTCACTGTATGCATCCCAGAACTATGAGACATGGTGATGGACAGCTATTTTAATGAATGAGACAAGCAGATTAGTGGAATTAATACTTGCCCAGTTTGCTGTGTGGAATCGGGTTTCTTGAAACAATTCCTGTAGAAAGAGGCGCATGTTCAGAACATATTTAACCAATAGACAGACTACTAGGTGGACAGACACACAGATGAATGGAATGGCAGAAACAACGATAGGTCTAAGACCTAACGGAGTGCCCGGATTTTAATCTGGGCAGATGCCTGTGTTTAAAACTGGGCTCAACCCAGTCAACAATGACTGCACAGAAACCCAAGTCATGAATTTGCTTCTGCACTTAATTTGGATAAATTCCAGCTCTGTAAATAACGCAACAGTCAAAATCTGTCCTAAAAGTAAAAAAAATATACACGTAATATATACTAGATGATATTTTGGTCAATGATGTTCTTTATAACACATAGGTGAAGAAGGGCCATTGCCCAAACGTTATCGATTTTTTCCCTTTTAGGTCGCCTATGGCGCCGCCCAACAACATAGTACAGTATGTGGTTGTGCGAGGGAGCCTGTGGGTGTTGTGCGGGGGAGCCTGTGGCGCCCCCGCACAACACCCATCTCCTCACTCTAACTCACCTTTCTCTTCACTCTAACTCACCCGTCTCCTCACTCACCCATCTCCTCACTGTCACTCACCCTTCTCCTCACTCTCACTCACCCGTCTCCTCACTCTCACTCTCTTGCTCGCGGTCACGTGACGCACTTCAACCAATCCGGGGGCGTACATGTTTGAGAGGGGCACACCTCTGGTTGACTGCTTGCTCGCGGTCACGTGATGCACTTAAACTAATCCGTGCCACGTTAATCACAGTCACAGAGTGACAGAATGACAGAGATGGGTGTTTATATATACGTATGCTTTTTTATCTATGCCTATGAAATACTGGCAATGTAGTATCACAAACATACAATTAAAATAATTGGTTTGAATGCCATGCGATGAATATTACACTTTCCGTTGCAGGGTGAGTTGGAATATGCTGCCCCCTGTTGTATATCTAGATGTTGAAATTACTTCGCACCTTACGTAGACAACCGTGATAATCAGAGGTGCGGGGGAAGGCCTTTTGGTGTCATCTGGTCCAACCCATGTGAGACTAGCTCCAAGGAAAGCTGTCTCGGGTGTGGACCAATCAACTTCAAGGACAGTGCATATATTATCAGAGTTATGTTTTTTGTTTGCATTATGGATGCAGGTATTGTGGTCTATGCAAAATTACTCCTTGTAAAAAAGGTGTCAGTTTTGTTGCCAAATAGAAGGGTAAAAAAACAATTATCAGACGAAAGGTTGATAATTGGTTCTTTACCCTTCTATCTGGCAACAAAACTGACACCTCTTTACAAGGAGTCATGTTTGCATAGACCGCAATACCTGCAGTCATAATACAAACAAAAGAACATAACTCTGTTAATGTGCACTGTCCTTGAAGTTGATTGGTCCACACCCGAGACAGCTTTCCTTAGAGCCTAGTCTCATATGGGTTGGACCAGATGACGCCAAAAGGCGCACAACTCAAGGACAATGCACCATCAGAGTATGAGAGCTCGGGGCAAGCATCTACACTATGGGAACCTCATTTGCCAGTAAAAATATGATAATTGGTTCTTTATCCTTCTATCTGGCAACAAAACTGACACCTCTTTACAAGGAGTCATGTTTGCATAGACCGCAATACCTGCAGTCATAATACAAACAAAAGAACATAACTCTGATAATGTGCACTGTCCTTGAAGTTGATTGGTCCACACCCGAGACAGCTTTCCTTAGAGCCTAGTCTCATATGGGTTGGACCAGATGACGCCAAAAGGCGCACAACTCAAGGACAATGCACCATCAGAGTATGAGAGCTCGGGCAAGCATCTACACTATGGGAACCTCATTTGCCAGTAAAAATATGATAATTGGTTCTTTACCCTTCTATCTGGCAACAAAACTGACACCTCTTTACAAGGAGTCATGTTTGCATAGACCGCAATACCTGCAGTCATAATACAAACAAAAGAACATAACTCTGATAATGTGCACTGTCCTTGAAGTTGATTGGTCCACACCCGAGACAGCTTTCCTTAGAGCCTAGTCTCATATGGGTTGGACCAGATGACGCCAAAAGGCGCACAACTCAAGGACAATGCACCATCAGAGTATGAGAGCTCGGGGCAAGCATCTACACTATGGGAACCTCATTTGCCAGTAAAAATATGATAATTGGTTCTTTACCCTTCTATCTGGCAACAAAACTGACACCTCTTTACAAGGAGTCATGTTTGCATAGACCGCAATACCTGCAGTCATAATACAAACAAAAGAACATAACTCTGATAATGTGCACTGTCCTTGAAGTTGATTGGTCCACACCCGAGACAGCTTTCCTTAGAGCCTAGTCTCATATGGGTTGGACCAGATGACGCCAAAAGGCGCACAACTCAAGGACAATGCACCATCAGAGTATGAGAGCTCGGGGCAAGCATCTACACTATGGGAACCTCATTTGCCAGTAAAAATATGATAATTGGTTCTTTACCCTTCTATCTGGCAACAAAACTGACACCTCTTTACAAGGAGTCATGTTTGCATAGACCGCAATACCTGCAGTCATAATACAAACAAAAGAACATAACTCTGATAATGTGCAATGTCCTTGAAGTTGATTGGTCCACACCCGAGACAGCTTTCCTTAGAGCCTAGTCTCATATGGGTTGGACCAGATGACGCCAAAAGGCGCACAACTCAAGGACAATGCACCATCAGAGTATGAGAGCTCGGGGCAAGCATCTACACTATGGGAACCTCATTTGCCAGTAAAAATATGATAATTGGTTCTTTACCCTTCTATCTGGCAACAAAACTGACACCTCTTTACAAGGAGTCATGTTTGCATAGACCGCAATACCTGCAGTCATAATACAAACAAAAGAACATAACTCTGATAATGTGCACTGTCCTTGAAGTTGATTGGTCCACACCCGAGACAGCTTTCCCTTAGAGCCTAGTCTCATATGGGTTGGACCAGATGACGCCAAAAGGCGCACAACTCAAGGACAATGCACCATCAGAGTATGAGAGCTCGGGTCAAGCATCTACACTATGGGAACCTCATTTGCCAGTAAAAATATGATAATTGGTTCTTTACCCTTCTATCTGGCAACAAAACTGACACCTCTTTACAAGGAGTCATGTTTGCATAGACCGCAATACCTGCAGTCATAATACAAACAAAAGAACATAACTCTGATGGTCCAACCCATGTGAGACTAGGCTCTAAGGAAAGCTGTCTCGGGTGTGGACCAATCAACTTCAAGGACAGTGCACATTATCAGAGTTATGTTCTTTTGTTTGTATTATGACTGCAGGTATTGCGGTCTATGCAAACATGACTCCTTGTAAAGAGGTGTCAGTTTTGTTGCCAGATAGAAGGGTAAAGAACCAATTATCATATTTTTACTGGCAAATGAGGTTCCCATAGTGTAGATGCTTGCCCCGAGCTCTCATACTCTGATGGTGCATTGTCCTTGAGTTGTGCGCCTTTTGGCGTCATCTGGTCCAACCCATATGAGACTAGGCTCTAAGGAAAGCTGTCTCGGGTGTGGACCAATCAACTTCAGGGACAATGCACATTATCAGAGTTATGTTCTTTTGTTTGTATTATGACTGCAGGTATTGCGGTCTATGCAAACATGACTCCTTGTAAAGAGGTGTCAGTTTTGTTGCCAGATAGAAGGGTAAAGAACCAATTATCATATTTTTACTGGCAAATGAGGTTCCCATAGTGTAGATGCTTGCCCGAGCTCTCATACTCTGATGGTGCATTGTCCTTGAGTTGTGCGCCTTTTGGCGTCATCTGGTCCAACCCATATGAGACTAGGCTCTAAGGAAAGCTGTCTCGGGTGTGGACCAATCAACTTCAAGGACAGTGCACATTATCAGAGTTATGTTCTTTTGTTTGTATTATGACTGCAGGTATTGCGGTCTATGCAAACATGACTCCTTGTAAAGAGGTGTCAGTTTTGTTGCCAGATAGAAGGGTAAAGAACCAATTATCATATTTTTACTGGCAAATGAGGTTCCCATAGTGTAGATGCTTGCCCCGAGCTCTCATACTCTGATGGTGCATTGTCCTTGAGTTGTGCGCCTTTTGGCGTCATCTGGTCCAACCCATATGAGACTGGGCTCTAAGGAAAGCTGTCTCGGGTGTGGACCAATCAACTTCAAGGACAGTGCACATTATCAGAGTTATGTTCTTTTGTTTGTATTATGACTGCAGGTATTGCGGTCTATGCAAACATGACTCCTTGTAAAGAGGTGTCAGTTTTGTTGCCAGATAGAAGGGTAAAGAACCAATTATCATATTTTTACTGGCAAATGAGGTTCCCATAGTGTAGATGCTTGCCCCTAGCTCTCATACTCTGATGGTGCATTGTCCTTGAGTTGTGCGCCTTTTGGCGTCATCTGGTCCAACCCATATGAGACTAGGCTCTAAGGAAAGCTGTCTCGGGTGTGGACCAATCAACTTCAAGGACAGTGCACATTATCAGAGTTATGTTCTTTTGTTTGTATTATGACTGCAGGTATTGCGGTCTATGCAAACATGACTCCTTGTAAAGAGGTGTCAGTTTTGTTGCCAGATAGAAGGGTAAAGAACCAATTATCATATTTTTACTGGCAAATGAGGTTCCCATAGAGACGAAAGGTTGTTCATGTACATCTGTCACCAAAGTTGATATCGCGGTGAATGTGAGGTTGGCAGCTGTGCTGTGTGTATGTGTGTGTGTGCTCAGAACGTACAGCTGCTTCCGGCGTATGTAGAGTAAGACCCCTCCAACAATGATCACAATCGCTCCCAGCACACCTCCCACCACAGGGCCAATGATGCTTCCCGAGCCTGATAGGAAGGGGAAAGGAGAGAAGGGCGACATCAGTGATGTCAACACCAATAGGCTATTCATATTTCTCCAAAGGAGGGTTTTCTCGGTTATATTGTGTAGATATAAATGCGTGGCTAAAGGCAACACCACCCAACACAGCCAATCACGCAAACAAATGTGCCAATTAGTTACTCGTTCAGCACTAACCGGTTGTGTGTTTGAGAGTAAACCCATAACATTTACAATTCAAGTACAACATTACAACCAGCCTCATCAGGCAACAGTCATAATTGACAAACTTTACGAATTGGCTGTGTCAGGTTTTGGCGGTTTAACGACACTTATATTTACGTGATCTAACCCACTCGTCGGCATAGACCTAATCCCTGATCCTGACTCACCCACCTACTCTACCTGGTCCTGACTCACCCACCTACTCTACCTGGTCCTGACTCACCCACCTACTCTACCTGGTCCTGGATCACTCACTACTCTCTTCTACCCCGCCCCCCTTCACTGGAATAAAATCCCCCTCAACATTAAGCAATAATCTTCGCTCACTCGTTTCTTCTCCTCCTCCAAAACTCACGCATTGTTCCATAGCTCACCGCACGATTCCTTAATCCCCCCTCATAACCACCACCATTCCTGATTCCTCTTCATTTTCTCAAGATAATGCTCCCCGCTCATTCCCTCATTCATTCAATAAATTAATTCATTCAAAACATTCATTCATTAATCATTCGCCATCATCAATTTTGCCTTAACATTATTCACGCAATCATCACAGATTTGCTCATAGCTTCCTCTCGTCTTTTTTTATTCACCTCATCTTCACCATTACATTCATATGGACCATTCCTCATTCTCCATACAGCGCTATATAAATTACGTTAAGACAAAATAAGCTTCTTGCTCCTGGCCCTGCTGGTTACCACTCATTGTCCGGCATCCCTGCCCACTGCTCAGGTTTCTCAGTTTTTGCAAAACGCTTCAGAATAGCGACAACAGCCTTTCTGGAACTGGAACCGTGCCTGCCCAAACAATAAATAACAGAGCTTCGAGGAACAATTAAATGTAAAAATGCATATTGTAGATGGTCAATATTTTGTGGATACTGATGAATGCAGTGCTCAATGAACCTGGTTTCCTGAGTTTAATTCCCAGTCACAATTCATTTCAGGGGTGACTGATGTCTGAAACGGTCCTGGCCTCTACCCCCCTGCACCAACGTGCACTGACCAGTGGGGTGAAACGTGGCCAAGCAACTCCCATGTGTGGTGAAACGAGGTCAAGATAGCATTGGGAGCCCTTCAGCAATGAACATATCAAGCTTGATCCAATGTCATTTGGTTTTCTAGAGACTTTGCAATTGTGACTGGTTTATAATGGAGATGTAAGATGGTCTGAACCGAGTCCCAGTTTTTCTAGGACCATTCACTTCTCGTTTAGATTTCACATAAAGCGCTTGCGACAAAATAACCTAGATACCGTGCTGATCTCATCAAGAAGCATAAAGCATCATTACACAAATTCCGGTCATCCTCACAGCAGCAGCTTTTGGTTAAATGTCTAACAAAGATGGTCAGCGCATCATTCGGTGCTTCCAGATGCACTTCTGTGGTCATCCGGAACACCTTCGGATCTGTGCACTTTTAAATCATTAAATGAAAACTAATTTCTTTGGAACTGATTTTCTGTTTAGTTTATTGTTCTACCCCCGCACCTGCAATTAGCACAGTTGGCCATGTATGGTGCAAAATAATTTCAACATATATACACATTGGTTAGGTACTACCTTACCAACACTTACTTCACCTGGAATGGTACTTTCAACAAACAAAATGAAGGTACCCCATGGGTCCCCCCTTATCACCAGTGATAGCGAATGTTTTCATGGAGAAATTTGAAACAGATACCATCCAGACATCCACCCTACGTCCTTCCTTGTGAAAGAGATGTGTAGATGACACTTTCGTCATTTGGCCACATGGCCTGCCAACATTGAACCAATTTCTCAACCACATGAATTCCATACACCCATCCATCAATTTCACCATGGAAGTGAAGAAGGATGGTAAGCTACTATTCCTTGATATTTTGTTTAAGAGGTCTGACAGCTCGTTGGACATTCTGTCTGCAGGAAAGTCACCCACACAGATTCCTATATAAGACCTGATTCCCACCACCAGCCTGCCCAGAAGAATTCCCTTATCAAAACACTACACCATAGGGCCCACTGCATCTCCGACCAACACCACCTGGCTAGTGAAATGTAACACGTACACCAAGCCCTCAAGACGAATGGGTACTCGGACTGCATTATTCGCAAAGCTGTTTCTCCAACCATGGAGAAACAATCGCATGAAGCCAATCAAAACCATCACTTTACGATACATAGCAGGTGTTACCAAAAATATTTCCAAAATCTTAAACAAACACAAGATCCAGGTCCGATTCAATACAGTACACAAAATCCGTGATCTAATCCCATCTGTGAAGGAGGTCATTCCTGACATGCAATACCCTGGAGTCTACAAACTAAGTTGTACCTGTGGTAGCAGTTGCATTGGGGAAACGAAACGACATGTCTCGGACCGTGTTCGCGAATACAAGGCAGATCTGAAACACGGCAGAACCAATAACTCTGCCATAGCTGACCATTGTTATAATACTGTGGGCTCGCATGATATTGTTATTTCCGAGACCAAGGTACTCTGCAAACCTTCGTGCAACTATCAAAGGTTTGTTCATGAAGCGATACAGATATATAAACATAGACAATACTTCAACCGAGAAGATGGATGCAAATTGAACAATCATTGGAAATGTTGTATATATAGGCCTTTTTTCACAATTGATATTAAGAATAATCCTGCCAATATATATTTTTATTAATAATCAATCGGGGTGTAGCATGAGGCACAAAAACATTTAACAACCACCCTCAACCCTCAGAGCAGCTGCCTTCCACAAGCCACACCAGGTAAGGAAGTAGCCATAAAAGGTAATTTTAAATAACCCGGTGCAAAAAGGGGAGAGGGGGTTGCTAATGAGATTCTGGGGAAATCTCTTCACAGCTTCAAAGACAGCCTCAAAAGCACGTACAAACAACAGGTGCCACGAGAACCAAACTACTTTTTTTAATTGTTTTTTTGTTGTTTCTCTTAATACAATAGTGAAAGTTCGGAACTTGGCTATTTCTCTTAATGCAATAATAAAAGTTCGGAACTTGGCTATAAGAATAAGTCGACATCATAGACTGCCAAAACATTCACCCAAATTAAGAACCAGACTACAGTCCATTAGTGGCTGTTATTATTACTTACCTTATTTTACTCTTATTCACCACATATATTGTTTGTTATTGTATCTTTCTATCTACGTGACTTTACCGAAAGAACCAAAGAGTATGGATTTCTGCAATCATGAAAGCTTCAAATCTAGATAGACCAAATAATACTTGGGAAGTATTAGACCGAGGGTCATCCAGAAGAGATACATGACAAAATAGGTCAATCACGCATGACCAAGATCAAATGTATCCCATAGAGCCTCCCAACCGCATTTGTCTTCCAGAAGCACGTGGTAGCAATAAATCACAAATGCAGGGAGGGTGCCTCCACTTGAGAAATCAAAGGAGTTCCAAACCACGATGGAAGTACTGTAAACACTGCTCCAAACATACCTTGAGTCACTTACAGTGTCAGAACTGCAAAAAGTGGTATGGTATCAAGGCCACAGCGCCCCTCTTTGAGAGAGACAAAAATGTAACACCCCAACCGTGAAGGAAGAGAGGGGAGAACGCAACCGGACAGGGGGACCCCCCCCCCTTCTTCCAGATTAATTATTTCAGAGGGTTAGAGGACTGAAAGGACGCACTTGGGGGCAATTTGGAGCATCTGTTTCCATTGATGGCAGAGTGGCATGAAGGGGACAGGAACCAGGCCTTTGTGAGACTTCACATATTGCTTAAATCAGAACAGACCTGTTCTTCACCTGAGGACGGCTGCTTGCTGTGTGGCCGAAACGTCGTGAGAATTATTTTATTATTTTGTAAAAAAAAATATTTTATTATTTCCCTTCTACGTGACTTTACCGAAAGAACCAAGAAAATGAATCCCTGCAGTCACGAAAGCTTTAAATCGAAATTCAATGGATAAGCATTTGCTCGACAGATAGGCACACTCCCGTACAACATTGTTCCAAGACATTTTGTTAATTGCATAATCTTACCAATGGATTCATTGAGATCTACTTTTGCTTTCAGGACATGTTTCTTTATTGCTGTTTGTATGAATATTGTCACATTAATTTTTAAGGACTTTTTCCTTTCGCCGTGTATGCTCGCTTTACTCTAAGGAATTAACTGATTGTTCTGTTACCCAGTTTAACAAACGTAATCATAGAAGGTTAAATGTACGGATCAATGAGGAGGACATTTCCAGGAGTACTGTGTTGACATTCCTATCATAAGAGTTCGAATATTAGAGTCTTATGTTTTTGTTTAGAGATTAAAGTTGCTTAATACAGAAGAGTCTGAGTGGTGCCTTCCTAAGTTCATGCATAATAATCTTAATCAGTAAAAGTTAAAAAATAATCATTGTATTATCCTGATTGATAATACAACCCTCGACAACGAGGCTGAGCCTAATTACCATAACTGCATACATTAGCATTATTACATACACTTGCATAACTTAATACAATTACACCTTCCAAATTAGCTTAACATAATTACGTTAATCAGCATAATTTTGGATAATTAAACATTTTTTTTCATTTAGTTTTTATTATGTTTTAGTAATTCTTAGTAATTTTTCAAGACCCAATATATACAGCAGAATGATGTTATTAACCAGGTAATGCCTTAACTGCTTGTGGTTGTTTCCATCATACCTGCCGTTTACTATAAAAAAAATCCCCGTGTCCCACACTCAGCTTCCCACTTCTAGCCCCGCCCACTTCCCCCCGAGTGTCACGTCCTTTCTCCCCCTAACGCTCACGCAGCCCCCGCTCCCCTAACTCCCCCTCTCTCTCCCCCCTTGCCTCCCCCGTTTTTTACCTATATAACCTCTTGCACGGCAGCTTTCTCGCCTACTTCAGCATTTTCTTGCTGTGGTTGTTCCACTTGTTGAAGATTGCTTGTGTTGCGATCGAAACGTCGTGATTTGTTTTATTTTATTTCTACCTACGAAAGAACCAAATGGTATACATACACATGTGCACGAGCTGCATATGCTCTTATGCTGAATGGCAGTAAATGGGAATACTTACTCCCGATGCCACCCACTAATGTCATGAGTGGTAGAGAGAAGCGTGTGTCCGTGTAGATGGCTACCCCTCCAGCGCGGACGGAGCGTGCGTTTGGAAGGTACGTGTAGACGCGGAAACTGATCCTGAATGGTGACAATGGACAAGGTGGAGGAACAACACGAGAATGGCGGCACGAATTTACACAACTGATGGGTGGGAAAATATGAATCCATGGGTGGTGTATACAAGAGGTGAATGAGAGGTCATACCTTCCCCATATGCCTATTATAAGGCTTGTTATTGCAACTTTAAAACATGGCACTTGTGCCAGGCTAGATACACTCTTTAGCATCAGAGCAGCGTAGCAAATACTCTCATAGGCCGCTGTCAGATCGAGGGAAACTGCACCGGTTTAACGTCTCCAATTTACAAATGTGTTCTACATAGGTCTTGCCAAGGCTCCTGCCATTGTGACCACGTGATGTCACCATCCGTATGGGAACATCGCGTAGACATTTCAGTGGGGTTTTAATTCGTTGAAATAAGCTCACAGAAAAACTCACGCAGGCGAGGGACATACCTGTAGGCAGTGTTTTGCTTTAAGGGGCCATCAGAGAAGCTGCCACTCGTTCTGCCGGTACCAATTTGGACACTAGCTACAGAGTTGGGGTTGGAGCACTCGGAGGGGTAGACACGATCGTCCACCTGGTACACGTTTGTGATTCCACTTGCATATTGTGAGTACGTGCTCAGAGGCCAACTCTTCTCTGGACTCTCGCTGTTTGTTCCTGTGTGATCGGACAGAGTGAATCCATTCATTGGTGGATTCCTGTTTTACATGCATTCGTAAAAAGTTGCAAAATGAATCCTCAATGGAATACTCCATATACGTGGAACTAAATTGCAAGTGAAAATTTGCACTTTAGATTCAAAATTTGTATATATTACGGTTTTCATTACCGTAACAATTTCAACTTGAAGATGGAGAATGACTGATAGAGGTGCAAGGAGGAAGCACAGGCAAGACGGAAATGGAACAGCAGCCAGGAAGTCGGCTGGCATCAAATTCAGTTCTAGACTCCCCTCCTCTACCATCCCAGGTTAGCTCTACAGTCCTCTGATTATGAAGGTTAAATCGGTCAATTAATGAGTGTTTACATCCAGGAGTAAACAAGTACCCAGAGAAAACCTACGTCGAGCAAGACCATTCTATACAGATGCCTTCTGGCCAGCGAGGGTATGGGACCACGACGTTAATGGGTAGGGTGTTTCACCATAAGGAGTGATTGAACAACCCTCACCTACACTGTTGTGGATTACAGAGATGGATGCCGCTACTTCTCGTATACTTAGCAAGCATTCTAATGTATTATTTCATTCCCCCTGGTAAAAAAGTTAACTATCATTTGAGTCGTGCATGAATGACGTGACTGAGCCGTATTCATGGAATGTCCATTGTGTTACCCTCGGACTGCTTGACGATGACCGTGTAGTACTTGAGGTCGCCGTTTGTGTTCTTGAACCAGCTGCAGCTGAAGGAGATGGTTAGGCTGCTCGGTGTCACCTGGTTCTGCACCGTCGTGATGTACACCGTCTCCGAAACGGGTGGAGGAGCTACCCATACGAGCACGACAGTTTGTAAATGAGTACAAGTACACAGACTGTCGTAATTTAGAGCCATTAGTTAATCCTCTACTGGATGAAGGCATGGACATTGCTTGACCATACTTTTCCATGCTTGAGGAGCTAGCAACAGTTCAGATACTGATATTTACCATAGCCAGAAAATGCATGTTGGGAGGGTCGCACTATTCGTAGCACAACACCCTAAATACGGTGCCCACTTCTCCAAATTAACAAGTGAGGCTTAAACAAAAATCCCTTGTAAGCGTTTTTGAACAGCCAGTCGTCAGAGCAAGTGCTCTCAATGAGCAGCCATTTAAAGAGTCGCACCGCTCACAATGGAGTTGGTAAAATCACTCCCCGAACCAGCCATTTTCTTCCCTCCCCAGTGATATACGTATGTAAGTGCACCGTACGTAGCCAATCAAGCTGTATCGGAGGTGCTGGAGAAAGACAGATGCTGATGTTTAAACATTTCAGCAGGTGGTCATTTAAGGTACAGGCGAGTAAAGCAAGGCCGAGAACTGAACTTAAGTTGTTGGGTGTACGATGACAACTTTGAACTTTTAGAAACATACCACGTACAAAATGGTTGTTACTAGCAGGTCAGAAATTAGGACACAGTTAAGAAATTAAAATTACTGATACAGGTTAGTTTGGGTGGATGGGTGCCTGGACATGTTACCAGACGAGACCACCCAATTGTCTCCAAAATGCATTGCACCCATTTATGACGGGGAGACAGATGGATTTGCTCAAACATTTGGTACAAAACAACAATCACAACCACTATGTTCCAATACAAATGTATGAACTCACCGCTGACGGTCTTTGCTTTTCCTTGTAGAGTTTTACTGAACAGTTTTCCTGAATAGGTGGTGATATTGACTAAGTATTCAGTGTTCAGCTCCAGACGTCCAAGCATGGCAAATGTTAAATTTGTTCTTCCATTTCCCCGAGGTTCCGTAATTATTTCATTAAAATAAATGGTAATGACATTGAGACTGTTGTTGAAGATGCCTATGGACTGCAATAGATCATTGTCGTTGATCACTTGCAGGAACAGCATGCTCCATACACCGTCGGGAGAGACCAACTGCAGGATATATTCTCCGTGGAATATGGGAAGCAAGAAAAGTCTCTGACAGCTGCCGGATCTGGGGAAAAAGGTTGGTGAATGGTGTAGTTTGGGGGGGGATGAAGGATTGCTGAATATGAAACTTACTGCTGATATTACCAATGAACATTAATCAAACCCATTTGATTCATAACACAGTCGCAAAAAAAATTGAGACATTGCAGGGGCTCAGTTATGAGCATGTGCGTGCATGTGAAACACAGTTGGCACCTAAAATTGTCGACTACATTGGCAATGCGTCCGTGCCATCATTGGCCCTTATTCCCCTCGGTGCTCCTCTCCATTTATTATCATGCGTTTAGAGTATTTGGCTGCTATAAGTTTCCACATGATGATAAGCCACTTCGTTTATCTATCAATTATGATCACCAGGTCGCTTCTGAAAAACGTGCTACAAAGCTCAGTGGGCCACAAATGGTACAATTAAACTAGTTCATCGTTTAAAACAGCCCAAATCACATCCTTACGTGTTTTTGACCTACTTATACCTAAAAAGAATACTGGCCTGTCAATATGACCAGTGTGAATCGTGTATGTCTATTTTAAAAACAGGGGCAATGGCACCATTACATGGTGGTGAAACATTTTCCATACAAAATAATGTAATACAGTATATTATACGCAATGTACTTGTGATATATAGTAGCATACACACTACTGTTTAAATTAATATAGTGCGATCAACAGACTATATAGGTACTTACAAGTTCTGTCCATTACCACATCTGACCAATATGAGACAGACCCATCGGAAGCCTGCACGGACACAGAGTAGTTCATTCCAGGAACCAAGCCAGTAAATGTTGACGAGTTTGAGTAAATCTGGAATGTTGTAACCAAGTTTCCACTCGCAGTCTCTCTCAAGTAGGCCCAGTAGGAGAACGAGTCTGTGAGATAAGTCGTTCCTGAGACTGTCATGGTCGTGGTAGTCTTGCTAGTGATGGATAAAACGATGTAACTTGACACTGAAATGGTCACATGCAAGCAAAACATTTTAAGAGCATGTTGGAGTTATTTTACAATAGTTAAAGCGAATAATGAGAAAGACCAATAGCAAACAATGTCAGCATCATGTGGTGGTGAAACGTTTTGAATACTAAATAAAGTAATACAACGTGTAATATATGCAATGCACATGCAATATGTCGTAGCATACACTGATTACTGTCTATATTAATCTAGTCTGAACAATTGACCACAACGGAACTTACAGGTTCTGTCCATTACCACATCTGACCAATATGAGACAGACCCATCGGAAGCCTGCACAGATACAGAGTAGTTCCTTCCAGGAACCAAGCCAGTAAATGTTGTCACGTTGGAGTAAATCTGGAATGTTGTAACCAAGTCTCCACTCGCAGTCTCTCTCAAGTAGGCCCAGTAGGAGAACGAGTCTGGGAGATAAGTCGTTCCTGAGACTGTCATGGTCGTGGTAGTCTTCCTCGTGATGGTTAAAACGATGTAAATTGACACTGAAATGGCCACATGCAAGCAAGTCATTTTAATGGCATGTTTAAGTTATTTTACAATGGTTAACGCGAATCATGAGAAAGACCAATTGCAAACAATGGCAGCATCATGTGGTGGTGAAACGTTTTGAATACTAAATAAAGTAATACAACGTGTAATATATGCAATGCACTTGTGATATATAGTAGCATACACATATTACTGTCTATATTAATCTAGTCTGAACAATTGACCACAACGGAACTTACAGGTTCTGTCCATTACCACATCTGACCAATATGAGACAGACCCATAGGAAGCCTGCACAGATACAGAGTAGTTCCTTCCAGGAACCAAGCCAGTAAATGTTGTCACGTTTGAGTAAATCTGGAATGTTGTAACCAAGTTTCCACTCGCAGTCTCTCTCAAGTAGGCCCAGTAGGAGAACGAGTCTGGGAGATAAGTCGTTCCTGAGACTGTCATGGTCGTGGTAGTCTTCCTCGTGATGGTTAAAACGATGTAACTTGACACTGAAATGGCCACATGCAAGCAATACATTTTAATGGCATGTGTGGGACAATAGGAATGGAACACTTTTAATTATTTCCTCGTGCAGCAATGGAGTAAAGTGTGGTTTTGTGAAGGTCCCTATGTGCTGTGCAGTACATAAATGCAGTGTGTACACCAGCATGTGATACTGAGTCGGGCCAGTAGGTGGCTGGCAGGGTTATTGAGTAACCAGACCTGAACACCAGTCGCGTGCTTAATGGTGACACGGTTGTGAAATTTATGTGTGTAACACACGTGCTGTTGCATTTTACAGGTAAAGAACCCAAATGTTGGTTTTGATGGTTATAGACATGTTCTAGTCTTTAAGCTTGGCTTTGAATTGGTAGATTGTGATATATTCAATAGGAGGGGGTTTAGGACTGTACACTGTAAAGGATGACATACTGTAGTTAACACTGGTAATTATTTAACCCTAATACTGTTTATTCCATAGCCATGCCCATGCACCCATAGTATGACTAATTGCAATGCTATTAAGAATAGAACACATTTGCAATAGTAAGTTGTACAATGGTGACAAATACAGTACGTATACAGTACATATGCAGTGCAGATAATGGGTGTAAGATATCAGTATAAGTGGATGGTATGGATAGACATTCAGCTTAGGATTAAAGTATTATTCGAATAGTGAAGTTTAAAGGTTATGATTATAGACAAAGATAATTTATCAGCAGTGAAATTGATTTAAGGGAAACTGTTATTGAGTAACCTGAAACTATACACCAGTCACTTGGTTAATGGCGACTTGTTGTGTTGTATATATGCCTTTTTCCAAAATTAATATTAAGACTAATTCGGCCAATATATACATATTTTTTATCAACCGCGGTGTAGCACGAGGCACAAACAAAAATTGTAACAACCCCCTCATAAGCAGCTGCCCCTCTTCACACTCGAGGCCAGAGAGCCGGAGAGGGAGGAGAGGGAGGGGAGGGAGCTCCGGGAGCTCCGGCAGTACATATACTAAAATTGGAACGATACAGAGAAGATTAGCATGGCCCCTACGCAAGGATGACACGCAAATTCGTGAAGCGTTCCATATTTGTGTTTCTTGTTGGTGTCTATGAACACAGTAACACACAATGGGACTAATGTTACACGGGAAACCCGCGTTATATCTTTGATTAAAAAAGGGAGCACATAAGCAAAAAAAATGTAAGAACAAAAAATACTGAGCATCTTTCTCGTCTGATCGTTTAAAAAAAGAACCATAAAAGAAAAGAAAAAAACACCGCTAGGGAAGGTGGGGGCGCTGAGGGGGCGCACCGGGGGCGCACCGGGGGCCATCTGGAGCAAACTTCCTTTGTTGGCGGAATGGCTCGAGGAAGAAAATTATCACCCCCAATAAAGTAGAACAAACACACACACACAGACACACATACCACTCCCCCCCCCCAACAGCAAAGCGACATCAAAGGAAATTCGGGTCCTTTGCGAGAAGACGCGCGAAGAGGGGAGGGAATTTCACGTTTTTTTGTTTAAGCCCGAACACAGATCGTGCAGTCTCAGTATTCTCCCGACGGAGACTTGCGAGGGAGGATTGCAAGGGGCAGGCTCCGGGGCATGGCTTCGAGACCAACCATGGGTGTCGCCTCGCCGAGTGAAGGGACATGTGTTGTTAAGAGCTGAGTTCGGCATGAGCCAACAGAGTATCGCTGAAAGTTTTATTCTACAATTATCCTGATGTGTTGAGTCGCTCGCAAAGTCAAAGATTGCGATAAGTTGGATTGTACTAAGCTTTCCCAGTCGGCAAAGAGGTGTGCGAATACAATTACAAGTTTTGAAAGTGAATTCCAGCAGCTGCAGCTGGAGTTGCGCTAATGAGCAATCAACCGAGAGGAAGGGCGGAACGCGCCAAGCATCGACCAAGCGAGCATCGCACAGGACTAGCAACAAAGGACACGCTGCAAGCGCAATCGTACATCGCCAGATAGCACGGAGCAAGAGAGAGTGCACCACCAGCGCCACCAAACAAGAGTGTCGGCACCGGTAACTGTGATGCCGCCGCCACGAAGCCATTCAGCAGGCGCCCTAGCTACGACCTCGCCACCACCAAGCGACGGAGCCAACCCCGCGTCCCCCTCACCTCACCTCACATGAACACACCTGCACGCATTCCCCCCCCCCCCAATAGAGCTCCGAGGGGAAGTCACCTGGCCGACTGGTTTAATCCGAGAAACCCTTATCGGGATAAACTTTCACGGTTTCCAGTGACCAGGGAATTGGACGACCTCCCCCGATGCTGTTTCGCGGCGCTGCGACCGGCATTAAGATTGCAAGGTCGCAGCGAGGGGCCATTCGGCCACCGCGGGTGAAACGCACCACACACACGAAGGATCGACGGGGCAAGAAGGGGAGCATAGTTGGAGTGGACGCCGCCGCATAATGTGCATAACTACGACAATCCTGCATAAGAAAGCGATTGAACAGCACCTGCCCCACACATGGTAGGAGGGGGGCGAAGAGTACGTGGGAAAAGGGGGAGGGGCCTGAGTCCGGGAATTGGGATAAAATGGGGGCAAAAACGGGAGATCTGCCTCTCTTGCTCCAGCATCAGGCCACGAGACGCTCTCCAGCCCAGCGACCCGGACGTCCGTGCGACGCATCGAGATACGCTGCGAGCACGGGATCAACGGACCGCCGTGAGCACCTAACTGTGAGTAAGAAGGTGAATTGGGATTATTTTTGGTTTCGAACACCAGGGAGAGGGAGGATCCTAAAAGCAATATGTGGAAAAGTGGAGACAGCGGATGGTGGAAGCCTACAGAATAGCATACAACTTTGCAACAAAAAAACTCACTAAAGGGAAGGGCCAGTATGACGAGAAAATCCATGGGGCAGAGCTACAGCAAGGCAATCATGTCCTGGTGAGAAACATGAGTTAGAAAGGGGGACCAGGTAAAATGTGCTCCTCATGAGAGGACAAGGTGTTTATTGGTATTGGGAGAAAAAGTAATGACAGCCCAGTTTATGAGGTCAAACCTTAGAATGGTGAAGGGAGAACCAAAATGATTCATCAGAATTTGCATCTGCCTTGTTATATTCTTAGGTTTTTTCGGTAAAGTCACGTAGGTAAAAACATTAAAAGTAAAATAAAATTAAAATCACGACGTTTCGGAGGCAACACAAGCTTCCGTCTTCAAGTGGTACCGTCACAGCCACGACAGCTGTATCAAGTAAATGAGAGATTGCAGGAGCTACTACTCCGTTTATGTAATGGTTGGAGAAGGTGGTGGGGCAAGGGCCGCATACTTTTGATTAATATGGTAAGGTGAGGCTTAAGACTAAGAATAGACTGCATAACAAAGGCTGAGCCTTTGTTATGGAGAGGTGTGGTTTGTGACTCAACCTGTGACAGGGAGACCACCACTAAACATGGTAAAACTGTAATGGTTGTCTGTCAAATAAGATTGGTAAATAAGTGTAGTTAAATCTTTTTTGCATGGTTAATCACATCTTTCCAATGATTACTCAGTTTGTAACCGTCATCACGGTTGAAATTATGTCTGTGTTTGTATATTTGTATGGCTTCGTGTACAAACCTTTGATGGTAGCCAGGAGGTTTGCAGAGAACCTTGGTCTCGGAAAATACAATTTCATGAGAGCCCACAGAGTTGTAGCAATGATCGGCAACGGCCGAAAATCAGTTCTGCCGTGTTTCAGATCTGACTTGTGCTCGCGGACACGATCACAATTGAGCAGCCGTCACAAAATCAACGGAGTAAGAAAGCAATCAAGAAAACTCACCAAACAAGGACAAGATGCCCATGCAAAAAACGCAGAAACCAACAGACAATGAATTGGTAACGGATAAAGAATTTGAGTTTACTATAGTTGACAAAAAACTGATCAGCAAGCTATAGTAATACAGGACACGCAGTCACCGTTGAACCCAGAAGCTGAAGAATTCCACCCACACAAGACAGAAGGTGAACAACAGTTATCAGCAGCAGGCAAGACATATGTATGAGAGTAGTCATCACAACAGAAGACTCGACTCGAGAGAGAAGACAGCCAAAGACACCTATGACAAGTTGGGCTAACCTAACATTGTGAGAAGGAGCCCATGGAGAAACAAGGTCTTTTAACTACAACATGGGTGATTTAGACAAAATATTAGCAGTGATAATATGGTTGTGAAGTTGTTTAAGATTTTTTTTGTAAGTGTTGTGTTTAATATGTTAAGAAGGGGTTATTGCTTGACATGAAACATAAAAAAAATTATGAGGAAAAGGTTTAAAGTATGTTGGTAGGGCGATTAGTAAGTACCTAAGAGCTAAATTCCACAGGGCATTTACAAGCTGGAAAGGATGTTTTTCTTAACAAGTACTGGAAAATAATCTTAACCATTTCTGATGAGTAAAATGTGAAGCATGGTTTAATAATACCAGAGTGTCTGGTAATTCCAAAAGCATAATACAATGCTCGGTCTCCTATCTCTTCGTGCACAAAGAGTTGGAGCTAACTCAAAATAGAGAGCTTAGCACTGTACACTGTAAGATGATGTACTGTAGTTAATACTGGTAATTATATAATCCTAATACTGTTTATTCTAACAGGACCCTGCGAGGTGGGCTGGTAGGAACGAATAACCAAAGAATATAAACATAATGTATTATTACACTTGTTTAGCCAGGAAAGCCCCACTGAGTCTAAAGGTTTTTGTAGGGTCCTGCCAAGTGTTTGCAGTAGGGGGCGATGTTGCTACACCTAATCGGACGATACGAAGGGAGACTTTGAGGCCTAGATCTAGCTTTAGGCCTAGCTGTAGGCTTTAGGGCGCTGTGACTTAATTTTTAATTTAAATGTTTTAATTATTAATGTAAAAGCTTTAAATGTAAATGTTTCTATTTTAAAACATCAGGGAATGTAACATTGTTAAACATTAACTCCCTTTCACACACGCGGGGTACGATACGAAGGAGACTTTGAGGCCTAGTTCTAGGCTTTAGGCCTAGCTGTAGGCTTTAGGGCGCTGTGAGTTTTTTTATTTAATTTCAAAGTTTTAATTAAAAGCTATCTCAGGGAATTATAAGGGAATGTTACACGTGTTTAGCCAGGAAAGCCTCATTAATTTAAATGTTTTAATTAAAAGCTATCTGAGGGAATTATAAGGGAATGTTACACTTGTTTAGCCAGGAAAGCCTCACAGAGTCTAAAGTTTTTGTAGGGTCATGCCAAGTATTTTCAGTAGGGGGCGATGTTGCTACACGTAATCGGACATCGGACGGACGGACGAAATAATCTATTGTAGGCTGGTCCACTTCGTTCCTACCAGTATAACCATGCCCATGCACCTAGAGTATGCCGAATTGCAATGCTATTAAGAATAGAACACGTGTACAGCAGTAAGTTGTACAATGGTGACAAGTAAAGTACATATAAAGTACATATACAGTACAGATAATGGGTGTAATATACGAATATAAATGGATGGTATAGATAGACATACAGCTTAGGATTAAAGTAATATTCGAATAGTGAAGTGTAAAGGTATTGATTTAAGACAAAAATGGTTTATCAGTAATGGAATGCGTTTAAGGGAAACTAAAAATAGGTATTTTTACCCTTTTTTCTGGCAACAAAACTGACACCTTTTTACACGGAATCATGTTTGCATTAATCCCAATACCTGCGGTCAGAATGCAAACAAAAAACAACTCTGATAATGTATGCATTGTCCTTGAAATTGATTGGTCCACACCAGAGACAGCTTTTCTTGGAGCCCAGTCTCACATAGTGTTGGCGTCATCTGGTCCAGAAAGCAATGCTATATATTTTAATTTAATGTATTTGTCTTCGAATTTAGATTAAATTATTCTTAACGTGGATCAAAACTAATTTTTTTAAAAGACATTGTGATTGTTTACAAATGCCTTCTAATAAAATACCGAGATTATATTTGTGGTGATTGCTTTTGCTTGTGAAAATGCATTTCTTCTGTGGTGTTCACCCAAATGATTATCTGAATATAAACAATGCATATACTTACAGGTTCTATTCGTGACAATGTTTGACGGTTGGGAGTTGATGCCACTGTATACTGTTACAGAAGCGTTATAACTTCTACCAGGGACCAGATCAGTAAATGCTTGTGTTGTAACGGTGGAAGGCAAAATGAAGCTCTTCACTGCTGTTGCATTGTAGGTTTCATTTAAGTAGACCATGTAATAGTCAACGTCTGAAGTCGGAGCCACCCATGAGACTGTTATGGCTGTAGGGCTGTTGACGATGACGGTAACATTGACTTGTGGAGGAACTGCAATGTCAAATAAACATGGTTAGGACAGACGAACTGCAAAGACTACTTACGTCATTAACTTAAGCCACTAAAGTGGCATGTTACACATTTATATACAACGATCACCATATATTTAGTATATATCCTCTTTTTTTGGTCCAACTATGTGTAGGGGTGTTAAAGAGAGGGCCCGTTATGCATGGCAGTCTATGGGAAACAAACACAGTGGGCGGGGCTACGTGTGTGCACGGGGAGATGCCCTCTGCGACGTCCGAGCCAGACACCCTGGGGGGGCTGGTTCGGCGTTATGATCCCCCGGGGCCCCACCCCTCAAGGAGGGGTTGGGTATAAAAGGGGATGTTATAAGGGCTCGAGGCAGTTATGTTAAAAGCTAACCAGAGAAGACTGAAGACGTCTTAGACAGAGCCCTGGACTCCCCTCGTTCGATGTCCTTATCAGGGCCGAACAGGACTGAGCCAGCGGCGTGGTCCCGAGAGCCAGAGCCGGTGCTCTTGTAAGAGCTGGTCTGGGACTCCGGGTACCGGGCCCGACTTACCAGTGTCGGGCCAGACAGCCTCCCCTAGCCCATTAGTGGAGGACTAAGAGGCAGGCTAGGATTAGCTAGGAAGTGTATCCTTAGCTAGTCGGGTGAGGGGCCGATACCCCTCCAGTGCTGTATGCCACGAACGAGTTGTGTTAAATAAATATACGTGTGCCTCAACCTCGGCGTCAAGTGTCTTCACCGGTACTTCATATGTATTGATGAGAAAGGTACGTGTTTTTTGTTGCAACAAAATTAGAACCCAGTATTTAGCATACACCCCAACAAGGGGAGGGGGGTTGCAAAAATTATGTGGACTGAGGCCCTCAATACTCCTGGGTCTATAGATGGGGAGGAGATTGGGCTAATTGACCTACATACATACAGACTAAGGGAGGGAGCGTCAGTTATTATTAGATAGTGAGGGAGAATAACGGGTCGGTGACGAAAGTAGGGGAAGCCTCCACATGCCAAGTGGACTCAGCTGTCCTGCAGGGGGGAAGGAAGGCCATTCCCCAAGGGCCCGCCTCCTCCCACCGACCTCAGTACATGTGTTGCGCCATAACAAGGCGCTTTAAGCAGCTTACCTGCCACAATGCTCACGGGCCGACAGGGGGCAGCCAAGAAGGAGCGAGGTGTGTAGGGGTTGACCGAAGGTCAAACCCCTCCCCCCTGATGGGCCCGTGACCGGAGGTTGACACCCCAGACACCCCAGGGGCTGGGGGCTGAGGGGGATGGGCTCCCCCACCCCTTCCTAAGACCCCTTAAGATTTAAGACCCTCTTAAATATTAAATCTTAAGGGGTGTAACTAGGAGGTTTCTACCAGTCTATTAGGAAGCCACTGGAGCTATGCACGTTTACATGAAGGTTCAAGTCCTATTTCTTTAGAACTGCTTTTTGTGTGTGAGTTCGTTGTCCTTCCCTCGCAACTCTGATTAGCACGGTTGGCTACATATGGTGCAAACGAAGTTCAACATACATACAAGGGCAAGTGTGAATTTTTTCCGAATGTCTAATGTAGATGCAGAACAACATCTACAATTTCACATTCAGGTTGTCAAGCCAGATAACCGCGTCAGGAGAAGCGGACTGCATCGCTGTGATGTCTCCTTTATATTTGTGGATCGGGCATTGGGTCGTCATATATTGTAAAGTCTGTTCTGAATGACCACAGTCGCACACTGGATGGTTTTTTTTTCCATTTGTGGATCAGATCCGCATTTACTGCCATGGTTTGTGCAGATGCGGCTTAGAGTTGACCATGAGCTTTGTGGAACATCAAACCCATGGATATTCTGCATTGGGTCTTTCACAGGGTATTTGTGAGTTATTTTGAACTCCATTCAGCTCTCCAGGGTTCATCGGGGTTGAACCTCCATTGTATAAGGGAAGCACATGGGTTCTAATGGGCTTGTGTGACTTCAAGTAATGACGAGGGACGTTAGTGATGTACTGATGAACGGCAAGGCGACTTTCCTCGATTCGCAGGACTCCCCGCATGGTTGCAGTTTTGCGGCGGATGGGTAGTGAAGGCATATTTAGCTGCCCGTGCAGCCAGGTTGTTGGGGTCCGCTTCAGGGTTCCAATGAAACAACACATTGTAGTGTTTAGTTGAACATCGGCAAGTCGAGTGTGACAGCTTCTGGTCCATATGTGCATAGTACTCGGCAACAGAGTACACAAGAACGACCGTTGATGTCCTTAGCACTGGTGATGATACTCCCCAGCTTGTGCTTGCCAGTTTATAGACCAGGTTGACCCTTGTTTTGATCTTGGCTTCATTCAGATAGGTCAGAGTGGTGTCATGTCACACATTGTTGCCACAGAAGGTAACTTTCGACTGTGCGCTGGTCTTGAATTTCTTCTGGAATATGGTCTCAATGTGCATCGCATGTGCCAAAATTGGGTCACAGCAGCTGCATCAAGGCTGGAATCCCGCTGATTCTGCAGGGATCAGACTCGACAATTCTCTGGAGGATTATGTTTTCCAGGAGTTTTTAGGTCGTGCACATGAGTGATATTGGCCGAAAGCTTTCCAGGTTATCAGTTGGCTTGCCCAGTTTGGGTACGGCAATGATTATAGTTTTAACAGTTGACTGCATCGGTACTTACAAGATCTGTCCAAACCATATCTGACCAAGTTTAGAAGGACGTATTGGAAGCCTCCACAAATGGAGCATTCCATTATTGAGGTATTTATCTTTTATCTTTTTTTTCTTCTTCTTTTCTTCTTTCTTCTTTTCTTTCTTCTATATAAAAGTCTCCGTGCGCTCGCGCTTGCGGGGGATTTGGCTCTCGGACGGTGGTGTTTAACACTGAAATAATTTGCCAGGCGGCACGCCCTAAGCCCCGTGGTGGGTATAGCTATTCCGTTTTCCCGTCCGTACACTTTAAAGTAGTTTAATTAACACATTTGTGCTGTTTCAATTATTCATTATTTATTTATTGCACGACATCGACTGTACCAAGTGACGCCAATTGCGTGGGGGGGAGCGGACCCTGCCAAGTGCTGCGCGTTCGCTCCAGCTCACGGGAGACATTTTCTTTACGCGTTTTACAGTCAACACGTACACACATGAGCTGCGGATATTTCTTCACAGTGTCATGTCCTCTTCGCCCCCCCCCCCCAACACGATGCGTTCAGTTTATACTACAGACTCCGAGATAATAATATTTTACTGCTTACATAGCATTATTCTTGCACGGGCGGCGGATGTTGGAGAGGGGGTAGCGGCCAGCCCCTAGCCTGGCAACGTGCCAACTCCGCGCCTCGCCAATGTAGGCCAGGACGGGGCTACGCATCGCACAAGGCCTCAACACGCCTATGCTAAGTACAAATTTCCTTGCTTCTTACGCTAACAACTCAAGTCCATTGTTTATTATTGTTAAACACTTTAGTTGACAAACATTACAATAATAATGTTTGTGTGCAGATAAAAACTCAGCTTCATTGTTTACCATTATGAAACAAGTTCACAGATGTTACAATAATTCTGTTTTTGTGAAGATAACTACTCAGGTTCATTGTTTACCATTATGAAACGAGTTGACATGTTACAATAATTATGTTTGTGTACACAAAACTCTTTTTGCATTTTTGGGTTGCTCAATTTCCCCTTTTTTTGATGCACTTTTATAACGCTGCCACGGTCTACTGCCAGTCTGTGATTTCTGCTTATTTCTTCAATGCATTTCTATTGTTTCCATCGCTCACGTCACGCTATTTACTCATACGTAGTACTGCGATACTGATAGCTGTGCCATCATCGGGGATTGCTGTGCCCATCGATGTGTGTGTGTGAGTCCATGTGTGTGTCTTTGAGTCCATATGTGTGTGCGTGTAGAGCCATGCGTGTCTTTCACTCCATGTGGGTGTCTTTTTCGAACGGACAACGTCAAAAGTGCTTATGTGTGTGTTAGTCATGTGTGTGTGTCATCGATCTGTGTGCGTGTACGTCGATGTGTATGTCAGTCCATATGTGTGTGTTAGTCCACATGTGTGTGTAAGTCTATACATGTGTGTGTCACTCGATGTGTGTGTAAGTAAATGCGTCTGTGTGTTAGTCCATATGTGTGTTAATCCATGTCTGTGTATCTAAAGTATATATCTGTGTGTCACAGTCCATATGTGTATGTGTGTGTAGGGCTATGTGTGTGTCAGTCTATGTATGTGTAAGTTCATGTGTGTGTATCTTAGTCCATATGTGTGTGTGTGAGTACATATGTGTGTTTACGTCAATGTGTATTTTAGTCCATGTATTGCTGTGTGCGAGTCGGTGTATGTGTGTGTGTCGCTGTATGTGTGTACGTCGATATGTGTGTGTAACTCCATGTGTGCGTATCTCAAGTACATGTCTATGTATGTGTGAGTCCATATGTGTGTGTGTATGTAAGTCGATGTGTTTGTGTGTCTCAGTCCATGTGCGTGTGTGTTAGTCGCTGTGTGTGCATGCCTCCATGTTAGTCAGTGTAACTTCATTTATTTGCGTGTCTGTAGGTCCATGTGTGTATCTTAGTCCATGCGTGTGCTTTATTGACCTGCTCAAGGCCTATGATACCATCAGTAGGCCTGGCCTCTGGGTTGCTCTTCGTGCTTTCCGAGTCCCAAACCCACTCATCACCATCCTTAAGGACCTTCATGATGGTGAGCGGCCCCGCGTCTTAACTACGTGGCCGTGAGTCAGAGCAATTCCCTTTACACCTTGGGGTGCAACAGGGATGTCCTCTGGCTCCCACATTGGACCACGTAGTTCGTCGAGCCTTCAATGACTGTACCGGAAGAATTCCCATCTGCTACAGATACAATGGGAGGCTGATCGATGCCCGGGTGCGGTCAAGGGATGGCTCCCTATTGCTCAACCACGTTATGTATGCCGATGATCTGCTAATGGCTGCTCACTCGGAGGAGGAGTTCCAGGTGCTGCTGCTGAACCTGGAGCTTGCCACCAACAGGTGGGGCCTTACCATCAGCCCAACCAAAGCTAAGCACCTGCCTGGCTATTTTGTACCATCGGACACTCCACCCCCACAACTCCCAATTGGTGATGGGCCAGTTGTGGAGACAGTGGAGAGTTTCCCTGGGCAGTGTGCTAATGACCGGCTCCGGTTTAACAGCAGAGGTATCACTCCGAATCAGTCGAGCTGCAGTATCTTTTTATTGGCTGCGTAACGCTGTGTGGAAGCTACCTGGTCTATCACTCCGTACGAAGCTTCAGGTGTTCTCGGCCACGGTCATTCCCTCCCTTCTCTACGCTTGCGAAACTTGGACCCCCCTAATGGAACATCTTCGCCAGTTAGAAACATTTAGGCTGGACTGCCTACATCCATCCTGGCTTTAACCAGGCTGCATTGTGTGAGGACTCACAAATCCTTGAAAGATGTGGACAAAGTCCTATCGGTGACCTCCGGCAGGCAAGGCTGCATTGCCTGAGTCATGTAGCCCGCATGGCCAGCCACCACATGCCTAAACAGCTTTTGTTCCGCCGGATCGAGGGGGCTAAACGGGTGCGGCACGGGCTGGAGAAGACATGGGAGTTATGTGCTACAGGAAGACTTGGAGCTGAGTCCACTTGCGGATGACTGGTACCAGCCATGTCAAGATCGGCCACTGTGGAGAGGCTCCTGAAAGACGCTACTGGCCAGTTGGAGGCAGTCACCCTCCAACAACAACGGAGGGCGGAGGAGCGATGCTCACAACAACGAGTGGAGCGCCGGGTGGCTAAAGCACAGAAAGTTGCCACAGTAGGGGCCACAGGTGCTGCATCAGCCAGTCGTCTCAGTCAGTCGATCTGTGCCATCTGGGTTTGCCCCGTGACCTCTTGCCAGCGGGCGTTCGACACTTCACATGGCCTCAATGTGCACATAGCCTGGCACAAGCGTTGTTGTGACGTCACCCCCACTTAGTGGCGAATGGCGGTTGTTGTTCAGTCTATGTATGTATGTGAGAGTCAATTTGTGCGTGTAACTCTAATTTTGTGTATCAATGGATTTGCGTGTGTAACTACATGTCTGCCTTTTTCGCCCGGGCAACGCCGGGTACTCACCGCTAGTTTCTGTATAAACACTGAGTAAATATATCCGAAGTTGTTCGTGAACAAGTGATTAAATAAGTAAATATTTTGACAATTCGAGCGAAAATAAAACCTATAATCGAAATTATAATACTCTCAACATGGCTGCACACATTTCTATAACGCAAATAACAATAAATGTATATTCATGGAAATACTCACAGCTCCTTTTAGTAACGATGGCTGATGATTGGGAGTTGATGCCACTGTACGCTGTTACAGATGTCTGGTAACTTCTACCAGGAACAAAACCAATGAAGCGCTGCATTGTAACATTGGAGGAAAAATTGAAGTGATATGCTGCTTGTGCGTTGTAAGTTTCATTTAAGTAGACTATGTAGTAGTCAACATCTGAAATTGGAGCCACCCATGAGACCGTCATGGCTGTAGAGTTGTGGACGATGACGGTGACATTGACTTTAGGAGGCACTGCAATGTCAAATAAAATGATTGAGAGACGAAGTGAAAGGGATAATTACGTCATTAACTTATGCCACTAAAGTGGCATATAACACATACGTTACCACAATCACCATATATTTTGTATATGCCCTCTTCTTTTGGTCCAACTATATTATGAGAGAAAAGTACGTGTTTTTTTTGCAACAAAACACGAGCCCAGTATAAGGCACGGACCGAAACAAAGGTGGGGGGGGGGGGGACAAAAAATTACGTGGACTGAGACCCTCAATACCCCTGGGTCAATAGATGCGGAGTCGATAGGGTTCATTAGCCCACACACATGCGGACTACAAGAGGTAGCGTCGGCTATTATTATATGGTGAGGGGAGAATAAGGATCCGGGACAAAAGTTGGGGGAGCCTCCACATTCCAAGTGGAGTTGTCATAACAAAAGCCCCGCAGGGCGGTGACTGAATCCCCAGAGGGGGGTAGGAGGGCAATACCAACATCCCTGCATGCACACCCCTCAACAAGCTCCACGGGGGTATGAACTGCCCGACTCCGAACTCACTACTTATCCTCGTGCTTGTGTTATGATCACATGAGGGTTAAAAATAACTGTGCCAGAGTTTCCAAGAAGAAGGCCCATGATCGCTGCAGATTACCAGTTGCCTACCCAGCCATAATGTCAAGGGTTTACAATAAAATGGACGAACATTTTAAAACGCTGTTGATTTTAAGTCCCCACAGGGTTGTTTCAATTGTCGGGCTGGGCTTTATACCGCAGACATTGATAAGGAGGTTCGTTGTATACGAGTAACCGAGGTGGGTGAGGAGTCTCGATCCCATCACTATTGCATGTGTATGTATGTAGAACTTATTTGGCACTGTACGTAGCCAACCATGATAAACATGTGAATTGTGCATGCGTCTATTTTACATGCAGGGACAATGGCAGCATCACATGGTGGTACAACGTTTCAATACCAAATTAAGTAATACAATATTAAGATACAAATGCGCTATCATATATAGCGATATAGTAGCATACACACATTTCTGTCTATTTTAATATAGCACGAACAGTTCACCACATTGGTACTTACAAGTTCTGTCCGTGACCACATCTGACTCATATGAAAAGGTTGTATTTGAAGCCTCCACAGACACGGAGTAGTTCCTTCCAGGAACCAGGCCAGTAAATGTTTCCGTGGATGAGTTAATCGCAATGTTGTAACCAAATATCCACTCGCAGTCTCTCGCAAGTAGGCCCAGTAGGAGAACAATTCCGGGAGAGAAGTCGTCCCTGAGACTGTCATGGTCGTGGTAGTCTTGTTGGTGATGGTTAAAACGATGAAACTTGGCACTGCAAAAGGCATGGGTGACATTTTAGCAATTAGTATTGTAATTATTTTAAGAAATTTTTTCAAATTATTAATAGACAGACGAATTGAAAACATTTCTAACTGTGGATGTAATAACCACCTTTATGAAAGTACTGTATGTAAATCTAATTATTTTGAATGGAATGTGTCAATAAATTGTTTCATTTGTAATATTAAATGAACAATTCCTATGAGTACCTGGAGTTGAATATTCATTGTTTAATGGATTTACGATTCACCTGTGAATTTAAAAACGTGAGAATATTGTATTGAATTAATATTTGATGTTTAGATTGTATTTTTTAGGTAGAAGAAATAACATATCACAAAAAATGTTGGGAATGTCATCTGAACACGCATAGGATGCTGAGATTCTAGTTACGTGTTGCTGTTAGACACATTTTGTGTGTAAGTTATTATTTTCTCCTGGCCTGCATACATTTTCGGCCAATTTAAGTTAGTTTTATCTATTCAAATAATACTTTAGTTAATTTTACATTTATTATTTTAGCAGGTAATACCCTCTGATCTATGTACTATACACTGTAGATCTTTTCAGAAGTGACCAAGCCAAAACTATAGCTCAATGAAGTGACTTTTCACGTGGAAATTTGTTGTTGAATCCAATTTAAACTTTCAAATATCAGTTTTAGGATAAACTTTCGAAATAATGCGTGAAACACATATATCAAATTGATCTTAAGTGGATACAGAATAAATGTATTGCTAGAAATGAACAATTTTCTTGGGTATGCAATAACAAGACAACAGAGCACAAATACGTATTGACCAACACACATTCATTTAAGTAACCTTGCAAGCAGATGACTGAGGCATCTTCATCGTGGCCGCAGTTGTGCGTCCCCAGGGGCGATGACTACAGTCGGAGAGCTGAGTCTCATAACCAGAGCACTGAACATCGTCGAGCCAGATAAGGCCACTGCCCAATCCAAAGCGAGCCAATGACACGGCAAAGGCAGTGAGCCCACAACCCAGCTGACGACACACGACCTTGGCATCCTGTGGGCTCCAGAAGTTGTCACACACCGTGCCCCACTGGCCATTGTAGAACACCTCCACCCGGCCCTGACATGCGGTGTTACTCCCAGCCAGCCGAATTGGCAAGTCTAATTGAAACACACACAACACACACAAATGGGTACAGTCATGTAACGATTCGCCTACCATGCGGTGTGATAAATCGTCACATTCGGGTAATGATTCCGTTTAATAATTCATGGATTTTTTTACAATATTCATTGTGAATGTACTGGATAAACTCCTTTTGGCTACAGAGGTCACATGTAATGATTACACTAAATGTATACGAATATTAATAAAGCGTTTCTCAAACTCACTATGTAATGCATGCAGTGTGATGCAATAATCGTTGCATCAGCATGTGCCTATTATGTCAGAATACGCGTGGCTGAATATTTGAGTTAAAGGCACTGCATCTTGATCGCGAGGCAACATGTTCAAACGAGTGTCTATTGGCCATCATGATGAGGTATGCATTGATATATATATTTGCCCATATGACTGAGAGGAGTTGCTTCATTATTTGACGGTCAAGATTGTGGGCTTTCAGATGCGCATCTGCACCCGTCTGAAACGATCTTCCAATATTAGGAGCCACTGGACCTATGCACTTTTACATGCAGGTTGAAGTCATATTTCTTTAGAACTGCTTTTTGTGTGTTAGTTCGTTGTTCTTCCCTCGCAACTCTGATTAGCACGGTTGGCTACATATGGTGCAAACAAAGTTCAACATAGATACAAGGCAGGTGTGAAATTCTTCCATATGGCTAATGTAGATGCAGAGCAACAACTAAATTTCACATTCAGGTAGTCAAGCCAGGTAATCGCGTCAGGAGCAGCGGAATGTATCGCTGTGATGTCTCCTTTATATTTGTGGATCGGGCATTGGGTAGTCATATGTTGCACAGTCACTGTTCTGAATGACCACAGTCGCACACTGGACAGCTTTATTTTCCATTTGTAGATCAGATCCGCATTTACTGCCATGGTTTGTGCAGATACGGCTTAGAGTGTACCATGAGCTTTGTGGAACATCAAACCCATGGATATACTGCATTGGGTCTTTCACAGGGTATTTGTGAGTGTCTTATTGGTTCCTTCGGTAAAGTCACGTAGAAGAAAAATAATGAGATAATACAAATTAAACATAAAATAATTCTCACGACGTTTCGGCTACAACGCAAGCAGCCGTCCTGTGGCCGAAACGTCGTCAGAGTTATTTATTATGTTTTATTTTTATTATTTTCCTTCTACGTGTCTTTACCGAACGAACCAAGAAGATGAATCCCTGCAGTCACGAAAGCTTTAAATCGAAATATTTGTGAGTGATTTTGAACTCCATTCAGCTCTCCAGGATTCATCGAGGTTGAACCTGCATTGAATAAGGGGAAGCACATTGGTTCAAAAGGGCTTGTGTGACTTCAAGTAATGACGAGGGACGTTAGTAAAGTACTGATGAACGGCAAGGCGAGTTTCCTCGATTTGCAGTACTTCCGCATGTTTGCAGCGTCCATTGGTGCATAGTACTCGGCTACAGAGTACACAAGGACCATCATTGATGTCCGTAGCACTGGTGCTGATACTCCCCAGCTTGTGCTTGCCAGTTTCTGGACCAGTTTGACCCTTGTTTTGGTCTTGGCGGCTACCTTTTTCAGGTGGTCGTAGAATGTTAGCGTAGGATCCAGCTTCATTCAGACAGATCGGAGTGGGGTCGTGTCGCAGTGTTGCCGCAGAATGTCACTTTCAGAATGTTCACTGGTCTTGAATTTATGGAATATAGCCACAATTTTTTTCGCAAGTGCCTAAATTTAGTCACAGTAGCTGCATCCAAGACGGAATCCAGCTTGTTCTGCATAGATTAGACTCAACAAGGGGGGTGATTCTCAGAAGGATGATGTGTTCCGGGAGTTTATAGGTCGTGCAGAGGAGTGATATTGGCCTATAGCTTCCTGGGTCGACCATTGCCTTCTGCCATGCTTTTGGGATGCATCCCGTTTTCATGGTTTTGGTGTACAGTTTTGCCAGCCATTGGAGTCCCCTAGGGCCTAAGTGATGGAGGAATTTTGGGGAGATACTATCTAGCCTAGCAGCCTAGAAGGGCCTTTCCAACCTGTGGGCTGCCCAACTGGCTGTACTGTCGGAACAGGTCCTGGGTCTCTTTTGTCCAGCAGGGGTAGTCTTTCTGGAAGCATTGGGGGATGCTCTTCTTTGCAGCTGCAGTAAGGAGGCCAATAAAGGGTGATAGCGTTCCGCTGTCATGGGAATGACTCACCACTCTCTCTACAGCCTCCTTATATTGGTCCCAGTCAGCTTTGACCAGGTTCGACCTTGGTAATAGTTTCGACACAATCACAGGGATTTTGATGCCAGTGTGGGTGATGATGGCCCTATGTTGACTTTGGGGAAGCTTGGAAGTATCTTGTGGGCTGTGTGAAGTGTGCTCCCACGTTGATCTTTGGAAACGATGCTGCTATGCAATGTAATACTAAATAATGAAAGCTTTGTCATCAACATCAGCCGTAATCAATATAATTATGGATGAAGTCCTCCGTAAGACATCAGAATCCCTCATTAATTCCATAATGTAACAGTCCATCTAGCTCCTGCAGTAGAACTGATTTATTGTTCCATCTCCAAGGTGAATACACTCCCATGCACGCTCCTCCTATTGATGCCACTCAACCACTGGCCATCGTCGCTTCTAATAGCATGCCCTGTCTCCCAGCCTGCACTTCTTCACGAGTCTTTGAGCACTTTTCATCTTTTGTCCATTAATACCCTGTTTATTAAACGTAGATCATAGCATTCGGTTTGCAATGAAAACTAATTATCCTGTTTTAACATGCTGAAATGTTTTGTTTTCATTACTTAATCATCATTTAGGTCTGCCTTCTAAAGCTGCACTATATAATTATCTAACGTGTTCCGGTTGTATTACAAATTGTTTATGAATTGCTACGTGATGGTTTTTTTATTTAACTATCATTGTTAGTTATATTTTGGAGGTTTAGGAACATTGACACAGTTGGCATTGGTAAATAAAGTTGTGTTAACCAAGGAGAAGTCGACATATATTTCACATTTTTCAATGAAGTATACGAAACTTTGTAGATCAATGCAATGTATTATAATGTAATGACCATTTCTCTTCGAATTTAGAATTCAATTATTTTAACTTGGCTCAAAACAAATACATTTTTTTAACGACAGTGACTGTTTACAAATGTCTCCTAATAAAATACCTAGATTATATTTATCGTGAATGCTTTTGCTTGTGAAAATGCATTTCTTCTGTGGTGCTCATCCAAATGATTATGTAAATATAAACAATGCATATACTTACAGGTTTTATTCGTGACAATGTCTGATGGTTGGGAGTTGATGCCACTGTATACTGTTACATAAGCGTTATAACTTCTTCCAGAGACCAGATCAGTAAATGCTTGTGTTGTAATGGTGGAGGACAAAATAAAGCTCTTCACTGCTGTTGCGTTGTACGTTTCACTTAAGTAGACCACGTAGTAGTCAAGGTCTGAAATAGGAGCCACCCATGAGACCGTCATGGCTGTAGGGCTGTTGACACTGATGGTGACATTGACTTTTGGAGGCACTACAACAGAAAATAACAACGTTTGACACAAACTCGGTTAAAGGGATGCGTGTATATCGTTAACTAAAGTTTCTAAAGTAACTTGCAACACGTCAGACACATGCTAGATTTGAAATTTTCGTGACTGCAAGCATCCATACTCTTTGGTTCTTTCGGTAAAGTCACGTAGGTGAAAACAAATATACTAATAAAAGTAAACGTCATATCTCTGATCGTATCCGCGAGCATAAGTCAGATCTGAACCACGGCAGAACTAATTCCTCCGTCATTGCTGATCATTGCTATAATGCTGTAGGCTCTCATGATATTGTTTTCTCTGAGACCAATGTACTCTGCAAGCCGTCTGGCTACCATCAAAGATATGTTCATGAAGCCATCCAGATATATAAACATAGACGTAACTTCAACCGAGAGGATGGATACAAATTGAGCAACTGTTGATAGTTGTTCCATCTTATTTGGTTTGTCTTGTTATGAGCGCCATCATCTGTTTTGGCCGCAACCGTGTTGGTGCTTTGCTCTCCCTCTCCCCCGCGCACCTCCAGGCTCCGTATCCACTTACTTCTAGCCCACCCCTGCCCAGTCTCACGTCCTAGTCTCTAGCGCACACGCAACGCTCCCCTCCCTTATTCCCCCCCACCTCCCTCTCTGACTTATATAAACCCCTTAACTCCAGCATCTCTCCCACTTCAGTAAAAAAATATTGCTGTGGTTGTCACACCTGATGATAATTGCTTGTGTTGCAATCGAAACGTCGTGATTTAACTTTTTTTTCACCTACGTGACTTTACCGAAAGAACCAAAAAGTACGTCAGATCAAATATCGTATTACAATTTCTTTGATATGGACTTAAGATCAGTTCAAGAACGGAGGGGCCAGAGAAAATGGAGATGATGTTGCTGCTCCAGGAGAGGGAACTGATGCTTTTTGGGGTTACAGAGAATTAAATTTACATTTAATAAATAAAAAAATTGCACTGGACTCAAGTTACGTCTTTCTTTCCTCGTAATGAATAACTCACACCAGGCATGTATGTATGTTCGCATCGTTCGTAGCCAACCGGGCTAATCGGAGGTGTGGAGGAAGGACAAACAATCTAAACACAAAAAAAAACATTCTAAAGAAATGAGTTTGTCAATCAGGATGATTTAAAAGTTCATAGCTTCAGTGGCTTCCTAATATCAGAAGTACGAGCATTCCATACGGCCGCAAAGCATATCGCAATGTGCCGTGCAATGTGGTGAACCTCGTTCGTCAGCCAAAAGCCGCCGCTGTGACGACTAGAGTTTGTGTGATGGTTTAGTTGTAGTTACTTACAGGTTCTACTCATGACTGCATCTGATATCTGGAACAGATCCGCGCTGTGAGCCTCTATAGAGACAGAATAATTCCTCCCAGGAACCAGTTCATTGAACGTTGTTGGTCTGGAAGTTACATTATTGGTTTTGACTAAGGTTCCGTTTGCCGTCTCTCTCAAGTAGACCAGGTAGTAGTCCACGTCCGAGGCAGGGGCTGCCCACGACACCGTCATAGTCGTCATGGTATTGGCAGTGATGGACAAAGTAGGTTTGGGGGGCACTGTGAAATAGTGACAGGCGTGGTTTACATTAATAACTTCAGCAGCAAAGGAAAATATGAAGTTTTCACCCTACATTGTTTTTCTCACACCACTGGGTGGACTGAGGATAGGGGTGGTGGAGAGGGGGGTTAAAGACACCTGCCCATTGTTTAACTGATGCCATTTAAGATGGAATCGAACGGTGATCTCTGGATTGTTAAGTCTCGTGGACTAAAGCATTACACCATGGCAGCACCCATGTCAAAATATGGTCCCCTGTCACTGTTTTCATCTTATTATCCATGAAAAGAAAACTCCTGTTAGCCACAGCTGCACCCATCTTAATAATATTACAGCCTGTTCTCCTGAGAATACTGCATTAAGAAAAAATCACGTTAATAACTAATATATAATATGTGGGGTAAAATACAGTCCCCTATAACACGTGAGATGCATGCTCAGTCAAAGACTTTAGTGCATGGGTAACATCTAGAAGCATCCAGCAGTATCCCAATGCCTTGTGCAATGCTGCACCGAGGCAGCCGTACGACCACTTATTCCTATTTCTGTTCACTCGATCGCGTTATATCCAATTCGAATTCACGTTATATAAACAAAACACGTGTTCCCTAATACATTCATCCCGTTATATCCAATTCGCATCATGAAAACAACCTGCGGCATTATAGAACAGACTATTCCCTCTGCATCGCCTTCCCTCCCAGTCTCTATAATCCCGTGTATATTTATTTATGGATGGCATTCCTTCCATGATGGCGATGACTTGTGACATACTTACATGTTCTCTCCGTGACAGTGACTGATATAGTATATGATCCCCGGATGTTGATTGTCACGAAAATAAAATAATTCCTTCCAGGTACCAGACCAGTAAATGTAACGCTCTGTGGTAATGTTGTCCTGGTCTGAGATTGGAGATTTGGTCCGTCTTGACGCTCTTTTAAGGAGGCGATATAGGAGGACAGGTCAACAGAGGACATGTTCCATGACACCGTTATGGTGGTCGCATTCTTGGCAATGGTGCTGACATTGACTTTGGCTGGCACTGTGAAAAATATAATTCCATGTTGTAACAGCGCACGTTCTACGTTATAACAGCGTGTGTTCTGCTTTACAATGGTGCGCGATCCACGATACATTGGTGCACGTTCTGCATTATAACGGTGCACATTCCACTTTACAACGGCGCATATTCCATTTTACAACGGTGTGCATTCTGTGTTATAATAATGATGCAATTCCATTTTATAATGGCACACATTCCACATTATAATAATGATGTACGGTCCGCGTTATGATAATGGCGCCCATTCCATGTTATAATAACGGCACGCGTTCTGTGTTATAATAATGGTGCACAATCCGCGTTATTACAGCGCGTGTTCCACATTATAATGGTGCGCATTCCATGTTATAAAAATTGTGTGCATTTTGCATTATAACAATAGCGTTCTGCTTTATAATGACGCACGTTCTGCGTTACAGTAATGGCGCATGTTCCACGTTATAATAATGGAGAACATTCTGCTTTATAACGGTTTGGGTTTTGCTTTATAGTAACTGTGCACATTCTGCGTTAGAATAATGGCGCACGATCCACGTCATAATAACGGTACACGTTCCGCATTATGATAACGGTGTACATTCCACGTCATAACAACGGCCCACGTTCCGCGTTATAATAACAGCGCACGTTCCACGTTATAATAATGGCACACATTCCGGGTTATAATAACGGTGTGCGTTCTGTGTTATAATAACGGCGCACATCCGCGTTGTGTCACAACACATGTTAAGCAAGCACTTACTGTACAGTACAACAATCGTTTGCTGCAATTCCCCCTGCTGCATTATGCAAACCCGTTGCAAAGGCTGTTAAAAAAAGAATCAACCCATACAATATCCATTAAACATAATGATCATCATAATAACGAAATGTGTCGGACCTCGCATACAGTATGTGTTGAGGCAGCATAACGAAGGGCATTTGAGGTAAAAACTCGGTGAGCAAGTGATTGCAGAGCAAATGCGATGTGTAAAAACAACAGCCGGAGCTTGCGACTGCTCTTTCTGTTTTTAGTTATGTTTTTGTACACTACAATACAATTATATAGCATCTAGATGCAACCGCATCTGCAAATGCTTCACTTGGAAAAAACATTGCTTTAGCTGAGTGCTTGTGAAAACAAATGGGGTTTAAGTCTTGACTTGAACAAGGAAAGCAGCTCTCAATGCGTTCGAAGTTTCAAGGGGGAGAGACAATTCCAGACATTCGAGAGCAGAAGCGACCTCCACCGTGGAAATGAAGGTTGATGACTGTGGGCTTTGTAAGATGAAGGCCTTCATTGTGTGGGTGGTTACAACGTCCCAAAAGGTTAAAGTAATATGAGAGAAGAGAGGTACAGTGAGGGAAAAAAAGTATTTGGTCCCTGCTTATTTTGTCCGTTTGCCCACTGACAAAGAAATGATCAGTCTATAATTTTAATGGTAGGCTTATTTGAACAGTGAGAGACAGAATAACACAAAAATCCAGAAAAACGCATGTCAAAAATGTTATAAATTGATTTGCATTTTAACGAGGGAAATAAGTATTTGACCCCCTCTCAATCAAATAGATTCTGGCTCTATGTGTCTTTTATACAGGTAACGAGCTGAGATTAGGAGCACACTCTTAAAGGGAGTGCTTCTAATCTCAGCTGTATAAAAGACATCTGTTCACAGAAGCAATCAAACAGATTGCAAACTCTCCACCATGGTCAAGACCAAAGAGCTCTCCAAGGATGTCAGAGACAAGATTGTAGAATAAGATTGTAGACCTATACAAGGCTGGAATGTGCTACAAGACCATCGCCAAGCATCTTGGTGCGAAGGTGAAAACAGTTGGTGCGATTATTTGCAAATGGAAGAAACACAAACGAACTGTCAATCTCCCTCGGCATTGCGCTCCATGCAAGATCTCACCTCGTGGAGTTGCAATGATCATGAGAACGGTGATGAATCAGCCCAGAACTACAAGGGAGGATCTTGTCAATGATCTCAAGGCAGCTGGGACCATAGTCACCAAGAAAACAGTTGTAACACACTACGCCGTGAAGGACTGAAATCCTGCAGCGCCCACAAGGTCCCCCTGCTCAAGAAAGCACATATACATGCCCGTCTGAAGTTTGCCAATTAACATCTGAATGATTCAGAGGACAACTGGGTGAAAGTGTTGAGGTCAGTGAGACCAACATGGATTTCTTTGGCATCAACTCAACTCGCCGTGTTTGGAGGAGGAGGAATGCTGCCTATGACCCCAAGAACACCATCCCACTGTCAAACATGGAGGTGCAAACATTATACTTTGGGGGTGTTTTCTGCTAAGGGGACAGGACAGCTCCACCGCATCAAAAGGACGATGGACGTGGCCATGTACCGTCAAATCTTCGGTGAGAACCTCCCTCCCTCAGCCAGGGCATTGAAAATGGTCGTGGATGGGTATTCCAGCATGACAATGACCCAAAACACACGGCCAAGGCAACAAAGGAGTGGCTCAAGAAGAAGCACATTGAGGTTTTGGAGTGGCCTAGCCAGTCTCAAACCTTAATCGCATAGAAAATCTGTGGAGGGAGCTGAAGGTTCGAGTTTCCAAACGTCAGCCTCGAAACCCGAATGACTTGGAGAAGATCTGCAAAGAGGAGTAGGACAAAATCCCTCCTGATATGTGTGCAAACCTGGTGGCCAACTAAAAGAAACGTCTGACCTCTGTGATTGTCAACAAGGGTTTTGCCACCAAGTACTACGTCATGTTTTGCAGAGGGATCAAATATTTATTTCCCTCATTCAAATGCAAATCAATTCATAACATTTTCGACATGCGTTTTTCTGGATTTTTTTGTTGTTATTCTGTCTCTCACTGTTCAAATAAACCTACCATTAATTATAGACTGATCATTTTTTTGTCAGTGGGCAAACGTACAAAATCAGCAGGGGATCAAATACATTTCCCTCATTGTATGGAGGCACAAGAGCACGAAACCGTCTTCAAAAAAAGCAATCATTGCAATCTTAAAAGTGGATCTGAGACCTGACATGAAGCCAGTGGAGTGAGAGTTGGAGTGCGGTGTGAAATGACTTTTTATAATGTACGGGTGAGGAGGCATTGCAGGGGCATTCTAAATCCATCAGAAACCGTCAAATAAGGTCAAATGTGTAGACTGCAAACGAGTGAATTGCAGTCGTCCTAGCAAACATTAATAATAATTGCGTCCGTGGATCAAGGTCTCAGAAGCTGATGGAGTAAGACGATGCCGTTATGCCGGCGATGTTGTGCAGGCGCAGAGGTAGGAGTGGTCCTAGAGAGCAGCGGTAGTAGCTGTAACGGTGAAAGCTACGCTGCGCTTCGAATCCCGAGACCCAAGTTCGATTCCCGCTCACGGCCACCAACACCATTGACGACTATCTGAACCGATCCAGGGCTTCCCATAGGTCGGCTCAAATGGGGGTAAAAACATCGCCAACCTGCTTCGTGTGCCAAAGTGCCAGCCTACATAGGTGCTGCTACTCTATTGACAGCACTTGCTCCAACAGTCTAACAATGCTACACAGAGGATCCTTGGGTCTTTGAGGTCTTACAGACCTGGGAAATGCGGAGCGTGAATGAATGCTCGGGATGTAGAAAAACTTCCATGGTTGTTACACCCTTGTTTTTCACAACGTCCAACGCTTCACGCTGGGGTGGGTGGGTTGTGTTTGTTGTATTATTCGGTTTTGAAAAATTATAAATCAAAGAGGGTTAACGTCTCTTGAAGTGTGACCTCCTGTTACCATGTTTTCCGTTCACTCTCATGGGTTGTAAGTTAAAAGAAAAAGAAACATTATTTTCCACCCCTTATCTTCGTATGTATCCGTTTTTGCGGTGTTGACAATGTAAGTGACTCAAGGTATGTTTTGAGCAGTGTTCACAGTACGTCCGTCGTACTTTGGACTTTTTCCATGGTGTTTGATATCTCACGGGGAGGCGCCCTCCCTACATGTGTAATTTCTTGCTACCACGTGCTTCTGGAAGACAAATGTGTTTGGGAGGCTCTGATTCTATGGAATACATATTATCTTGGTCGTATGTGATTGAGCTTCTCCACATTGGATTTCTTCTGGATGACGCTCGGTCTAATACTTCATAATTATTATTTGGTTTATGTTTAACCAAGATTTGTGATCTACCATAGTTGTTACTACATGTATTCCGTGAGTTTTATTAACCTTTGTTCCCAGTCTGTATCCAGGGATCCGTGCTTTTTTTTCTCGAGTTATATTTTGATATCCTGGGGTTGGAGATATAAGTACGTTTTGCCTTAAACTTTCGTGACTGCCGAAATCCATTCTTTGGTTATTTCGGTAAAGTCACGTAGATAGAAAAATAGTAATACAAATAAGGTGAATAATATTAATATTAAAATAATATGAAAAATAATAACCTGCTAATGTAGATTGTAGCCTGGTACTTAATCTGAGTGCAGTCTATAATATCGCCTTATTCTTATATCCAAGCTTCGAACTTTTACCGTTGTATAAAAAAAAACAAAAAAAACAGTTATCTGTTCAATCCTTTTCCTGTTCTCGCCACCCATAAAGAATTGCGGCGCCTGTTGCTTGTACGTGTTTTGTGGAGGCGTTTGAAGCCCGGTAGAGATTTCCCGAGAATCTCATTATCAACCACCCTCCCCCTTTTGCACCAGGGTTTTTTTAGTTAACTTTTATGGCTACTTCCATGCCTGGTGTGGCTTGTGAGAGGCAGCTGCTGTTTGAGGGTGGGGGTTCGCATCACCCATTTTGTGCCCCAAGCTACACCCCGATTGATTATTACAACAACAAAACAATTGACAGAATTTACCTTAATATACATTGTTAAAAAGGGGGCATATATACAACACGTTTCGATGGAGTGTGTGAGAGAGAGAGAGAGCTTGACTTAAAGCTTTCGTAACTGCAGGATTTCATATTATTTGGGTCTTTCGGTAAAGCACGAAGATAAGTTCAAAGAAAATAACTAAAACGAAAAAAACTACGTTTCGCTTGCAACACAAGCGGTCGTCATCTGATGTCATCTGATGACGACCGCTTGTGTTGCGATCGCAACGTCGTAGTTTTTTTGTTCTTTTCTTTGAACTTAGCTACGTGACTTTACCGAAAGACCCAAAGAATATAAAGAAAGAGATGGCAAGGGAAAAAGACAATGGAGTGAAATGATGCTTCGCACGCAAATGATGCCAAGACAAACATTGAGGAGAAAGAGGAAGGCACGACCTGTACTACGTCGTGTTCATATATAAGTAAAACATTTATGTTTATATATATTTGGACGTATTGGCGGTACACCAGTTGCAGCATAATGCACCGGTCCTCATAAAACAGTCCTGACGTTGGCATTATTGTCAGAGCGTGTTTGTTTGCATGTCCGCCAGAAGTACTGGTGCATAATGCAGACTTGATTCCTTGCAAAAGGTATAATCAATCTGGTGTTTCAACAGATTAACATCTCCTGTTTTATTGCCATGAAGGATAAAACCTATTCTGATTTGTCATAGTCCTGACGACGTCGTTGCTGCCCCTTGAGTGAGATGCAGGACTCTCCATCAGAAGTTGCACTCAGATCAGCAGCCGCGTCCCCCATTCGAACGTGCGGTGGTGACACCACGAGTCGTAATATTTTAATGCCACCGTCCGCCAAATAAATTATTCCGAAAATTAATCGAGGAACCGGCTGACCAAGTCTCTAAGGGCACAAGGAATCCAGTCTTGCCTTTTTGGAGCACGGAGCAGTCGATTGTCATCAGGCTGGGCGCTGCTATATGGCAACAGACTGCGAAGCTTCGTGTTCAGCCCTGCACACTTAACGTTCCGTCTTCCCACCGCTTTGGCATCGCGAAAACTGATTTTGACACACCACCAAGACCGGCGGTTTGCGAATCGCGGGAAAATAAATCATCATTGCGCAAAAACGTTATTTTGTTATATACCGTGCACCGCCAGTGTACAGCCAATACGTTCATGTAAACATAAATTATTGTTACACGTCCTAAAGCCCTTGCTCATGACATTGGAATGACATTGAATTTCAGATTTTAAAATACTTACAGGTTCTATCCATGACCACATCAGATCCTTGGAGAAATAAAATTTGTCGTCTCCACATATGCATAGTAGTTTGTGTCAGGAATCAGATTGGTGTATGTGATGCTACCCGTAGACAGCACATACGAGGACTGGTTTATGTTGTTATTGTCTTTCAAGCGAGCGCGTAGTACAAACTGGAGGAAGGAACCTCCCACGAGAAGCTCATGCTTGTCATTGTCTTGCCAGTGATGGTCACATTGACTTTGGGTGGCACTGAGAAACAGCATTAGAAAGTGGATTAGTAATATCAGCATCATGTTCACTTTTTTCAACATATAGCATTATTCGGTACATTTCGATTTCCCGTTTACATTTCGTTTCGCTTTTAAGTGCATTCATGTGTTTTTTGTTTTCGTTAACACGTTCTTACAATCGATTTCGTAAAGATAATTTATTGGCCATGTATCGTGGCTCTGTACGTCACATTTCAGGGTGGTACTGCAAAACGACCAGTGGGGAATAACAAATGCATTTAGGGTGCAACAGAATAAACCAAATCACTGAGAGTTCTCAACTTCGATTTGTCAACACTAAAAAATCAGTGTTACATTGCCCTATGCTTTATTTATCACGTGAATGTTTCTGGAACATTGCTAGCCTGCATAATGTCATGTGTCAAGAGAATTGATGTCAGCTTCATATTTTGTGCATGCTTATTAATGCCAGTTTATCTTAAGTGACAAGGAAGTTCAATTAAATATCTCTGTAGTTGTTACAGTCTGTGTAGTCCGCCCTATTAAAGTGGGGGCCATCAGGACAGTCGTCCAATCCTGTTAAACCCGTCCAGATGTCCAGTGGTGCACACAAACGCCATCCTCCCTCAGCAGTTCGCTTGGGAGATCATATCTGCCCGGTGCATTTCCTGGTCTCAGACTCTGGATCGCCTTCTGTACGTCCTCAACAGATGGCACCTCAGCCAGCCGTTCACAGGTTGTGACTACTACTTCCAATATTTGAGGCACGGCAGTCCCAGTAGGGTCATCGCAACTTTTCCCGATTATGTTTTCTTGGCTGAGGGATTTCTTTCCCCCAAGACCTCACACAATGGTCAGAAAACCTGCAAATATGTTCCTATGGTCGGAGATGTCATCACCATTTCTTTCCCATATTGCAAACTAATGGTTTGTAATCTTTTTTTAAAGAAAACTAGCACCCCACATGCCCCTTTTGGACATGACCCCTCCCTTTCCTCCAGCCAGCCAGGCAGCTAGCCAACAAACCTTTAATAATATACCGTAGTATTATATGATGGTACGAATGATATGGGAGTGATGCATATGTGCGTACACACTTGCACAGACAGCTGTGTATGCGTGTGTGGCGGTAGTGTAGCGATTTGCACTATGAACCCGGCGACCCGAGTTTGATTCCCGCTCAGGGCCAACACCAGTGACGATTATCTAAACCCGTCATGAGCCTCCCCTAGGTCGGCTCAGCCTCAAATGAGTACCTGATGCTGTGTGTTAACATCACCACTGCAGAGACAGGCGGTCGGGTGTGGTGTTGGTCATCCACCGCCTTGTGTTTCCTTGCCGATCTTCATAGGTGCCACAACTTGCTAACAGCACTTTCCCCAATAGTCTGTCCAGGCTATGGGTGGGGGGTTTCTTTGTCTTTGGTGAGGAATTAGTGGCATCCCAATCTCGACCTCCATTCCTCACCGCATGGAACCCACAGCCCTCGAGGCGGTTTCTACCCACTTTCACCTGCCTGGTGTTGTTAATCGATGACGATGGGATGACTTCAAAGGGCCACTCGATTACTAAATGCAATTGACGGGAAATTGTTTTGTTTTCTTTATAAATATCAACCGGCACATCCTTTGTACGTAACCATCTGTATGTATTTCTAGATTTGAAGCTTTCGTGACTGCAAGGATTCATATTCTTGGTTTTTTTTGGTAAAGTCACGTAGGTAAAAAATTAAAAGTAAAATTAATAAAATAAAAATAAAAATCACGACGTTTCGGAGGCAACACAAGCTTCCGTCTTCAGGTGAAACCGTCACAGCACGATAGCTGTATCAAGTAAGAGAAATTCCAAGAAAACAGTCCTTGTATATATACTGGTTGAGGGTGGGAGGAGCCAAGGTAGACCCTGAATATTATTTTTGTGAGGCACGCTGTTCGGAATGAGCCTTTGTTGTGTAAACTATGTGCGTCTGATGTAAAGGTGCGTGTAAATGGGACTGAACTTTTTGTTATGTAGAGGTGGTGCGGCTGAAATCGCTGTCAGGAATGAGTCTTTGTTGTGTAGAATGGTTGAATTGGGAGGTTCTAAGAGTTGTTAAGGTGCGGATGATGTAAAGGTGCGGCTGCTGTGAATGGGACTGAGCCTGTGTTATGTAGATGAAACAGCACTTTGTTACGTTGCTGGGATTAATTCTAGATTTGCCAAATATGTGTGGTAAAACTTAAAGTAGGAAAACCAGTGTGTGAAAAAAGAAAGAAGAAACTATACGGTAACTGAAGAATAGTGCCTGTCAAATAAGATGGTCCAAATATGTGTAGTTTAATCTTTTTTGCATGGTTGCTTGCGTTGTGGTCGAAACGTCGTGAGAATTATTTTATTATGTTTTATTTTTATTATTTTATTACTTCCCTTCTACGTGAATTTACCGAAAGAACCAAGAAGATGAATCCCTGCAGTCACGAAAGCTTTAAATCGAAAATCTTTCCAATGATTACTAAGTTTGTACCCATCATCACGGTTGAAATTATGTCTGTGTTTGTATATTTGGATGGCTTCGTGTACAAACCTTTGATGGTAGCCAGGAGGTTTGCAGAGCACCTTGGTCTCAGAAAAGACAATTTCATGAGAGCCCACAGCGTTGTAGCAATGTGAGGCAATGGCGGAATAATCAGTTTTGCCGTGTTTCAGATCTGACTTGTGCTCGCGGACACGATCAGAGATATGACGATTCGTTTCTCCAATGTAGCAATCACCACAACTGCAACTCAGTTTGTAGACTCCAGGGTATTGTAAGTCAGGAATTACATCTTTCACAGATGGAATTAGATCACAGATTTTATGTACTGTACTGAATCGGACTTGGATCCTATGTTGGCTCAGAATGTTGGAGATCTTTTTGGTCACGCCTGCTATGTATGGCAATGTGATAGTTTTGATCGGAGTTTCATGTGGCTGTTTCTGTATGGTGGGAGAAACAGCTTGGCGGATGGTGCGGTCAGAGTATCCGTTCATCCTGAGGGCCCGGTGTACATGTCTTAATTCACTGGCCAGGTGATTCCCACCACCACCCATCTCAAAAGAATGATCTCATCAAAACGCTATACCACAGAGCTCATGGCATGTCTGACCAACACCACCTGGCCAGTGAATTGAGACATGTACATCGGGCCCTCAGGATGAACGGATACTCTGAACGCACCATTCGCCAAGCTGTTTCTCCCACCATACAGAAACAGCCACATGAAACTCCGATCAAAACTATCACATTGCCATACATAGCAGGCGTGACCAAAAAGATCTCCAAAATTCTAAACAACCATAAGATCCAAGTCCGATTCAGTACAGTACATAAAATCCGTGATCTAATTCCATTTGTGAAAGATGTCATTCCTGACTTACAATACCCTGGAGTCTACAAACTGAGTTGCAGTTGTGGTGATTGCTACATTGGAGAAACGAAACGTCATATCTCTGATCGTGTCCGCGAGCACAAGTCAGATCTGAAACACGGCAAAACTGATTCTTTCGCCGTTGCCGATCATTGCTACAACGCTGTGGGCTCTCATGAAATTGTCTCTTCCGAGACCAAGGTGCTTTGCAAACTTCCTGACTACCATCAAAGGTTTGTACACGAAACACAGACATAATTTCAACCGTGATGATGGGTACAAACTTAGTAATCATTGGAAAGATTTTCGATTTACAGCTTTCGTGACTGCAGGGATTCATCTTCTTGGTTCTTTCGGTAAAGTCACGTAGAAGGGAAGTAATAAAATAATAAAAATAAAACATAATAAAAGAATTCTCACGACGTTTCGGCCACAACGCAAGCAACCATGCAAAAAAGGTTAAACTACACATATTTGGACCATCTTATTTGACAGGCACTATTCTTCAGTTACCGTATAGTTTCTTCTTTCTTTTTTCACACACTGGTTTTCCTACTTTAAGTTTTACCACACATATTTCGCAAATCTAGAATTAATCCCAGCAACGTAACAAAGTGCTGTTTCATCTACATAACACAGGCTCAGTCCCATTCACAGCAGCCGCACCTTTACATCATCCGCACCTTAACAACTCTTAGAACCTCCCAGTTCAACCATTCTACACAACAAAGACTCATTCCTGTCAGAGATTTCAGCCGCACCACCTCTGCATAACAAAAGGCTCAGTCCCATTTACACGCACCTTTACATCAGACGCAGATAGTTTACACAACAAAGGCTCATTCCTAACAGCGTGCTTCAGCCGCACCGAACCTCACACAAATAATATTCAGGGCCTACCTTGGCTCCTCCCACCCTCAACCAGTATAGATATACAAGGACTGTTTTCTTGGAATTTCTCTTACTTGATACAGCTATCGTGCTGTGACGGTTCCACCTGAAGACAGAAGCTTGTGTTGCCTCCGAAACGTCGTGATTTTTATTTTACTTTTATTATTTTTTGTTTTAATTTTTTACCTACGTGACTTTACCGAAAAAACCCAAGAACATCTGTATGTACCCCCCACCCCCACCCTGCCAGCTAGCCAGCAAGGAAGGAAGCCAGCCATCCAGGCAGAAAACCTTTTTTTTTCCAAATTGTGATAAAGAAATTAAAACTCTCTATTACGGTGCCATCTCGCAGCAGGTCACTCACATGTGCTGTCGTACACGGTGGAAGAGACGTATCTTGTGCCAATGCAGTTGACAGTTATGGCAAAGCTGTAGAATCTGCCCGGCACCAGCCCCGTGAATGTGAAGTTGGAGGCACTCCCATAGACGGTGAAGTAGGAGTATGTGAATGTCGACCGATCGTACAATTGTAAGACGTAGCTGGTGGCGTCCACGCCGATCTCCGTCCACGTGACTGTGATCGTTGTTTCACTCCTGGCACTCACCTGCACTCCTTCAGTTATAATGAATGCACACGAATCTTAATAAGCAAAACAATAACAATGACAAATAACAGTTGTTTGTCAGTCCTCTGCTGCTTAAAGGCCACCACCCCTGTGTCACAGGCATGTGAAACAGAAATCCATAGCTCTTTGGATTCCTCCAGTATAAATAAAGTCTGATGATTCTGGATTGGTGAAAGGGACGGAGATAGAGCTCAGAGGGGGAAGGTTTGGCAGACACAGTTCAGTTATCACTGTCAAATGGATGATATTCATGGCCGGATATATAATTCGGGTCACAGGGTTCATAGCGCAGTGCACTGTGCCACCACTCCCCACCTCCGTGTCAAATCGTTGTAATATGAAAAAAACCGCACTGTAACCCCGAGGCCGGCCCAAGACACGCTGGTGGGACTACGTCGATCTGCTGGCCTGGGAACGCCTGTGAATTCCCCAGGAAGAGCTAGAGTATATGTATAGCAGTGTATAGTAGTGTATGGTATAGCGGTGTATCGCAGTGCAGTGTATAGCAGTGCTGAAGAATGTCGCCAGGGAAAGGGAAGTCTGGGCCGCTACTACTCAAGACGCTACCGCCACGACCCTCACCACGACAAGCGGACTGAGAAACGAACGAACTGTAACCAATTTTTAACAAGTTCTGGCCAGCTGTCCTCAGCCAACAGTGGACGTCAGGGATCGTAATAGATTTATCGTCGCCTGAGTAACATGTTGCGTCCGTGAACCCTCCTCCAACCGACACGGCCAATTTAATGAAGTTGCCTCGTGATTACCGGTGCTTTGGAAAGCCAATGTCGCAATATTTCACTATTGGATATTGTTCGTTGATTCGCTGATAGTTACAGCCACCATCATTAGGCCGTTTCCATAATTCCTGAAACCGGCTGATTTTTCTGGTTACATCAGCGAATCGGCAAAGAATCCTCTCGTTAAAATGCTTATACAACATGCGACAAAAAAACATTTAATGGGCCGCGTTGGGTGGTGGACGGCTTTTACGACACAAGTTTGGTCAGATAATTGCATGGCCCACTCCAAAAATGCATGATAATCATATTGACTGCGGAAACCAGCGTGTTAGGTTAATACATTTCAACAATACGACGATAAGCATTGCATGAGTTGTCCACAAATATTTAATTAAATGTGCATTGTTTGTTTGATGCCATTGACATTTTCTTGGTTCTTTCGGAAAAGTTACGTAGATAGAAAATAAAAATTATAAAATTTAAAATTAATTGAAAATAATAAAAGCAAAAAACCCACGACGTTGCGATCGCAACACAAGCGGTCTTCATCAGGCGGAGAGAAAAAAACGCTCGTGTTGCGATCGAAACGTCATGGTTTTTTTTCCTTTTATTATTTTCCATTTATTTAAATTTTTAATTTTATTTTACTATAAAAAAAATTCTATCTACGTGACTTTACCAAAAGAACCAAGAACATGAATTCCTGCAGTCACGAAAGTTTTAAGTCTAAATTTCTGACATTTAAAGTTCAACCTCAGTTCGACGTCAGCCATGAGGAGGCTAACCTTTGATCTTTACAATCGATGACGCAGATGTTGTCAGTTACACAATTTATAATCAAGTTAAGCAATTATCACATAAAACCGCGAACATTTTGCAAAGCACAAGTAATACATATTCCTTTTGACCTTAACTTTATTTGGTTTGTTATTTTATATTAAAAAATGCTTTGCATACCAATCGCGATAGAACAATTTAACAAAACAGATTAAACAATTATCTTGGACCTTACCTTAAACGATATCTCATGGTTTTCCACACCACGACAACCTTATTATTTTATTACTTCCCTTCTACGTGACTTTACCGAAAGAACCAAGAAGATGAACCTTAGGACAACTCCATTTTTTCACGAAAGCAATGCTTCCTCCATCAAAATACAAGGAGTTCCTTGAAAATGTTAAACTGCATCTCGCACCATTAAGGAATCGCTCGCGCTGTGTTCTTGTCTTCAGGTCTCCTTGTTTCTCTCTTGTGCTCATGTTCTTGTCTAGCTGCGTCTGGATCTCTCAGGGTCTCAGTGTCTCTTTATCTCTGTGTTTATATCTGCGTGCCTCTATCTCCCTTTTTTGCCTCCGATTATTCCCATGTCTGCTGTTTTCATTCTTGGCCTGCCCTCTCTGTGTTCATCTCCCACCCATTCTCTCGTTGTCCCTCTGCGTATGTCTGTCTCGTTTTCCCTATGCCTGTCTCTCTAGGCCTGTCTCAAAGACGGCTGGGTACAGTGATAGCCTCATCACCGACCCCATCATTTGCTATTCCGGCCTTCATAGGCGCTGCTACTCGCTAACAGCACTTTCCCCAACAGTTTGTTAAGTTAATACGGGGAATCTTTGTCTCTGCGTCTGTGTGCCCATCTCCTTGCCTCTCTCATTGTCTCCATGTCAGTGGCGTATTAGCTACATCAGCTCAGGGGGTGCGGAAATCGATCAGGTGGGGCCCCAAATAGTGTGATTGTCTCTTCGCACGGTGGCAAATAGAGGCTATTCGATATTGTAGCTCCTTTTGTCCTAACTACATCGTAAATACACTCACGTTGTCTCAAATATTTAACGCCGTAGGGGCGCTCCGTCTTAGCAAAATGCATTCACTGCAGCTCCGTAGTGGCTCTTTGCAATATAGTTGTCGCGTATCTAATGAAATACATATCCCAGAAACGGAGTTCTAATGTGAAAGCATTTTCATGAAAATATATTGAAACCGCAATTGACATTGTTATCGAAAACAAATCTCATTGTAATTGTCAAGAGGGCCCCAACTCATAGCTTTGGCTACCAGGGGCCAAGGCGACCCCTGCCCCCACGGTCGGCGCCATGGTGGCTAGGATATGTTAACTACCTCGCCTGCTATTTATGAGGTCGTGGGTTTCACCCTGACGCCTGTATATTTGGAGTTTGTATTCCCTCTTCCCGTGGGCATGCGTTTTTTTTCAACTGGGTACTCCGGTTTTTCCCTCCACATTTAGGATCATCATTAATGCATTTAGAGTATTTTACTACTGCTTTAAATTTACACGCTGAGCTATAATTTGTGATAGCCAGGTCACTTCTGAAAAAGTGCGATATAGCTCAATGGGCCTTGCCTGGTAAATAAAAAAACAGTTTTTCGCTTATAGTTACGCTACTGCTCTGTGCGTGTCCTATCTGTTTGGCTAGCATATTGTCTGTGTTTGTGTTCTATCTCTTTGGCTCGTCTGTGTGTATGTTATCTGTTTGGCTCGCATCTTGTATCTGTGTGTGTGTCCTATCTGTTTGGCTAGCATCTTGTCTGAGCGTGTCTCTGTATATCTCCATCTCTAGGATCCTCCTTCTCCGCGTTTGCCCAGAATATATTTTGTTTCGCTGACCGTGAGCACATGAAATGGTGAGGCGATGTTTTACAGGGCAATCAATGGTTGCAGGGCTTACCTGATATACGACAACCATTTGCAACTCTTGCAACCTAGGGCAACAACAACCGCATCATTAAAATGTAGCATGCATCATTGTCACGTCAGCTTGTTAATAACGAATTTACTCACCGATACTGTCATATTCATGATAACGTTTTTTTGGGGTTAGATCACGTAAGTATAAATGTGTCGTTAACCCGCCACCACCCAACACAGCCAATTAGTAAGGTTTGCCACAAAAGGTTTGGCAAAAATTATTATCGATGCTGTAATCACCAGCGTAATTTCACAGTACTCTAATTGTAAATGTTATGGATTTAGCCTCCAACACACCAGTGTGCTTAAGTAGTAACTAATAGGCACGTTTTGTGTAAGTGTCAAACTTTACTAATTGGCTATGTCGGGCGGTGGGAGGTTAACGACGCATTTATACTTACGGGATCTCACCCAAAAAACATTGATTATGAACAATACTGTAATTTCCATCAGATGTATAGCCATTGTTTATCATCGGCACCATGTTACAACAATTAAGCATCTAATTACAACTTTGCAGACCAGTGCAACTCTTCGTGTCAGAGCAGCCAACTGCAACGGATACCACCGAGCTACTTCCGATATCTCTTCAAGTGATCTCTTTTACACAGCAGGGGCAGCACTTTCACACCTCCCCCTTGTTATTTTTAGTTTTTTCTTTGAACCTATCTACGTGACATTACTGAAAGACCCAAAGAATTTGAATTCCTGCAGTCCCGAAAGCATTGTCAAGGTATGACCCTGTCTGAGGCTGAAAAATTTGGTTTACTGTGATCCTTCCAGATCTGGCTGCGGACTTTAAGGTCAGATTCTTTTTTCTAATTCTACAATACATTTTTGTTTCTCAAGGAGTGTGCTTTTGTACTCGGAGGGCTGAGGTGGTTCTAAAAGTGGTGAGAGTTCAGTGGTAAGATTGTTACCATGAACAGTGTGGTGGTATTGTAGCGCAGTCTATGAAGCACCTCTCGGTTAGCACGGTTAGCTATGTACGGTGTAAAATAAGTTCACCATATATACCTAACAGAGAATTGAATGGGGCGGGTGTCGTTAAAAGTGAAATAAATGGTGCTCAGACCGATTTGAATCTGTGTTGCAAATCAGAATAACAATATTTATGTGTACTGGACGAATCCGATGAAATCTAAAGCTCCTTTTCACAGATGTCGGGTGGTGAAGGGTTAAAGTTAAAGAAACTTGGCGTTATATCTACATGGCGACCAATCTAAAACCCAAAATAAACTAATTATGACTCAATATTTCGTCATGGAAGGCTTACGTATATCAGAATCAGATCAGAATATTAATTTATTCTGGATGAATCCAATAAACTTTACAGATCTTTTTCACAGATGTCCAGTAGGGGCAGGTCAGAATGTTACAACACCAAACAATACAAAAACCACGATAGGAGTGTAAAGCATAGTAGAGGTAATCAAATAACTTAGAATTTTTTTTCCAAATAAAAATGAACTTTTTCTTATTTTACCAGGTAAAAACCACTGGGCTATTAGCTTTTTCAAAAGCGACCTGTCCAAAATGATAGCTCAACGAAGTGGCTTATCATATGACATTTACAGTAGCACAATAATCTAAATAATCTCAACGCATGTTTATAAAAGTGGAGGGAAAAACTGTAGGATCCAAAGAAAACAATTCACATGACCATGGGAAGAAAATTCAAACTTCAAATATGCATGCATCAGGGTGGGAATTGAACCGACAGGAGAGGAAGATAACATCACACCACCCACACGACCGTGGCGCTGTAATAGAGCGATAAAGTCGAACACCCGACGAAATTACCGATCCGAGATTTGCCCACAGATGGAATAAAGTGGGCGTGGTGCCCAAAGTTGCTTGGGCAGCCATCCTGAAATTGTACGATTCTATCTTAAACTAGCAGGAAGTACCCGGCTTTATGTGGAGGGGAAATCTTTTTCAAAACGTGCCTTTTCTTAAAAACATAATACATACGTACTATTGTGAAAAAACGGCATTCCATTAGTCTGTCCATTTGCAGAAGTTCTGAATTAAAAAGTAATATAAAGTGGGGGGTAAATAGTTGATCTAAAAGGTTTCCAGAAATTACAGACACCCCCCCCCCACCCGCTAAAAATATTTTACCCCCCTGTATATACAACAGAGTCAGTCGTATCTAGTGACCTTATAGTAGTATATATTGACTATATTAGTATTTACTGACTATTGTAGTATCTACTACCTCTGTAGTTGTATCTACTGACTTCACAGTGTACAGTATCTACTGAGTAAAGTAGTATATACTGACTATAGCAGGATCTACTGACTATATAGTATCTAGTGACTGTAGTAGTATCTACTGACTCTACAGTAGTATCTACCGACTCTATAGTAGTATATACTGAATGTATAGTAATATCCACTGACTATAGTAGTAACTGCTAACTCTATAGTCGTATCTGCTGACTAAATTATTCACCGACTCTCTACTAGCATATACCGACTCTATAGTAGCATCTACCGACTCTATAGTAGTATCTACCGACTCTATAGTAGTACCTACTGACTCTACAGTAATATCTAATGACTATATTAGTACTCTATAGTAGTATCTACTGATTATAGTAGTAACTACTAATTATATAGTAGTATCTGCTGACTCTATAGCAGTATCTAATGATTATATAGTCATATCTACTGACTCTGCAGCAGTAAATACTAACTGTAGTGGTATCTAGTGACTGTAGTAGTATCTTCTGAATCTATAGTAGTATCCAATGTCTGTAGCAGCAACTACTAACTCTGTAGTAGTATCTGCTGACTCTACAGTAGTATCTGCTGACTCTATAGCAGTAGCTACTGACTCTATTGTCGTATCTACTGACTGTCGTATAATCTACTGACTATACAGTTGTATCTACTGCGTCTACAGTAGTATCTATTTACTGAAGTAGTATATGCCGACTCTACAGTAGTATCTTGTGACTCTAAAGTAGTATCAACTAAGTCTAGAGTAGTCTCACTGACTGTAGTAGTATCTACCGACTTTACAGTAGCATCTCCAGAGACTACAGTAGGATCTCCCGACGTTACGGTAGTGTCTAGCGACTCAACAATAGTATCTATTGACTCAATAGTAGTATCTACTTCGTCTATAGTAGCATATGCTAACTCTATATTAGTATCTGCTGACTATATAGCAGTATCTACTGACTATAGTTGTATCTACTGACTCTGCAGCAATATATACTGACTAGTATTTTCTACTGACTCTATAGTAGTATCTACCGACTCTACGCTGGAATTTACCAACTCTATAGTAGTATCTTCCGACTTTTTAGTAGTAACTACTGACGCTACAGTAGTATCTACTGACTATAGTAGTAACTACTAACTCGATAGTAGTATCTGCTAACTCTAGCAGTATCTACGGACTATAGTAGTATCTACCGACTCAATAGTAGTTTATACTGACTCTATATTAGTAACTACCGACTCTGCAGCAGTAACTACCGACTCTACAGTAGTATATGTTGACTATATAGTAGCATATGCTGAGTCAACCATGGTATCTACCGACTCTACAGTAGTATATACCGAATCTGTAGTCGAAACTACTGACTATAGTAAGATCTACCGACTCTACAGTAGTAACTACCGACTCTGCAGCAGTAACTAATGGCTCTAGAGGAGTATCTATTGACTCAATAGTAGTATCTACTGAGTTTTCATTAGTATTAACTGACTGCAGTAGTATCTCCCGATTCTACCGTAGCACCTACCGACCCTAGTGGTATCTACCGACACTACAGTAGTATCTGCCGGCCCTGCAGTATTAACTACTCACTCTGCACTAGTATATATTGGCTCTATAGTAGTATCTACTGAGTCAAAAGTAGTATCTACGGACTGCAGTAGTATCTACCGACTCTACCTCAGTATTGTGCTCCTGTGTTTTTGCACACTTTTATTATAATATTTTTTTTTATTTTACACGCTTTTATTTAACTCTATTGTATCCTCAAATATTGTAACTCATAATTTACCCACTTCCCAATGTGGTATCGACTGCAAACTTGATACACTTATGTCATACTGATGACAATACTATATTCTATCATAAAATAAAACATTAATTTTAAAACATTCTTTTACACGCTTTTTATAAACTGTTGTTGTCGTATCCTAAAATCTTGTAACTCAAGCTAACCCACTTCCCAATGTCGTATCGACTGCAAACTTGGTATACGTATGTCATACTGATGAAAATACTATATTCTATCATTAAAATAAACAAAAATATTTTTAAACAATATTTTTATATGCTATGTTTCAGCTTGGGTCTAATTGGCCACGCTCAACTGACGTTGGCTATGAATCACCACGGTCCCGTACGTTATAGCAAGCTTCAGGGCCACTTCCTGGAGTCGTGGAGTTCAGCCATTACTCGTACGGTACATTTCATTAAAGAGTGTTTAAAAAAGTATTTTAAATATTACTTGTTTATTCGCCTTTTTTACGCGAAGGAGAATATCTCTCCCATCGCCGCTGAACGAGCTCGCGTGCGTTGCAGGGGCAACCGCGAGTCAGCATTTCCGCGCATGTGCAGATGCGTGTTTTGGCACCGCAATCAGCGTAATAATGTAAAGTTATAAAGTGTGATTTAATTAGTTTACATTTCACGGAGGGGAAAAACAAAGAGCGCTTTTCGTGCGTTATATCTGTGTACTTTATTAAAACGTCAACCCGACAGTGTGTTAGTTAAAAGCATTGCAAGGCGTGTGCACAGACAGACAGACAAAAAATTACGTTTATAGGTAAGATTACATTTTGCGGTTCAAATATATAAAACTACTGTTTCAATGTGCGATGTTTATGTAAACATCGATGTTTATGTTACGCTAACGTTCGATTTTATCGCAGCCGCGATTTAGTCTATTCCTTTAACTTGATTTTGTGAAAAAGTTTGTATTAAACTTCAGTGAGTGCAAATAATGACAAACACACACAGCAGAGGAAAAACAACCACAAAGCCACATGCATAAGGCTTAAAGTCACAACTTTACTCCCGCCTATGGTCCTACACAATTCTGACACACACAGTCCACCGATTCCATTTCTGCACAGCACATCCACTCCAATGAACTTCAGCTGGGAGGCCAGCACTCAATTTTCAGCTGGCAGTCTTGTATGTATGATGAACTTCTTTCACACCGTACATAGCCAACCGTGTTAATCGGAGGTGCGAGAGGACAACAAACTAAAGAAAAAAAAGTTCTAAAGAAATACGTTTTCAATCGAGATTCAAAAGTGCATCTCTCTAGTGGCTTTCTAATTCGTAAGGAAGAGCCTTAGAAGCGCATCTAAAAGCATGTGATGCGCTAACCGTCTTTGTCCGATGGCTAGCCAATAGCCGCAACGAAGATGACCGGAGGTCGTGCGATGTTTATGATCCTTGAGATTAGCAAGGTATTGTGTTCATTTGTGGCAAGCACTTTGTGTGCAGTGAGTGTCACTTTCTAATATATTCGTTCAGCAACCGGAAGACAATAGAACTCAGCAAACACTGGACGGACATGATCGGATCTTGTAGTACCCATCATGACACATGCCAAACAATTGTGTACAACCTTAAGAAATGTTTTTGGGTGAGATCGCATGAATATAAATGCGTCGTTAAACCCGCCACCACCTGAAAGAGTCAGTAAGGTTTGTCACGTCAACAAAACGTGCCAATTAGTTACAAGTTCAGAATACCGGTGTGTTGTGTAAACCGACATTTACAATTCAAGTACAGATAGTCCCCGAGTTACGATGGTCCGACTTACGATATTTTTGACCTACGATGGGGTGGTCGTAACGATCTCCATCGTAAGTAGAGGACTACCTGGACTACGTTTCACCTGTCTAAAATATATCAGTGAAGGTGATGTCACCACTGTGGGCTTAGCAGGTGCAAAAGTTACAATGGAGCATGTTAATCAGTTAATTTACTGTACCTATTATTGGTTTGGGTTATTCACAGTTAATCAACATACATAATGTATGTACATTATATTAATCTAATATAATGCAGAGAATATGCAGTACCTATTATAGGCTGCTCAAAGTTCATCAACATACAATGGCGGGTTTAAGGTGACATTTATATTTATGCGATCTAACGCACAACCCTTCATTGTGATAATATTGGTCGCGAATGCCTACTGCTCCATGTTAATTGTGTACACGCCTCAGCTTGGTAGTGTTTGCTGAGGGTAGAGCGGCCTGGGCTGGATACTCGGTCCCAGCCCGCTCCCCTGGTCCCCAAAAGACGCCGCTCTGCATTGCCTGTGGATGCTGTGGCTAACCAGTTTTTTTTTTTAATCTAACGAGTCAAAGGTGAGTGATGGAGAAGATGTGGCGGTAATGGAAGCAGGATTGGTTTTCAAGTTCAAGTTCATTTATTAGGTATAGCCCTGTGAGCCATTCGGCTCTTGAATCGGGTGCAACCGCAACAAGCAAAAAACATGAACAAGAAAATATCTTAGAGAGACTATGTGCAAACAGAAAATCCAAGAAAAGACAGCAAAATATTGCAGAAAAAGCACCGTACACCAACACTGTGCAAAAATCCCAGTGGGATGCAAGTCAAACAACAACAACCACAAGACAACTTAGATTAAGGACATCAGTCTAACTCTGTACTACAACAAACAAATATGGCCAAACCAAAAAACTTTTCGAAAATCACCAAAATAAAGCCAGAAAAGCAATGAAACAGTGGTCATAGGAACTGTGACCGAATTTTCACAATAAACGACGTCAACAACATGTACTACCAAACTCTGCAGCCATAGCTGGCTGCTTGAGTCACTCCACAACAGCAGGAGCATCAGTCGGAGTATCAACATTTTTCAATGCACCTTTAAGATCAGCACACTAAATCAAAACACAGATCATACTTTGCAGTGATCATCCGGAGCGAAACATTGTATTTTAGGCCACTAAATTGCAGTGGCAGCAAGGGATGTACAACTCCTCTAGAGCAGTTTTGAGTGAAGATCTCATAGGTAGTGATTCAAGTTGCAGTTTATTGGCAATAGCATTCCAGACCCTGGGGGCATCAAAAGCAAAGGCCCTTCCTCCAGTATTTGTACGGCAATAGGGAATGTGAAGCTGGTAAATGAGCGAAGACCTAAGGTCAAATTTGTTCTTTGAAACAGAGAGGAGATCCAGCAGGTAATCTGTGGATTTTTTTTGTAAGTACATCATAAATAAATAAGATCTGATGCACAAGCCGTTTTAACACTTTTCCTAATAAACAATATAAATATTAGTCGTTTTCTGGCACTTTAAATGCATTTCTAAGAGTTATGTTTAAGCTACAGGTGACAGGTGGAGATCATATCAAACAAACAGGTTACATTGTTTGAGAAAGTATAGGGTGTGTTGCGTGTGATGGATGACGTTGACAGTGACAGTTTGATGGTTGGAGTGACAATTGGGTCAAAACAGAGCTGAGTTACTGGGTGGGAGACCTGAAGCAGTTTGCTGCACCGGTCCTATACACGGGGTGCTCTCCATGGACGAGGAGGCGGCCCCGATGGTGGAACTCGGCTCGCTGGCTGAGCGGCATAGAGCGGTGCTCTTTCATCGACGAGTGCCAAGCCGATGGTGCATTAGAGGGGGGGAGGTGGAGAAGGCTAACGGAGTGAGGAATTGTATCCATGATTGAAGAGACCCTGGCTGATGAGTGAGGGATTCATCCAGCAGTGGAGAAACCCTGGCTGATGATGCCGATGGCGCATTATAGTGGGGGAGAAGACTAGCGTAGTGAGGGATTCATCCAGCAGTGGAGAGACCCTGGGTGGTGGTGCATTAGAGGCGAAGGGGGGAGACGAATAATAGAGTGAGATATTCATCCAGCAGTAGAGAAACCCTGGCTGATGATGCCGATGGCGCATTAGAGTGGGGAGAAGACTATCGGAGTGAGGGATTCATCCAGCAGTGGAGAGACGCTGGATGATGATGCCCGTGGCGTATTAGAGTGGGGGAGAAGACGAGCAGAGTGAGGCATTCATCCAGCAGTGAAAATATCCTGGCTGATGATGCCGATGGTGTCTTAAGAGGGGGGCGGTTCGGGGAGTTGAGGCATTCATCTAGCAGTGGATGCCTATAAAGAATTTAATTCATTGGTTCTGGAGAGTGATTATGTGACACACTCCCCCTTCATTTGATTGGCTAATATCAGCAAGCTCAGTGATTCGGTCGCAGTCTGCTTTTATTGTACCACAGCACCCCTTAAATAAAATAAAAAGATTTCAGTTCAAATTGCTTCAGTGCATCCATTCCCCAGCTTGGTAAACCACAGCAAAAACAGTCCCAGACCACTCCAAGACAACACACAGTCGCTCAATTAAATTGTACGCTAACATTAAACGAGCGATACATTTTTAAGAATTAAATTTACAAATCGCATTTGCAAACGTGACTGCTGTGTCCAGGGAACTAATCTTCTGCTCCAGAATATTTTTTGAAGGACAAAGTGTCAGAGATAATGAGTCATTCTCCACGTGGGATAAGAGGAAACCGGAGCACCCGGAAAAAACCACCACACCTTGCGCGAGGGGGCAACGCTCTATCCCCCCTCTTCCCCCTACTGTACAGATGGAACCAGATTACAAGTACTCCACCTGCTGCGCTGCCTTCTGCAAGGACAACCAGGAGTATAATCACCTCGTCGAGGCCCACTCACAGGTACAAGGTTTGGGAGTGTGGAACAAATGGAGATTAGTCCACATACTTTGCTGCTGTACTGCTTTCTCCCGATAGAGCCAGGGTATAAGCACCTCGCTGACTCCCACGGATGCGACAGAAGTTCAACGTCCAACAAACGACTAAAAGGGATGCCCATTTGTTAGTCGAAACGACAAGAGTCCACAAATCCTCAAGCTGTCACGCAAACTATGGCATCCGTTGCTGACCCTTATTGTCCCCAAATCAAATCCGTTTCAGTCCCCCACCGCCGCTCCCCAACTCGGCCTCAAACCTATGAAACGAATCATATTCCAGCCCCTTCGTCCCGATGCCCCACAAGCAGTGTCCAACTTACCGTGCCGAGCGTCAGCATCAGCAGCAGCAGCTGCGATGATCCGGACAGAAGCCGGGATGGCGGGGCCAAGCGGCCCATGTCCACGCTTTTCCGGTGCTGGAAGGGAAGAAGGACCAGTTGGTAATTGTCTGTGGCACGTTTCTCCTCGGTCTAGGACTTTTATACTACTCAGCCTTCTTTTTTACCTTCTACTCTCTCCTTATATTTGTTTAAACAAAAACTTAAAACACGTTCGGCAATGTGGACTCACTCCAGACGCCCAGTTTTGCCTCTGTCAAACATCAGGTATTTTAAGTGGAGCCAACACATGGAGTAAAAAGTAATATATATTGTTTTAAATGATTTACTACAGGTACTGAATTGATGGGTATAAGCTTGCCTGTTGCAGTTTGCTCGCCAGCCCGATGTCACCACGTATGTCGTGAGACAGCGATTTCACTCAATAGTGCGTTTCGTTGGCCAACGAGGGGTTAAGTGGACAAAGTGGAGGTGTACTTTTCAGCGAGTAATGATGAGATTGGTCCGGACACAACCAGTAAGTGAGGAATCCACCGTCAAACATCAATGAGCCTCCAGAATCCAAGCGAGCCAACATGGGCAGCAGAGTTCCTTGTTGTATACTTTGCATTGCACGTGATGATGATCTTGCTGTTTTCTCCGAGATGTCACCGACAGACAACAGCAACACGAAGGACCGGAATTGGAGAATGTTGCACAAGTTGTAGACATCATTATTTACGAAATGGAGGGGTTTTTTTGGGTTAGATCGAATAAATATAAATGTGCGTTAACTCGCCACCAGTCGATGCAGCAAATTAGTAATGGTTTGTAACGTAAACAAAACGTGCCAATTCGTGACTACTTCAGTCCACCGGTGTGTTGGAGAGTAAATCCAAAGCATTTACAATTATAGTACTGTGACGTTTCCTTGGAAACTCCATCCAGCAGCATCATCGGGCGATTTTGCTACAATTCTGGCAAATCATACTAATTGGCTGCGTTGGATGGTGGCGGGTCAACAACACACTTATACTTACGCGATCTAACTCATAGCAACCTTTATAATGAATAATATTGGTCGCGAAAGCCTACACGTCAAACTGATCATGATTGTAAGCATACCATTGGCTTTAATCTTTCCAGCAATAATGCAAGCAGGAAGTTAACATGTCCATACACCAAAAAGACACCAAGGCACCCTCAAGTCTGCATTCCCCACAGATCATGCTTGTTGTAAAACATGTAAACAGATACTGTTTTGGTAATACTAATAATAATGTATGCCTTATCCTTGACAATTATTGGCTTACACCAGGGCTACAGCCTCAAATATGGCCGTGTCTTGCCAAAAGGAAAACATGCTTTCATTATCAAAGCACGTCCACTTGCATATTTTACCACACGCGTGATATGTGGCTAATGTAGACTTGATGATCCCTTGTAATTGGTGTGTCTCTTCGGTGTTTGAAAATCTTAACACATTGGTCGCGAAAGCCTACGTGTTAAACTGATCTTAACACCTCCTCCTCTATCCTTGCCGGAAAGGTTAAAGCCAATTCAATGCTTAAAATCATGATGTCGACAAGTTTTGTAACGGTCTCCAAATTTATCTTGCCCTTGTCTCTCAGTGTCACCCCCCCTGCCTCTTCCACCATCACCACGTGCTATGCAAAGTACACAACCGGATCAGAGCCACCAAAAAGGACAAAGCACGCCTCCACTTCCCCACTTAACCCCTCTTCTGGCCAACGAAACATATCGTTGAGCCAAAACGCGGTCTCACAACATACGTGGTGACATCGGGCACTTGAGCAAGTAGCAACAGGCGAGCATATACAAACCAAACCATTTTTTTATGTTTCCATGTAAGCCCACTACTCATTTGAGGCTGAATCGACCTATGGGAGGCCCGGGACCGGTTCAGATAATCGTCACTGACTTTGGTGGCCGTGAGTGCGAATTGAACTTGGGTCTCTGTCGGATTGGTAGTGCGGTGCGCTAATCTAAACTAATTCTTTTTTATTTCACGAGGTAAGGACCCGTGAGATATGTCGCTCTTTTTTCAGAAGTGCCCTGGCTATCACAATTGAAGTGGCTGCTATCATCATCACGTGTACTTTATTTGCAGCCAAATACGCTGAATGGAGAGGGGAAAACCGGAGGACGCGGAGAAAAATCCATGCGACCTACACGGGGAGAATGAAAGAGAGACGCAAACTCGAAATAGACAGCAGGCGTCAAGGTTGGAGTTAAACCCACGACTTCCTGCATACCAGGCGACGGAGTTAACATTTCCTTGCCACCGTTGCGCCCATATACGCACGTAAGGGGCCGTCCATAAATGACGTCACGCGATTTTGGACGATTTTTTACCCCCCCCCCCTCGTCACACGGCGTCACAAAAAGTCAGACCCCCCCCCTCAAATATTACATCACAAAGCTCTGCCCCCCCCCCCCCCAAAATGCTTCAAATCGCTTTAAACTATTGTCATTGTAGTGCGTATTTAATGTGGCGCTGCACTCTGATGTTGTAGGAGAATTATCAAAAAATATATTTAATTAAGTAGAACGTGTTGTCTATATTTATTTAAAGTTGCGCATTTTTATGTGACGTCACATTTATCACCCCCCCCCCCCGTCATCACACATCGTCACAAATATCTGACCCCCCAGGGGGGGGGCATCATTTATGGACGGCCCTTAAGGCATACAATGCCATACCTGAAATATACCCGTGTGTCGCTCCATTTAAAATACTGTTATTTTGAGTTTGTGTGTCTCTCATTATCAACACGGTGTAGGATATGTTAATTACCTCACCTGTTATGAAGGACGTGGTTCTCCTGACCCTGACGCCTGCTGTTATTTGGAGTTTGCGAGTTCTTTCACTCATCATCATAACTAACGGTGGTGAGATGTTAACTACCTTGCCTGGTATGCAGGAGGTCGTGAGTTCGATCCCGACCCTGACGCCTCTGTATTTGGAGTTGGCGTCTTCTCCCCGTGGTGGTGTGTATTTTTCTTCGGTCCTCTGGTTCCCCCCTCCATATTTAGAATCAAAAGCAATTTTTTTAAGTATCTACCTATTGAACTATCATTTGTGATAGCCAGGTCGCTTCTGAAGAAGAGCTACATAGCTCAGTGGTGGCCTTACCTGGTAACAATAAAAAGTTCCGTTTTATAGGAGGCGATTGACCACAAATTGGAGCTAAAATATTCACTGCCGACACATGTTCCGTCCCACAGCATAACCCCCATGGGTCAACTGAGGCGAACATTACGTACGGACTAGAAATACCGATCTTATCTCTTACCAAGATTGTGTGATGGTCTCCCCTTACAAATGCCTGCTGTCTCTTAGGGCCAGTAGTTGCGACGTGGATTGTTACGGAAAAGCAATAAAATATATTTCATACCACATTGGGGTGTATGAACATTTGCCGTCTGCTTATAAGTGGCATTAATGTGGCTGTGTTCGTGGCAGCCTGCGATCCAGCTCTGTGGAGACGGCAGCGAGGGTTGGATCGCACACAGAAGTTGCCAAAGCTGCCTTTCCCTGGGCGACGAGGGGGATGTCGCACCCCTCTGGCAACGCCTTGAAAGGCAGGTACAGTGAGTGGACTTAATCGCCATCTGTTTCAATGTGTATGGTGTGAGGGGGGGATAGAGCGTTGCTCCCTCGCGCAAGCGAGTGGGTTTCATCTGCCCGTATCTTAACACTACCCGTATATTAATCCTGCATGTAGACTTAATATTGACCATAGACTTACACTGCCCGTAGACCTAACACTGCCCATGGACTTAACGCTGACCATAGACTTAACATTGACCATATACTTAACATTGACCGTAGACTTAACACTGCCCATACACTTAATACTTCCCGTAGATTTAACACTGCCTGTAGACTTAACATTGACTGTAGATTTAACACTGCCCATATACACATTGACTATAGACTTAAGACTACATATACTGTAGGCTCAACACTGTCCATAGACTTGACACTGCTCATAGACTGAACACTACACACAGACTTAACTTAACACCGCCCATCGACTTAACACTGCCCATAGACTTAATACTGCCCATAGACTTAGCACTACAAATATACTTAACACTGCCCATCGACTTAACACTGCCCATAGACTGAACACTACACATAGACTTAACTTAACACTGCCCATCGACTTCACCCTGTCTATAGGATAAACGAAACCATGTTATTATTTGATGACATCTCCTCACCACTGCGGGGATTGGTGAACAGCTTTATGCAGTACAGAAAGTGAACTAATCTCCATCTGTTTCCATCTGTACGGGAGAAGGGATATAATGTTAACCTTCGCCAAGGCCAATACGATTGTTTAACACGTAGGATTCGGCGACTGATATTATTCCCAATAGAGGTTTTTTTTGGGTTAGATCGCGTAAATATAAATTAGTCATTTAACCCGTCACAGCCCAACCCAGGCTGGCTGTAAATGCCAGAGAAACGACACAGTACTCGAATCGTAAATGTTGTTGTGGGTTTACTCTCCAACACACAACCGGTTAGGGCTGAACTAGTTAACTACATAGGCCACGTTTTTTGTTTACTTGACAAAACCTTTAGTCATTGGCCATGTCGGGTGGTGGCGGTGGTGGTGGCGGCTGGTTTGACGACACACACATTTATATTTACGCAATCTCTAACACCCCCTCTCCCCCACTAAAAAAACCCTCTGTTATAGAGATAAGATTATATGGGGGCAGTGGTGTCATTTGACGGAGTCTCCTCCCCTCCGCAGTTGCCGGCTGTCATCTCCCCGAAATATCCGAACCGAGTGAATGATCTTCCCCCAGGATACCAACATCCTTCCTAAATAAGGGCGAGACTTCTCCACCACGATTCAGGGTCGGGGTCTGTAGGGGGTTAGAGGCGATGGAGTGGTGTGGAGGGGTGGCGGGAGGGGGGGTGGTGAGGACGGGGGAGGCTACAGAGGACGCGGTTATAAACCAGACGGTCACGGCATCGCGTGCTTTCAGATGGTATATTCACTACACTGTACACTACACTATACATTACACACTACAGTGCTATACAGTACACTACTATAGATTACACTACTATACACTATACAACTATACGCTACACCACACTATACACTCCTGTACCTGTACACGACACCACTATACACTACACTACTATACTAAACTATGATACATTGCACTAATATACACTACACGATACACTACACCCCACTATACACTACACTTCTGGCGAACCATCGGAAACGATGGTCATTGCATCATGCGGCGCTTTCAGATGCGCTTCTATGGCCGTCTGGAACGCTCTTCCCTTCCGATGTTTATAATCCACTGGGAGCTACTCACTTTTACATCATCATTTAGATTGTCGAAATAATTTCTTTAGAACTGCTGCTTGTTGTTGTTGTGTTTAGTTTGTTGTCCCTTCCCCCACTGCACTTGCAATTGGCGCGGTTGGCTATGTACGATGTGAAAGAAGTTCAACGTACACACACACAACGATGATGATGATGATGAATTGCTTGATCTGTCTATCCAAGAGAGTTACATCTTAACACCTGTTTTGTTACCAGAAAAAAATGGAAAAACCTATTATCTACAACAAAACGTAAAATTCTCGAGTCAGCCCCACTTCTCTTAGGCCCCACAGCGTAGTTTCTGCATTAATTGTACAGATGTATTGTTAATATTATTGAATACCCCCAATAGTTGGACATGACCATAAAGCATGTTCGTAATCGTGTATTACACGTGGAGGCCACCTCAGGCAGTCCGGAGACGAGCTGCACTCAACTTAGCCTTCTGCTGATTGGTCGTGTAGGCCCCGTGTAGAAATTTGAATTGGACAGTTCTCAGGGGGAGGGATCTGACCCCTTGGGAGGTGGAATTCAAAATCTGGGTCCATGTCTTGTTGGGGAATGGCCGATTCACTATTTGCTTTCATAGCGCCAGAGTATCAAGTCGTCCACTATCTGTCTCTGAGAGCAGAAGCCGGTACGCCTCAGATAGTTTGTATCTCTCTTTAATGAACTAAAATCCCAATGCGGCAGTGGCAGGACTCTCGAAAATAAGAGTCGCGTCCGAAGGCCGGCGAAACCCTAGCGGGAATTAGGGAGGTGGGGTAACGTAAACGGAATAGGGGATGCAGGCAGGGGGGACCCCGGGGGCCAACGGCCCCCACATATTGGTGTCAGAAACGGGACGATCCCCCGCGCCCCCAAGGGAGAGAGGCCCCCCGACCCAAGTTAAAGTAAAAGGCACATTTACGGGCAAAGGGATTCCATCATGGAAATCGTTTGCCCGCAGCATCAAGGGGGCTAAAAAGATTAATGGGTGGTCAGATGAGGAGGGGTTGCAGCAGTTAGAGCTACATTTAGATGGGCGGGCCAACTCGAACGGCGCTTCGGCGCCTGTGACGAGGAGGAGGCGCAGATGGCCTTAGAGGCACGCCGCCGCCAACCCGGCGAGGATCTGCGAGATTACGCCGAGGACATACGCACGCTGACCCAGCTCGCATACCCGGAGTACGAGGCAAAAATAATTGAGGGCCTCGCCGCCGGTAAAGTCCAGCGATATTTGGCACGCACCCCATGGTGGCAGCCAAATGTAGACGGTGCACACCTCTCCTTTAACACCCTCATCGAGGGCACGCGCAAATGCGAGAAACACTCGGGTGAGCGCGCGCAGCCTCGAGGGAGGGGACGAGAGTGCGCCATAGCGAGCCTACTCTCCCATATGAGACTAGGCTCGAAGGAAAGCTGTCTCGGGTGTGGACCAATCAACTTCAAGGACAGTGCGCATTATCAGAGTTATGTTCTTTTGTTTGTATTATGACTGCAGGTATTGCGGTCTATGCAAACATGACTCCTTGCAAAAAGGTGTCAGTTTTGTTGCCAGATAGAAGGGTAAAGAACCAATTATCATATTTTACTGGCAAATGAGGTCCCCATAGAGGAGGAAGAGCTCGCCATCGCAGTAAGGGACGGGCAAGGGAGCCCCAGAGACCCAGCGAGACAACCCCAGGGTGGGTAGCCGGGTTACAGACCGGAATGGGAGATATTGCTGGCCAGGGAGACCAAATGGACGGTAAGATAACCCAAGTAAGTGAGAGGGTAACCCATGTAGGTGAGAATATGACCAAGCTGCATTCCTCCATTGAGACCATCCGATCCGAGATGGGGAACTAGACTCCACGGTAGGAGGGCTAACTGGAAGGTTAGCCCGACTAGAAGCAGAGTATGAGCAGCAGCGCACTGGGGGAGGAGGGAGTGGGCAGAGAGCCCACTACGGAGCCGCCACCCCTCCCCAGGCGTGTTATGTGTGCGATCGGCGAGGGCATCTCAGGAGGGACTGTCCTCAGGTCGCCCGAGCTAGACAAGAGCTAAGGTCGAACACTGAGACCCCCCTAGAGAGGGGACCACCGGGGATGAAATCGACGTAGCCCCGACCCAAACAAGCTGTAATGATAATGGCGAGCGAGTGATCTCCACACAGGTTCCAGCAACAACGCCCACGGAAACGGTGACTCTTGGCGACTGGCTGCGGGAGCTGGTGGCGGGGATCACGGGGCCACGTAGCTGGTGGAAGGGGAGGTAAACAGAATGCGTACCCGAATCCTGCTGGACACGGGGCGGTGGCCTCGCTCGTGAGCGCAGCGCACTGCAGCGCGATCGGGGTCGACGTGCGTCACCTGCGGGCCCCGGACCGCGCGCTGCACACGGCGAGCGGAGCCGGAATGGGGTTGCTGGGGAGAGCCACCCTAGAGGTCCGCATAGGCAGTCAGGTGTGCACCCAGGAGTTCTACGTGTCGAGTGCGTTGTGTCACGAGTGTATCGCAGGTACCGACCTCTTAGAACAGCTGGGACTCAACGTGCAACCCCGCCAGCGATGCGCCACCATGGAGAGCAACGGCGAGCGGATTCCGTTCCTGGGACGAGAACCGACGCGCCCCCGCTTCGCACCTGTGGCCGCTATCCTGGCGACGGCAGTCACCATCGGGCCGCTCACCGAGATGCTGGTGCCGGTAGCAGCATCCCCCACCGACCCCACGCTCCGACCATCAGGAGAGGTAATGCTAACTCCTCACCCGGAGTTGGCGAAACGGTATGGGGTCGTGGGATCCGCCACGTTGGTAAACGCAGATGGGGGCCGATTGTTTATGCGGATGTTTAACCCCCACAGTACCCAGCGATACTGCGACGGCGCACTCCGATCTCCACCGTACACCCCTTGCACGCACGCCACTCTGACGAATCGGTGTTCGCACTCTGGGCTGAGGACCCCGGTCGTTCTGAGGGGGACCAGGACCTGGCCTGGCGAGTCGGCCCGACTCCCCGAGCCGAGGTCGTCCCCCTGCTCGACGCGTTACATGTGCCATGGGCGGATTTACCTAAGGGAGAGGCCGATCGGCTGCGCGAGTTACTGCAGGAGTATGCCGACGTATTCAGTGAACACGACTCGGACGTGGGTCGGACCGACCTTGTTAAGCACCAAATTGACACCGGTGCAGCCAGACCCATCAAACTCCCTGCGTACCGAGTGGGCACACCAGAATGCATACAGATCAAAGAGGCAGTTGGGGACATGCTTCGCGATAACATTATTCAGCCCTCGGCGAGCCCCTGGTCAGCTCCGGTGGTACTAGTAATGAAAAAGGATGGGTCAACCCGGTTCTGCGTTAATTACCGTAAACTGAACGCAGTCACGCTCGGCGACGCCTTCTCCATACCCCGAATCGACGACACCTTTGACAGCCTCGCCGGAGCGCGATATTTTTCCTCCCTCGATCTCGCCTCCGGGTACTGGCAGGTGGAGATGGCGGAGGAGGATCGGCCGAAAACCGCATTCACCACCCCGATGGGGCTATTCCAGTTTCGAGTACTCCCGTTCGGACTCACCAATGCGCCCACGAAGTTCCAGCGGCTGATGGAGTTGGTGATGCGGGGCTTGCAATGGGAACAGTGCCTGATTTACTTGGACGATGTGATAGCGTTCAGTAGATCTTTGTCTGAGCATTGGTCAAGGTAACGAGAGGTATTCCAGCGACTGCGAGCGGCTCATCTCAAGCTCAAGCCACGTAAGTGTTACATCGCACAACGCGAGGTGGGGTACCTCGGGCATCGCGTCAGCGAGGCAGGCGTGCGCACCGATCCGGAGAAGGTACGCGCCGTAGTGGAGTGGCCACGGCCAAGGAATCTGACGGAGATCAGATCATTTTTGGGGCTCGCCACCTATTATCGTCGATTTGTAAAGGGATTCAGCGAGATCGCGCGCCCCCTCACCCAACTCACTTCCCCTAAGCACCCCTATCAGTGGATGGGGGCCTGCCAGACGGCCTTCACCACTCTCAAAGACCACCTCACCCACGCCCCCACCCTCGCTTTCCCCGATTTTACCACCGATTTTATTTTGGACACCGACGCCTGCAGCAGCGGGCTGGGCGGGGTGTTGTCACAGGTACAGGATGGGACGGAACGAGTCATCGCGTACGCCAGCCGGACCTTGAGTGGGGCCGAGCTGAACTATTGCGTGACCCACCAAGAGTTGTACGCCGTGATTTTCGCATGTAAACAGTTCCGGCCATATTTGTACGGCAGGAGATGTCGCGTACGCACTGACCATTATGCTCTGCAGTTCCTTCTTACATTCAAGGAGCCGCGGGGGCAGATGGCCCGGTGGTTGGCGCAGTTGCAGGAGTACAACCTGCAAATCGAGTACCGGGCTGGCCGGACGCATGCAAACGCGGATGCCTTGTCGAGGCGGCCCACGGTGTACGCCGAGACAAGGGCGGAGGAGGCCTGTCCGTGTTTCACGGGGGGACGCTGCCGGCAGGCAACGGACCCCCGATAAGCCGCGGCCACTGACCCCCCCCAGTGAGAAAGAGTGCAGTGTGCGCCACAGAGACCCTCACAGGTGGCACCGAGGATCCCGTCGACCGCCCGGCAAGCGCGGGACCCGCGGCTCGGGACCCGATCGGACGGATCCAAGAGGACGTCGGCTGCGCCTTCCCGGCCTGAACGACGAGCAGCTGAGACAGACCCAGCAGCGGGATCCCGATCTGGCCGCAGTGGAGGCGGCACTGCGGGAGGAAAAGAGCGCCCTACCAGGACCCTGGAGCAGTTTGTATGCCCGGTTGTGTGTGCAGAATGGAGTGGTACGGGAGTTAACCGAGGCAGGCCAGCCGGGGTGCATCTGTGTTCCTGCCCAGGTGCGACCCCAGCTGCTACGGCTGGTGCATGACCACCCACTCGGGGGCCACGATGGGGAACGACGCACTCGAGAGACCCTGCGTCGCCAGTATCTCTGGCCTAAATTGGCCCAAGACGTGGCGGCCTGGGTACAGGGCTGCCATGCCTGTCAGCAGTGCGGGCCGAAACCGGCACGATACCAGGTACCCCTGGTATCGTGCCGGTTTCAGCCGCACGAATCAGCTAGTCAGGATCGACCTACAGGGGCCATTCCCGCGATCCCATCGAGGCAACCGGTATATTCTAGTCGCAGTAGAATATTTCACCCGCTACCCCGTGGCAGTGGCCATCCCTGATAATACGGCCTTGGTGGTGGCCCGGGCATTCGTGGAACATTACGTACTTAAGCACGGTATCCCAGAACGAGTCCTCACCGACCAGGGTAGCGAGTTCGAGGCCGAGCTGTTCCAGGCACTGTGCCGAGAATTCGGAATCCAGAAGGACCGAACCACAGCGTACCACCCTCAAGCGAATGGTATGGTAGAGCGCATGAATCAGACCCTAGCGGGGAAACTCAAACATATGGTGGCCGCAAATCAACAGGATTGGGATGAATACCTCCCCTACGCCCTTTTCGCCTACGCCACCACCGTACACACGTCGACGGGACAAACCCCGTTTTTAATGATGTTCAGCCGTGAGTCTCGTTTACCCGCAGATCTACTATTCGGTGTCCCGTCCCCCAGCCGGAGGAGGGAAGCCGCCCCGTGGAACACCTGTTGGAGACTCTGCGAGAAGCCCGAGGCCGAGCATACCCGCAAGGGGAAGCCGCGCATCGGCGGCAGGAACAGGGCACCCGACCCCGCATGGAACCCCCCTTATTCCTGACAGGCGCTAAGGTATGGCTACACACCCTCGCGTCGGGGCCGGGCAGGTGGGGAAACTGACGACCTACTGGTGGGGACCCTGGACCGTGGTGCGGCAGATCTCCCCTGGACGGTACTAATTTATGGCGGGGAGAGGAGTCGAGAGACGGTGGTCAACGTCCGCCGCTTAAAACCTTGGAAAGCGGCCCCGGCGAGAGAGAACCCCGTCACCCGAAGGCCCCGAAATCCCGGAGTACCCGCACCCCTCGTGTTGGGGGCCTCGCACACTACATGGGCCCCGCCGGGCCCCCGAGACGCCCCGATCCAGTCAGGAGACGGCGCGGACGACGGCCCCTAAACCCTTCCGCTGCTGAGTTTGTGCCCCAGCCCACAGGTGCCGGAGGACGGGGAGAGCCGCTGGAGTGGAGGAGGAGGCTGCCGCAGGAGCTACAGAGGATGGAACCACCTGCCCCGAGACCAGCCACAAGGTCCGGACGGATCCCCCGGACCCCGCAACGTTTCCTCGTGGGCGCGGCCCAAGCAAGGTGCTCCAGTCAACCCGGGACGGGGACTGGCACCTCGGGGGGCTATGTGATGCCGCCGCCACGAAGCCGTTCGGCAGGCGCCCCATCCCCGACCTCGCCACCACCAAGCAACGGAGCCAACCCCTCGTCCCCCTCACCTCACCTCACATGAACACACCCGGACGCATTCCCCCCCATAGAGCTGGAAGGGAAGGTCACCTGATCGACCGGTTTTTATTCGAGAAACCCTTACCGGGATTAACTCTCACGGTTTCCGGCGATCAGCGAATTGGACGACCTCCCCGACGCTACTTTTGCACCGCGGCGCTGTGACCGGCCTTAAGATGGTATGGCCGCGGCGAAGGGCATTCGGCCACCGCGGTTGAAACGCATCCCCACACACACCCCCACGTGTCGACGAGGTAAGCAGGGGAGGGACGGGACAGCATGAGTAGCAGGACCGCAGGGGCTCTTGCGCATAGTCACGGATGGTTAGGATAATTACGCTTGAGCGCGCAGGCACCATTGTTAGGGAAGGTAAATGATTAAGCTGAAAGTATGAATAGATCGGGAGAGGGGAGGCGCGCGGGGAGCCCGTACACAGATTCCCACGGCGAGCCTTTGTGATGGACACCGCCGCATAATCTGCAATAATAAAGGCCTGCGTGAGAAAGGGATTAATTAGAATTTACGCCGCGCACGCCGCACATTGATTAGCATATCAAAGGCGCCCGGAACCGCCGTGCGCGTGCTAGGGGGCGCGAGCCCATTGTTAAGGAAAAACTCAGAGCCGCATCCCTTTGATGTAGGGAGGATAAAAAGGGGGGCAAAGGAGAGATCGAGCTCTCACTCCAGCGCCAGGCGACAGGACGCTCTCCAGTCCAGCGACCCGGACGTCCGTGCGACGCATCGAGGTACGCTGCTGGCACAGGGATCAACGGACCGCCGTGAGCACCTAACCGTGAGTAGCAAGGTGAATTATGATCATAGCCGATAAATAGAGAATAGATTCAGGGGAGGTAGAATAGGCCAGCCTTGTCGACCCATACTGACTCCACAACCAGTTCCAGGTAGCAAATAATAAATCATTAATAGCGAATCGTGGCCTCGTGTGATCTCGTGAGCAGTGTGAACGCGGGTAGTGCTGCGGCTCGCCATGTGAGGGAGCGCTGCACAGAGCGGCGCGAGAGTGGGTGTCGCGTGTAGAGCTGCGTGTGCGCGCGCGTTCACTCCGTGTATGATACAGGTGCGCGATCATAACGTGAGTAATCAGTGGTGAGTGAGTGCCGCGGGGAGCTGTGTGCGTGAGTGCGCGTACGTTCGCTACGTGTCGGATACGGATGCGCATTGGTGACGTGGTTATTCGACGTGGAGGCGAGTGCCGCACAGGGCTATAGATGGGCACACGCTCGCAGCGGGCGAGAGCTGTATGTAGCGGTGTAAAGAGGGGAGTATGGCGTTTAATCGATGATGCTGTGCGCACGTATGCTTGCAGCGTGGGAGCGCCGCGTGAAGCCGTATGGGTAGGGGCGTCCCGTCTGAAAGCCGGCGAAACCCTAGCGGGTATTAGGGAGGTGGGGTAACGTAAACGGAATAGTGGATGCAGGCGGGGGAACCCTGGGGGCCAACGGCCCCCACATATTGGTGTCAGAAACGAGACGATCCCCCGCGCCCCCAAGGGAGAGAGGCCCCCCGACCCAAGTTAAAGTAAAAGGCACATTTACGGGCAAAGGGATTCCATCATGGAAATCGTTTGCCCGCAGCATCAAGGGGGCTAAAAAGATTAATGGGTGGTCAGATGAGGAGGCGTTGCAGCAGTTAGAGCTACATTTAGATGGGCGGGCAGCTGACTTTGTGGAAGCTTTGCCCGCAAGCGCACAAACTCAGTGGGAGGAACTATTGTGCCAACTCGAACGGCGCTTCAGCGCCTGTGACGAGGAGGAGGTGCAGACGGCCTTAGAGGCACGCCGCCGCCAACCCGGCGAGGATCTGCGAGATTATGCCGAGGACGTACGCACGCTGACCCAGCTCGCGTACCCGGAGTATGAGGCAAAAATAATTGAGGGCCTCGCCGCCAGTAAAGTCCAGCGATATTTGGCACGCACCCCGTGGTGGTAGCCAAATGTAGACGGTGCACGCCTCTCCTTTAACACCCTCGTAGAGCGCACGCGCAAATGCGAGAAACTCTCGGGTGAGCGCGCGCAGCCTCGAGGGAGGGGACGAGAGTGCGCCGTAGCGATCCTACTCTCCAACGAGGAGGAAGAGCTCGCCATCGCAGTAAGGGGACGGGCAAGGGAGCCCCAGAGACCCAGCGAGACAACCCCGGGGTGGGTAGCCGGGTTACAGACCGGAATGGGAAATATTGCTGGCCAGGTAGACCAAATGGACGGTAAGATAACCCAAGTAGGTGAGAGGGTAACCCACGTAGGTGAGAATATGCTTGCAGCGTGGGAGCGCCGCGTGAAGCCGTATGGGTAGGGGCGTCGCGTCCGAAGGCCGGCGAAACCCTAGCGGGTATTAGGGAGGTGGGGTAACGTAAACGGAATAGGGGATGCAGGCGGGGGGGACCCTGGGGGCCAACGGCCCCCACACAATGCCTTTTGGCGTCCTCTGGTCTAACACCGTTTGAGACGAGGCTCAAAATGAAGCTGTTTCTGGTGTGGACCAATCAGTTTCAAGGACAATGCATATATTATCAGAGGATGTTTTTTGTTTGCATTCTGACCACAAGCATTGTGGTTAATGCAGACATTATTCCTTGTAAAAAGGTTTCAGTTTGGTGTTTTAACATCTTAACACCTGTTTTGTTGCCAGAAAAAGGGGAAAACCTATTATCATATTTTGGTACTGACAAAGGAGGTCCCATGATGTTTTGTTAAGGACTTTCATTGGAAGTATCATGAACCCCCCTCCCTACTCAAGGTTGTATTTTAGGCACAATCTCAGCACTGGAGCATCTGAGCTATGAGCTCAGAGACAAAGGAAGACGAATATACCTAAACCTTAGAACAGTCTTAAATACCTGAGCCCAGAATGGCAGTGACCTGAACAAACACCCCTCCCCCGAAGAAAATTCCTCCCTCTGCTCTCATGGGTCCAGTGTCACTGATACATCGAATAAACTGGTAATGCCATCCAGAATGTCAAGGTGTTGCCATGTATGATGTGAGGACGCGGAATAAAAATCTCCATATACATAAAAGGCAAAGTTGTGAATATGCGTGTCTGTTCAAAATGTTTAGCGTACTTCCCGACATGCAAGAAACCTGAAATTTGCCATGTGGGTACTTTCCAGACTGTACACCATGCAAAAATTATACAAATACACTTTTTTTGGGGGGGGGGGAGCTCAATAATGTATATGTAACGGGTTCCGGAGACACTTGTAGAGGTAACTTCTTTATTACAATCCAACACTCCAACAGTCCTGATACTCTTTTACAGCCTAGGTACACAGCCTAGATACACTACTCTGGCTACGCTCTGGAACTCGCCCTCACAAGGACGTAGAGCCGGGAGTTCCAGAGTCCCACCACTGGCCCTCACATCGTCCCAGGGTCCTGAGATGGCTGGTCTTGGGTCTTGGGTCTTGAGCTACAACTGGCCTCATCGTCCAGGGAGCTGCCCTTTTATGCCTCGTCCCCAACGAGGGGTGGGGTTGTGTGCGCCCCCAGATATCCCACAGAGCACACACAGCCCTCCCCCCCCCCCGTTGGTGGTGCCAAGGGGCTTAAGCGTCTGGGTTGCCTGGGAACCTAGCGCCTGGCGCCAAGGGGCTTAAGCGTCTGGGTTGCCTAGGGTCCCAGAGCCCCCAGCAGCCCCTCCCCTCTTATGTCACTACACATATATTTTTGCACGGCAAGTGAGCTGTGACGTCACATCTGTCACGTGACCCGCGCATGCGGAAGCGTAACGCATTGCAGTGTAGTGGTGAGCGCGCTGTGCTTTGAACTTGGCGACCCGAGTTCGATTCCCGCTTACGGCCACCACCAGTGACGATTATTTTTATCGGTTCTGGGCCTTCCCTAGGTCGACTCAGCATCAAACGAGTAACTGCTGTGGTGTGTGAACATCGCCACTGGGGAGACAAATGCGGCGGGCGGGGTGAATCCAAGTCCCGGGCGAAGCCGAGGAGTACAGCTCGTATTTTATATCTAAAAAAAGATACCAGTTCATAAAGCAAACATTTTCAATACATTTAAGAATTAACTTGATGATGTTTTACTATTTTTATCTACTATCAGACACAACTCCAAAATTTGTCCTTTTCTGCAAAAAGAAAACAAAAAATGTTAACAACTTGATTCAACTTGACATATTTAAAGACGCATATCCATCGGAATGCGCTCAATTGAAAGATTATATTCTTTTTTAGAAAGAACACGAAATAATGAACTTGATAGTCTATGAGGGGAAGCTCTCCTATCTTTGAGCTTTTCGAATTATTCAGATGTGAACATCATAAACCGCTTTAATCCAAAATATAACAAAAATGCTAAAATAATGGTTCTCACTTTCATTTTATTATCTGTTTAACGCTATATGAAACGAAAAAAACCGCAATCATATATTGAACAGTTTCTGAATAACACCACGCACACAAACATGTTTATGGGGCACTTAAAATCGAGATTTTGGGACCTTAAATGAAAAATCTCTGACTTTCAGAGTATCCCTGTTATATGTTTTTAAAGCTACCTGTGTATGAAATTGAAGCGTTCCACCTTGTCGAGAAGTACCCTAGAGTTTTTGAGACAGATTAAGGTCTTTGTTTATATGGAGATATTTATTAAGGTAATATTTATCAATATATGTGTATTCATATTTGTAGTGGAGTAGTGGATGACGTGATGTCACCCTGGGGAAGATAATGGATGACGTCAGGTCACGCTGGGATATAATCTTGGACCGGTGACGTGATCAGGGTCGTCGTCAGGGGCCGGGAACGAGAGAGGTTAAGAGTTGGGACCCAGGGTAGAGGGAAATTAGCACCAGGCTAGGGCAGCTACTTCACCCGGCCGACCGAGTTGGCTGATCCCTCGGTCGGTGCTGAGGGAAGAGCCCGAATATCTTGGGTGGGTGCTAGGGACCTCCCAGTACCCTTTCTATGGGGAGAACTATACCAGCCGTCCACTGTTAGGCATAAGCACCTATTAAGTTCCTAGGCGTAAGCTCCTATTAAGTTCCTAGGCATAAGCCCTTAATAAACCATGGCATGAGCCCTTATCGAAGAACTGCGTCAGTGTCGTCATTTGCACCACAACAACTAGTGCCAGAAGTGGTTTTGTCGCGCGCCGCAATGTCAAAGTCCGGCGTGATATGGAAAACTATGCCTGCGGTGCATCTGGATGATGAGGACGCCGGCGAGGAAGAGCTGGCGACAATCCCAGAGGCGGGGGACCCGGAGATGTGCCCCACAGAGACGGACGGGTTGGAGTTAGAGGAGTCGGCGGTCAGAGGAGCTGCTGCAGCTCACGATGGCGCAGCTCGCCATCGCGTTGGCCGAGGTGGGAGACTGCGTACACTCGGCGGGTCAAAATCGCGGAGTCGCCGACATCGCGTCGCCCACCAAAATGGATCTTGCCGCAAACTCGCTGGTGGACGTGCCGTGGCACTCGGGCGCCATTTTTTGTGTGACGCCAGTACCTGGCGCCATTGTTGGTGCGATGCCGGGACTGGGCGCCATTTGTCGTGCGAAGCCAGACACCGCCGCAATGACACCTGTCGTGGCCGTGCCCATGGGCGCCGCCGCTCTGGACGTTGCCACCGACGCGAATGCGGGCCCGTGGCACGTCGCGGTGGTGGCGCTTGCCGCGGCCGCGCCCGCGGTGACGTCCTCGCCGGGTGCCGGGGCTGCCGGCGAACCCGGTGCCGGGGCTGCGGCCTTGGAGTCGTCGGCGAGTGGCGTGGCAGGTGAGTCTGGGCCGGGTGCGAGGTTGGCTCACTTGTGGCTGCGCCGGTTGCCCCCACGTCCCGCCGTTCGCCGTGAAGGGGGCGACTGGCTCGAATTTCAAGCATGCTTTTATGCGGCCTACCAGTTGGTACGCTGGCCCGCGGAGGAGGCGCTACGTGTACTGCCAACATGCCTCGACTCAAGGGCGTTGCAGGCATTTTTAACCATTCCACCGGCTGACAGGGCGAAGTTGCAGTCAGCCTACCAACAGATGGCCGTGGTGTTTCAGCCGCCATCTGGCTCGGGCCGCATACCCCGACCTTGAGGGGAGGGTGCTGGACCCCTTGGCCCTAGAGAGGATGTTGGGCCTCGTGGGGAGCTGGGCATCGCGTTGTCCATTGCCGAGGAGTCCAAAATCACGTCGTTGGCCGTCGCGCAGAATATCCAAACGCATCTCGCTCTGCGACAACTACCCGCAGTAGCAGCGTGTGTTGGAGTTCCCACGCCGGCAGCGGTGGCGGCGGCACCTCAGGGGGTGGACGCCCTCGCTACCGTGGCGGTCTACGACTGACGCGGGAGGGGTGCTGCTGATCGCCGGCCGGAAAGGCGGTGGCGGACGGGTCCCCCTCGTCCGCAGGCTGCCGGCCATTCGACCTGCTTCAGCTGTGGCCAGCAGGGCCACTTTGAGCGGGGCTGCAACAATGCCCCTGGGGTCTTCATGAAGACCTCCTCTCCTGCGACCGGGTCTCCAGTGGCAGGACCTCCGGGTCCACAGGCAAGTCGCGACGCATCGATCGTACGGCCACTCCCCCACCTCACGCATCTAGCAGGGTTAGTGTCCATCCTCAGGGTATCATCTCTAGGAGTTCGGGCTCGAGTGCGGGGTCGTGGCCGTCGGTTGGGTGGCCCAGACAGACTCGCCAGTGGTAGGCCCTCGCGCACTGCTAGGTAGCCACCGTGGCGGGGTCCTCGGCAGTTGTGGGGCACGTGCAGGGGGTCCAGGTGCGGATCCTGGTGAACATTGGTGCGTCCACCTCCATGGTCTCAGAGGCCATTTTTCATTTACTGCCACGCAGCATTGGGCTGTTGCGGCCGGTTCTCGGGGCTTGCGTGGCCGCCAACGGCGACAGCCTCGGCATTTTGGGCCGCATCGGTAGCGATCGGTGAAATTTATTTGGTGGGGCCCATTTTGGCCTCCAAGACCTTGGCCGTACCATGGCTCTTGGGAACCGATTTTTTGGCTTGGATGCCCGTGTGTATCCTGGTCGACCAATGGTGCGTGGAGATACCGTCGGGGTGTCGCTCGCATTTCCTACGATCTCCCACGAGGTTGGGCCCTCTGGCCACTAGTGTGCGGGCTTTGACTACAATGTCTGTCACAGTTCCACCTGGTTCACAAATCCTGCTACCCCTCAGGCTGCGCTGGCCATTGAGATTAGAGTCCCCAGAGACAGGAATAGTCTTGTCTCTCTCCAATTATTTTTAAAGATTCGACAGGTTGGTGGGTGCTTTTATGGCCGTGTCGGAGGGCCAATAGCCCTTTTTACAGGTCCTAAATTTCGGGGCTCGTGCCGATCGTTGTCACGTTCGGTACCATGTTGGCACACGCCACCCCGGTCATGGCAGGCATGTTTCCCGCTGGGAGGGTCGATGCATCATGGGTGGATGTATTGTACAACGAGAACGTCCTTCGAGGAGCGCCAGCGGCTCCGCAGACTCATCGTCAGGTTCGCCGATGTGTTTAGCCAAAGTAAATTCAAACTGGGTCGTATGACTCTCTTGGAACATCACATTGATATGGGCGACTCGGCCCGTATTCGCTTAAATTCACATCGCTTTAGCCCAGCGGAAAAGGATCATGTCCGCTCCACAGTTGATGAGATGTTGGCGGCGGACATTATCTCCCCTTCCACTAGCCCTTGGGGGGCCCCCATTGTGCTCGTCAAGAAACAGGATGGGAGTCTCTGCTTCTGCATCGACTTCCGTAAATTAAACAAGATCTCGGTGGCCGATGCGTATCCTTTGCATCGCATGGATGATTCCCTCGACGCTCTCTCGGTGCGCGGTTCTTTTGACTCTAGATTTGCTTTTGGGCTTTTGGCAGTTTCCGCTTGACGAGGCCTATAGACCCAAGACTGCGTTCCGCACACCCCAGGGGCTGTTCCAATTCAATCGGCTTCCTATGGGTCTTCATTCGGCCCTGGCCACTTTCCAGCACCTTAAGGAGATGGTATTGGTGGGGCTGCAGTGGGAGTTTTGTTTAATCTATCTGGACGACATGATTGTTTTCGGCCGCATGTTTGACATGCACTTGCAGCGACTTGAGGAAGTGTTCACCGAAGTGCGTGCCGCTAGCTTGAAATTCAAACTACCAAAATGCCATCTTTTGCAACCATCGGTGAAGTTTATGGGACACATTGTGAGTGCGTCAGGTGTGGCCACGGATGTGAAAAAGACTGCTTGTGTCTGGTCGTGGCCGGCTCCTACATCTGTAGCTGAGGTGCGTAGCTTTGTTGGCTTCACGTCATACTATCGCCGGTTCGTCCGCGATTTTGCAACCATTGCAAAGCCACTGCACGCACTCTCTGCCAAGGGTCAGAAATTTCGCTGGGGAAGGAGGAGGAAGTCGCTTTTGTGGTGCTTCGCACGGCCTTGGCAGACGCGTCGCCCTTGTGGTACCCAGACTTCTCACGGCCATTCCTCCTCGACACCGACGCCAGTGACAAGGGCATTGGGGCTGTCCTGGCTCAGGTCGTCGATGGGGCGGAGCGGGTAGTTGCCTATGGTAGCCGAGTTTTGTCCCCCACTGAGCAGCGGTACTTTGGACCAGGAGGAAGCTGCTGGCTCTAGTTTTTTTTGTCTAGTTGTACAGACCGTACTTGTATGGTTGCCGGTTCACCTTCCGGACCAACCATGTGACCCTGCAATATTCCCTGCGAATTGACCAGCCCTTGGGTCAGCTGTCCCGCTGGCTCGTGGTGCTCCAGGAGTACCACTTTGATGTCATCCACAGGAAGAGGACTCGGCATGGGAATGATGATGGCCTTTTCAGGCTGCCCCCGGATGGCGGTTGCGCTTTTGCTCTCGGTTCCAGCCGCTGTAAGGCCCCAGCGGACACCGTGGCCCAGTCGGTCGCATCGGCCAAAGCGGCGCCCCATCCGGGTGTGGCGTTGCCTGCTGATTTTGGCCTGGGACTCCCCCGGGAGGTATGGACCAAGATGCAGATGGAGGATTCCTCTCTGTTGAGGCTGCGATGCCGTGTTGGTTCAAAGGCCCGGAGCTCAGCTCTGTCGGCTGCCCCGGTGATCGCCGTGCATGAAGGCCTCCTCATGCATTGGGATGCCCAGTTGCAGTGCTATTGTGTGGTTGTGCCCATTGGCTTGCAAGGTAAATTGACCCGAGTCATTCACGAGAAACTTATGCACCTCGGCTACCATAAGACCTTGTTGACCCTTAAACGGGATTACTGTTGGCTGGGGATGGAGGATGATGTGGTTCTGATTTTGAAGGGGTACCACGACTGTGTGCGGAGGAAGGCTCCAGTTGGTCAGGATCGGGCCCTGCTGCAGTCCACCCGGGTTTCTCGTGTAAATGAGCTCGTGGCGCTCGACATTCTGGGGCCATTTCCTGCATCCCAACGGGACCACAGGTACCTCTTGGTGGGTGTGGAGTACCTCACGCGTTGGCTTTGGCGTGGCCTCTTGTGGACCAATCGGCCTCGTCCATCACTGAGGCGTTCGTTCAGGGGTATATTCTTGACAAGGGGGTGCCAGAACAGCTCTTGATGGATCAGGGGTAGAATTTTTCTTCCCGGTTGCTCAAGGAGGTCTGTGACCTCCTTGGCACAAAGAAAGTCCGCACCTCGCCCTACCACCCCCAGTTTGACTGGATGGTAGAGCGATTGAACCGCACACTCACGTCCATGCTGTGTCATCACGTCAGCATGTCCCAATCGGACTGGGACCTGTTCATCCCGGGGGTGCTGGCCGCGTACAGATTGGCTCATCATGCCTCGACGGGGTTCTCCCTTTTTACCTCATGTATGGGAGGGAACCCAAGACCCTGATGCACGTCCAACTGGACCTGGGTCCTGGCAAAAAGGAACGTGAATGAAATAATTTTAGTGAAAAAATAAATGCGTTTGAACGGCGTAATTAAATAAGTTGTTTGTTGTTCTGTGACCCACCGCTGCTGTTGTTGAATACAAATCTCATCACGGTGGTTGTATCAAGGCCCCCCCCCCTCCCCAACGCATAGCTTTGGTCACCAGGGGGGCAAGGCACCCCCCTCCTGCCTACCTACCACACTGCTCGTTAGGGGCCGTCCATAAATGACGTCACACAATTTTGGACGATTTTGACCCCCCCCCCCCAGTCACACGGCGTCACAAAAAGTGAGACCCCCTCAAATATGACGTCACAAAGCTCCACCCCCCCCCCCAAATATATAAAACATGCTTCAAATCGCTTTAAATTATTGTCATTGTAGTGCATATTTAATGTGGTGCTGCGCTCGGATGTTGTAGGAGAAAGATGTATTAATAAGTATATTTAATTAAGTAGAACGTGTTGTCTATATTTATTTAAAGTTGCGCATTTTAATGTGACGTCACATTTCTCACCCCCCCCCCCCCCCGTCGTCACACATCGGCACAAATATCTGATCCCCCCTTGGTGCGTGACATTATTTATGTACGGCCACTTACCCTACTATGAGGTTGGAGATCCATATCGTCTCTGGCCAAGTCATGTTAGCCCTGACCGGGAATTGAACCTAGGGCACCGGTCAGATGAGCATCGTCGCGAACCCTCTCGCGGCGGCGTGGCAGAGATAGACTCCAAAAGATATTAAACATATAAATGTATTTTACCATTCATGTATATTGCATGTTGAACTTGTTTCGCACTGTACGTTGGGTAAGGACAACAGACTAACACGCAACGAGAAGAAGCGTTCTAAAGAAATTAGTCCTCAATTTAGTATAGTGGTGTAGTGTGTCGTGGATAATCTATTGTCTAGTAGTGTACAGCAGTGCAGTGTATAGTGTAGTGTACAGTGAAATATATAGTAATGTATGGTGTAGTGTATAGTAGTGTAGTAGGTAGCATAGTACTATGTATGTTGACTTTCTATAGCATCGTATATAGCCAACCGTGCTAATCGTAGGTGCAGGAGGAGTACAACAAACTAAGAGGCCCACTGAGCTATGTAGCTCGTTTTCAGAAGCCACATGGTCACAAATGATAGCTCAACGATGTAGCTGATATCATCATCATGATCATCACGTGGACATTTATAGCAGCAGCCGAATACTCAAAATGCGTGGTGATGTTGTTTCTCGCCGTGAAAAGGACCCGGAGACAAATCCACGCGACCACAAGGAGGTGGGAGGAGAGACGCAAACTCCAAATGTACAGCAGGGGTCGGGATCGGGATGGAACCCACGATCTTCTTTTGCCACCGTGGCGCCTCGACTCGTCCGCTCCATCTCCATGGTGTGTCCAGATTTTAAATTCCTTGTCCTCCCCCCCCCGCGCACCTCCGATAAGCGCATTTGCCTGCGTACGGTGCGCACGAAAGTTCAACATACGGCACATACACGGCGGCCCGAGCATCAGCAGCCGTAAATACACGGGCTCGCCTGCCTTGAGACGGCCCTGGAGGAAACTGGAACCTCCCTCCAGGCATCCTGGATCGGCGAGCACTGAGCTCCTCCCTCCCTAAATGGCTCCTTAAATTTAGCATCTCGCTCGCTCGCTCGCGACCGGCCGCCTGGCCGGCCGCTGCCCGACACTGCAACTCATGCTGGGCACAGCTGCTCTCACTGCCCAGTAGCCCCCCACCACCACCACCATTCCTCCTACCGAACCTCAGCACCCCGCCTCCAAAGATAAAGCTCCCCCGTATATCACCGTTGCATTGCTTTTATAGCTTTATTTTGGTGATTTCAAAAAGTTTTGGTTTAGCCATATTTGTTTGTTGTAGTACAGAGTTAGACTGATAACTTTAATCTAAATTGTCTTACGGTTGTTATTGTTTGACTTGGATCCCACTGGGATTTTTTGCACACAGCATTGATATATGGTGCTTTTTTTTGGAAGACTTTGCTGGTTTTTTCCTGGATTTTTCTGTTTGCGCGTCGTCACTTTAAGATGTTTTCTTGTTCATGTTTTTATTTGTTGCGGTTGCAGCTGATTCAAGAGCCGAATGGCTCAAAGGGCTATACCAAATCAATGAAACTGAAACTGGATAGCCTCAACGGGCTTGATGGGGCAAGTTTTACGTCGGTATGTTGAACTTTATTCGCAACGTCATCCATGGATGCTATGATGTTGGGATGATGTGATGGATGATGCGATGATGGGAGATGGATGATGTGGTGGTGATGATGAATGATAATGTGGTAATGATGTGATGGATTATGTGATGATGAATGATGTGGTGATGATGAATGATGTGATGGATGATAGGATAATGTGATGTGATGATTTTATAATGTGGTGATGATGTGATGGATTATGTGATGATGAATGATGTGATGGATGATAGGATGATTTGATGATGAATGATGTAATGATTTGATGATGATTTGATAGGATCACGTGATGATGGATGATGTGATTATGCGATGATGGATGGTGTGATGATGATGGGATGATGTGATGATGGATGATGTGATGATTGGATCATTAATGGATAATGGGTTGACGTGATGGGATGATAGTACAATGTATTATGTGATCATGTAATGTTGGATGATGTGATGTGGTGATGGTGGATAATGTATGATGTAATGATGGGATGATGTGATGAGAGTAGATGTATAATGTGATGATGGTATGGATACTAGGATGATGTGATGATGGGATGATGTGATAATGTAATATGTGATGATAGACGATTTGATGATGGTAGATGTGATGGATGATGTGATGATGGATGATGTGATAATGGATGATGTGATGTGGGTGATGCGATGATGGTAGATATAATGGATGATATGATGATGGGATGATGGATGATAGGATGATGATGGTATTGTGAATGTGCTGGATGATGTGATATGATGAGATGATGGATGATGTGATGATGGGATAATGAATGAATAATTGGATGATTGATGATGGGATGATGGATGATGTGATGATGGGATAATGAATGGATAATTTGATGATGTGATGATGTAATGTTGGTATGATGTGATGATGTGATTATGGGAGATGGATGATGTGGTGATGTAATGTGGTGATGATATATGATGTGATGTGATGAGAGTAGATGTATGATGTGATGATGGGATGGATAATGGGATGATGTGTGATGTGATGATGTGATGATGGTAGATGTGATGGTGGGAGACGATGTGATGATGGATGATTGGACGAAGCGACGACAAATCGTTTGGATCACAACTGGCGAGAGACGGTGCCGATACCTCCGATGAGCACGGTTCATTACGTACGGTGCGAAGGAAGTTCAACATCTCACACACGACCGATTAGGGGGGGGGGGGGTTCAACGTTGATTGCCCGTCTCTGATGTCTCGTCCCTTAAACCGCTTAGCCTTCAGGCAATCCGCAGACCTGCAGACGCAGCAGCAGCAAGCAACCAGTAACTCAGTCGTCGGCCTGGTCCCGCGAGAAGACCTCGGGTTCACATTTAGCCACTCGCGGTCATCTCCTTTGGCAGAAAGGGGGACTTATATGGCCAGAGCCAAGGGGAACCTTTGGGAGCAGACAGCGATCCCAATGCGTTTGGGGAGTCGAGCGCGCATGCGGGTCCGTGCAAACGCGTATGTGTGTGCACGTGTACGGGTGTGTACGTATGTGTGTATGTGTACGTGTGTGTGCACGTGTATGTGTGTGCACGTGTACGTGTGTGTATGTGTACGTGGGTGTAAACGTGTATGTGTGTACACTGGTGTGTCTACACGTGTTTCTGCACGTGTACGTGTGTGTGTGCACGTGTGTGTATGTATGTGTGTGCAAGTGTACGTGTGTGTATGTGTACGTGTGTGTGTGCACGTGTGTGTATGTGTACGTGTGTGTGCACGTGTATGTGTGTGAATGTGTACGTGTGTGTGTGCATGTGCAGTGGTTAGCGTGCTGCACTACGAACCTGGCCACCCGAGTTCGATTCCCGCTCACGGCCAATACCAGTGATGATTATCTGAACCGGTCCTAGGCCTCCCCTAGGTCGACTCAGCCTGAAATAAGTACGTGGTGCGATTCGTAGTAAACATCGCCACTGGGGAGACAAATGCGGCCGGGCGCAGTGTGTGCCACAGTGCCGGTAGCCTTCACAAGTGCTACTCGCTAATAGCACTTGCCCCAAACGTCTGTGAAGGCTACACGGGGGATCTTTGTCTTTGGCGTGGGTGTGAGGGGGTGGGTGCGTTGGATGCGCGTGTGGGGGTGGGTGGGCTGGAGGCTCGAGAAGAGAGGATCGAGTTCGGAGGCGGTGGTGCAGACAGAACGAGGCACGTCAAGTCCTCCGACCTTCCAGTTGGCTCGCTGTTCCTTTGGTAGCGTAGCCGCAGAGGTTGGAGACACCTCCAGCACCACCACCAACCATCACCAACCATCACCCGACCATCGAGTGTCTGTCCTCGCATCGCTTCTCTGCCTCTTTGTCGCCTTCCCTGCTGGCGATTGTCGTTGAGTATTGGAGAGATAGTGCAGGTGAGTGGCACAGGCGAGAGAAGAGAAGGGCTGATGGTGAGTGGCTGAGGAGGTGAGTGAATGAGTGGGTGAGTGAGTGGGTGAGTTGAACGGTGGCGAGTGGCACAGGCTAGAGAAGAGAAGGGCTGATGGGTGAGTGGCTGAGAAGGTGAGTGAGTGGGTGAGTGAGTGGGTGAGTGAGTGGTGGCGATTGGCACAGGCTAGAGAAGAGAAGGGCTGATGCGTGAGTGGGTGGGTGAGTGAGAGGCACAGACTAGAAAATATATGGGCTGATGGGTGAGTGTATTAGTGAGTGGCACGGGCGAGAGGAGGGATGGGATTTGAGTGGGTGAGTCGGTGGTTGGGTGAGTTAGTGAGTGGCACGGGCTAGATAAGGGATGGGATTTGAGTGGGTGAGTCGGTGGGTGAGTGAGTTAGTGAGTGGCACCCGGCCTCGAGCCTGTCACTCACAAATTATAGCTCAATGAAGTCGCGTATCACGTCGAAATGTATAGCAGTAGCCAAATACTCCAACCGCACGTTTCTAAATGTGGATGAAAAAATTTGGAGGGCCCGGAGAAAAATCCACGCAATCACGGCGAGATAGATAGCACATGCAAACTCGAAATGCACAGCAGCCGTCAGGGTCAGCATCGAACCCACGACCTTCTGTATACCAGACGAGGTAGTTAAGATATCTTAGCCACCGTGGTGATGATTAGAGAGAGAAAGACACGCAAACTCCAAATATACATCAGCAGGCATCGTCAATGTCGGGATAAAATCGATGACCTCTTGCATACCAGGCGAGGTAGTTAACATCTCCTAGTGACCGTGATGATGATTAGAGAGAGAGACACGCAAAATCCAAAAATACAGCAGCAGGCGTCAGGGTCGAGATCGAACCCACGATCTCCTGTACACCAGGCGAGGTAGTTAACATCTCATAGCCACCGTGATGATGATGAGAGAGAGAGAGAGACGCAGACTCCACATAGACAAAAGCAGCAGGCATCGTCAGGGGTCGGGATCGAACCCACGTCCTCCTGTATACCAGGCGAGGTAGTTAACATCTCCTAGCCACCGTGATGATGATGGATGAGAGAGAGAGCGACACGCAAACCCAAAAATACAGCAGCAGGCGTCAGGGTCGGGATCGAACCTACGATCTCCTGTATACCAGGCGAGGGAGTTAACATATCCTACCCACCGTGGACCCAACAATAGCGCAGCTGATACAGTGTTCGGCAGAACTTCCATCATCCAGCAGTGGAATTTGTTGATTGAATGCAAACACAAAATCAAATAGCGGAGATGTTGCTGTGATCGGTGTTGTTGATGTTATGTTTGCAGTGATGGTGATGTTGCAGTGATGGTGATGTTGTAGTGATAGTGATGTTGCAGTGATGGTGATGTTGCAGTGATGAGTGATGTTGTTGTGATGGGTGATGTTGCAGTGATGGGTGATGTTGTAGTGATGGTGATGTTGCAGTAATGGGTGATGTTGCAGTGATGGGTGATGTTGCAGTGATGGTGATGTTGCAGTGATGGTGATGTTGCAGTGATGGGTGATGTTGTAGTGATGGTGATGTTGTAGTGATGGTGATGTTGCAGTGATGGTGATATTGTAGTGATGATGATGTTGTAGTGATGGTGATGTTGCAGTAATGGGTGATGTTTGCAGTGATGGGTGATGTTGCAGTGATGGTGATGTTGCAGTGATGAGTGATGTTGCAGTGATGGGTGATGTTGCATTCATGGTGATGTTGCAGTGATTGATGATGTTGCAGTGATGGGTGATGTTGCAGTGATGGTGATCTTGTAGTGATGAGTGATGTTGCAGTGATGGTGATGTTGCAGTGATGGTGATGTTACAGTGATGGTGATATTGCAGTGATGAGTGATGTTGCAGTGATAAGTGATGTTGCAGTGATGGTGATGTTGCAGTGATGAGTGATGTTGCAGTGATGGATAATGTTGTAGCGATGGTGATGTTATAGTGATGGTGATGTTATAGTGATGGTGATATTGCAGTGATGGTGATGTTGCAGTAATGGTGATGTTTTGGTGATGGTGATGTTGCAGTGATGGGTGATGTTGCAGTGATGGTGATGTTGTAGTGATGGTAATGTTATAGTGATGGTGATGTTGCAGTGAAGGTGATGTTGCAGTAATGGGAGATGTTGCAGTGATGGTGATGTTGCAGTTATGGGTAATATTGTTGTTGCTTTGATGGTGTTGATGTTGATAGGGTGCTGATGGGATTGAGGTGATAGTGATGATGATGATGATGGTAGTGAACATTCTGGTGATGGTAGCGGTTATGATGATAATGGACATTGGGTGATGGTGACGGTAAAGATGATGATGTGGACATTATGGTGATGGTAGCGGTGATGGTGATGGACATTCGGTGATGGTGACAGTAAAGATTGATCATGATAGTGAACATTTTGGTGAAGGTAATGGTGATGATGATGGACATTCGGTGATGGTGACAGTAAAGATGATCATGATAGTGAACATTATGGCATCTGATCTGTCCCCTCCAGTCGTGAATCCTTTTGAGGTCGGAGGGACAGGTCGTCTGAATAGACAACAACGATAATAACAATTAAACAAATAATATAAAGTTCGGAGAGGATGAGTAGTGACTCTGCATTGTGTTTTTTCTTCCGGACAAGTGGTGGACGACTTGACAGCGGCTGAACACATACCTGTGAACCCATATGGTTTACCCCCTATTCTTGTACAGAAAATTTGAGTTTTCAAGTCCATACGGCGTACAGCCGTTTTAATGCGGTCCAAAAAAAATGTGTGCCTGTTTATGTGTGTTTCTCCGTTGTGATGGGATTCATAGGATGAACGTTGAGATTCATAAGGGGCACGGGGTGACCAATAAGGTCTGACTTGGTCTGTAATAAGGTAGGCGCTAATCAGGGGTTGACAGGAATGCTTATAGACAGAGACCCATAGAGATCCTTAGAGATACATAGAGGGCTTTTGAACGAAAGTTTTGCCGTTTCACGACAATCCCCCCCCCCTGGTGTTCACATACCTGTCAACCCTTTATCAGTGCCTACCTTATTAGAGACCAATCCAGACCTTATTGGTCACCCCATGTCCTTATAAATCTCAGCGTTCATGCTACAAAGTCCCATCACAAGGGAAAAACACAAACAAAAATAAAATATTTTTGTTGTATTGAAACAGCTGGGTAAATCGTAAGGTTTTCCAGGTATGTGTTTACGTTAAATTATAATACGTAAATTAGTGAAATCATACTTAACTGACAATAAACATATATAACAATTATTAATTCTTATATCATGTAACCTCTGTAAAGAAAACCCGTGCCACCCGCTCCATGAGCTCAATGTTAAACTTAATCTCTAAGTCGGCCATTTTGTGTCTTCCTCATAAATTGCGCAATGCAATAAAACCAACTGTTTTAACATCACATTTATTAACAATATGTAAATTAGATCATTCATATTTTACTTACAATAAACATATGCCACAATTATTCTTTGTTATGTCATGTAACCTCTGAGAACACTCCCGCGCCGCCCGCTCCATGAGTTCAATGTTAAATTTAATCTCTAAGTCGGCCATTTTGTGCCTTCCTCATAAATTGCGCAATGCAATAAAACCAACTGTTTTAACATCAAATTTCTTAACAATATGTGAATTAGATCATTAATATTTTACTTACAATAAACATAAGCCACAATTATTCTTTGTTATGTCATGTAACCTCTGAGAACACACCCGTGCCGCCCGCTCCATGAGTTCAATGTTAAACTTAATCTCTAAGTCGGCCATTTTGTGCCTTCCTCATGAACAGCACAAAGCAACGCAGTGACGCCAAACGTTGTAAACTATTACAAAACAACTTATATTTTCATCACCAAAACACTATCATCGTCTTGCAACTCGGTTGTATCTATTCATTCGAGTGGGATTTGATTTAAAATAAATAAGTTACCTCAGACTCTCGTAAGCATTTAAATAACACACCACGAGGCGCGACACCATCTCATTTTTGTTCGATTTCTCCCTCGCAAAAAACGGCGAACAAAATACAAATAAAAATATAAGTGAACATCTCGCACCTGCGATAGCGAGCAGAGATATCCTCCATGTCGCAACACCGCAACTGAATTCCTCTGCCAATGGGATTGAGTGTCAGTGTTAATATTTGAGATGTGTATGTTATGCACATAGGAAATCAACTTTAATAAAGTCTTAACTATGCATATTTTAGTTACCACCACAAACTCAATCAACAGTCAATTAACATTACCGAGTTCCTGTCAGTCGATTGACATTCAAATTTAGGTTATATATTATTGGAGTTAATGTAGACTGCAGCTTACTGGTGCAGAAAATAGCCCTAAATCTAAAATTGTACTCTACTGTGCACGTGGGGGCTCGGGATCCGATCCCTGATCACCATTTTCCTGATCTTAAATAATGATCATGAAACGCATGTGGCTACCTTCAGCTATGCAAAACGGTTTATTAGGTTCTCATATGCTACATATTGTACAATAATATTTTCGATTAATCACAGGTGAGCTCACACCGGCTACAGTAGCAATGCTGCTTACTCATAAACACCTTGCTGCTGATGATGGTGGCATCCTCTGGTCGTGGTTGAAGATGATGATGATGGTGAACATGACAACGATGTCTTTTCAGTGTGGTTGAGCATAAGAATGACCCAATCCATCCGTGATAATCTATCCCCCGGCAAACGTCCCCTCTCCCACGTACAGCGCTCATCATCTTCCTTCCCACCTGCTCATCCTCCTCCAACTCCTCCAACTCGTCCGCATCCTCGTCTCCTGCTCTCCTGAAGTCCGTCGCACTCCTTTGCAATGGACCGGAATCTCAAGGGCGGATTCGAGACCATGAGGACCACCACCACCAAGACGACCAAAATCATACGGAAGGGCAGCACGGGGATTGTCCAGCATGGTTAGAAATACAACAACGCCGTGTGCTACTATAGAGGGTGGCCCAAATGTCAGGATACATAGGGTTAATGTTATTATACAGGGTGGCCCAAAAGTGAGGACACATATGGTTATTGTTATTATACAAGGTGGCCCAAACTTCAGGACACATAGGGTTATTGTTATTAACCAGGGTGGCCCAAAAGTCAGGACGCATAGGGTTATTGTTATTAACAAGGTTTGGCCCAAAAGTCAGGACACATAGGGTTATTGTTATATAGGGCAGCCCAAAAGTCAGGACACATATTCAGCAAACATTGTGACGTCAGCATAATCACGGGGACGTTACCCGTCACTGGAACGTGACCATTGTAATACCAACGCCATATTTAATCGGCGACGTTTCGCGCAATAGCCCTTCATCATGAAGAATAATAAGTAACGTAATGCCGTTCATGGCACAGTAGTGATTTTTCCATTACTCAAAACGTAGTCTCATGACTTTCCTTCTTTTTTCTTAAAACCTGCACGTTTTAGCCTCTTTTAACTATAAATATAAGAGCAGTGAACTCTTGTAGGCACTACGGCATGGGGAGCCTTTCCATTGGCTAAGCAGCTGTGTCTGCACACAGTGGTGTTGCTGATGCTACTACTGCTGCTGATGACGCTGTATCTCCTCCTCTACTACTAATGATGATTTTGTTTTTTTTGCTAACTCCCCATCCTCACCCCTCACTCGGCACCCCTCCTCACACCACCTTCTCACTCATCCGCTCCTCACTCCTCTGCTTCTCACTCCTCACTCCTCCACTCCTCACTCCTCACTCCTTCACTCCCAACTCCTCACTCCTCCTCTCCTCGCCCCTCCTCCACTCCCTTCGCCGCCGCTCCTCACCGTGGCACCCAGAGTCGTCCTCCACGAGCAGCACGAGCTCCACGGTGAAGCGCAAGTCGTCCATCACCACATCCACCGTCTCGCTCGTCACCTTCAACACCAACGTGGAGCCGGGCGACAGCCTGCCCGAGTTCACCATCAAACCCCCTCCCCTCAACGTGCCAGAGGGTGAGCTACAGGGGAGGGGGGGGGGGCACTTGGGGAGCGGGGAGCGGTGTTGGTGCAGCAATGGTTACCGTGGGTGCCACAGTAGATGTTGACTACCTCGCCTAGTATGCAGGGGTTCGATCCCGACCTTGACGCCTGCTGTATATCGGGAGTCTGCGTCTCTCTCATCATCATCATGGTGGCGGGGAAATGTTAACTACGTCGCCCGGTATGCAGGAGGTCGTGGGTTCGATCCCGACCCTGACGCCTGCTGTATATCGGGAGTCTGCGTCTCTCATTATCATCACGGTGGCTAGGAGATGTTAACTACGTCGCTCGGTATGCAGGAGGTCGTGGGTTCGATCCCGACCCTGACGCCTGCTCTATATTTGGAGTTTGCGTCTCTCTTTCTCTCTCTCCGTGGTGGTCGCATGGATTCTTCTCCGGGTTCCTCTGGGTTTTCCCTCCACATTTACAAACAACATGACGCGTTTAGAGTACGTGAATGCTTTACATTTCCACATGATAAGCCCACTTTGTTGAGCTAAAATTTGTTGCAGCGTGGTCGCTTCTGAAAGAAAAGTTACGTAGCTCAGTGGGCCTCACCTGATAAAATAAAATACAAATAGTTTTGGTTCTTTCGGTAAAGACAACTGTCCTGCTGTATTGGTTCCGCCTAATGACGGTCGCTTGTGTTGCGATCGAAACGTTGTGATTTATTTTAGTTTATTTCTACCCACGTGACTTTACCGAAAGAACCAAGAGTATGGATTCCTGCAGTCACGAAAGCTTCAAATCAAGATTAAATACAAATAGTTTAGTATAACTTGCGGGACTATGAACTCAGCTGAGACCCGAGTTCGATTCACGGCCCTCTAACACCAGTCATAGCGATTATCTGAACCGGTACCGGGACTCACCTAGGTCAACTCAGCCTTAAATGAGTACCTGGTGCGGCATAGAGTTAACATCGCCGCCGGGGAGATAAAGGCGGCCGAGCGTGGTGCTGGCCACCCAAATCCCTCGTGGCTATGCTGCTGCGTTGGCTGTCTGTAATCACCCAGCAACTGTGGAGGCAGCAGCAGCAGCAGGAGCGAGGGTTGGTGGATGGATCACACACAGATGGGTTGTGAGACTCCCTTGGCCCTCGCCCCCCCTATCCCCCGCCCCCCCCAAGGTAAGAACGTCTTCATGAGGGCCAAGATTGCCGGGGAGCCCAAGCCCAAGGTCTGCTGGAAGCGCGGAGCTGGGAACGACGTGAAGGAGTTCGGAGAGCGATTTCGCGACCGATACGATGCCATCACGGGCGAGCACTCGCTCCAGGTGTCCACCTCACTCACCCGCAACGGCCACCTCCCCCACACCTCACCCGCACGACCACCTCACCTACATCTCACCCGCACGACCACCTCACCCACATCTCACCCGCACGGTCACCTCACCTGCACGCCCACCACCTCACCCACTCCTCACCTGCACGGACAACACCTCACCCACATCTCACCCGCACGGACAACACCTCAACCACACCTCACCCGCACGGACAACACCTCAACCACACCTCACCCGCACGGACAACACCTCAACCACACCTCACCCGCATGGAAAACACCTCAACCACACCTCACCCACACGGACAACACCTCAACCACACCTCACCCGCACGGAAAACACCTCAACCACACCTCACCAGCACGGCCTTGGCCTGACCCACTCCTCACCCGCATGACCACCACCTCACCCTCACCTCACCTTTACAGCCACCACCTCACCTACACCTCACCTGCACGGTCACCACCTCACCCACACCACGCCTGCATAGCCACCTCACCCACACTTCACCCACACAGTTACCTGACCCACACCCACCTGCACGGCCACCTCACTCACACCTCACCTGCACAGACAACACCTCACTCACCCTCAACCGCACGGCCACCACCTTACCCACACCTCACCCGCACGGCCACCTCATCCACATCTCACCCGACCCCTACGGCCACTACCTCACCCACCCCACACTTCAACTGCATGGCCGGGCGGTGCATGCTGCTGGTGGCCACCCACCACCCCCTCTGTGTGTGCCATCGTGCCGGGCTTCATAGATGCTGCTTCTCACTACCAACAGCACTTTCCCCACCAGTCTATGAAGGCTACATGGGGGACCTTTGTATATGTGTTGGGTACAGATCGAAAATGCCACCATGGACGACACGGACACGTACAAGTGCGTGGCCACCAACGCCTACGCAGAGGCAACCTGCACCTTCAGCCTGACCGTCATTGAGAGTAAGTGGGTGGGCGGGCGAGTCGATGGCTGGATGTGTGGATGCGTGTGTGGGTGTGTGGGCTGAGTGGGTTTGTTGAGTAGATACGTGGGTGAGTGGGCGGAAGGGTGAGTGGTGGTTGGGTGAGTAAATGAGTGAGTGGGTGGATGGGCGAGTGGAGTGGATTATTGGGTGCATTGGTGAGTGGGTGGGTGAGTGAGTGGATGGGTCGATGAGCGGGTGAGTCGGTGGGTGGGTGAGTGGGTGAATGGGTGGATAGTGGGTGGATGAGTGAATGAGTGAGTGGGTGGATGGGTGAGTAAGTGGGTCGATGAGTCTGTGAGTAGGTGGCTGGGTGAGTGAGTGGGTGGATGGGTGGGTAGTGGGTGGATGAGTGAATGAGTGAGTGGGTGGATTGGTGAGTAAGTAGGTCGATGAGTCTGTGAGTGTGTGGCTGGGTGGGTGAGTGGGTAGATAGGTGGGTGGTTGTGAGAAAGTCTTCAGGAGAGTATTCTACTCATCCCTCACCTCCTCACCCTTCATGTCCTCTCTGTGTGAACGTTTCAGGTCAGGAAAAAACAGTGGACTTCAAGTCGATGATGAAAAAAAGGTGAGGGTCAGGAACTCCAATCCCCAATACAAGGCGTCTACATCTATAATCTATATATGAGGGTCAACATCTATATATATTGATTTGAAGCTTTCGTGACTGCGGGAATCCATACTCTTTGGTTCTTTCGGTAAAGTCACGTTGGTATAAAATAAATCTATATATTTACAATCTGTATACGAGGGTCTACATCTATAGATCGATAAACTATCTACGATGGCCTACATCTATTATCATCCTCCTCCTCTATCCTCCTCCTCTATTCTCCTCCTCCTTAATCATCCTCCTCTATCCTCCTCCAGATCCAAGCTGCCGCCTCCACCTCCACCCAAGGAGGTGAAGGTCCTCACGGAGAAGGAGATCATGGAGCTGCTGATGAACACTGAGAAGAAGGACCTGGAGCGTGTGTGCTTCGAGCTGGGCATCACCGACTTCCGTGGCATGCTCAAGAAGCTCAAGCAGATGAAGAAGAAGCATGAGGAGGCGATAGAGGTGATGGTGGTGATAGTGATGATGGTGGTGGTGGTAATGGAGCAGTTGTGGAGTGGAGCGTTTCCCATAATTGAGCAGTGTGCTTATAAACAGCTCCGGTTTGACAGCAGAGGTCCCACGTCGAATCAGTCGGGCGGCATTTTCTTTTCACCGGCGGCGTAATGCTGTGTGCAGCTACCTGGTCTGTAACTCAGCACGAAACTTTGGATCTCTTCATCCACAGTCATGCCCTTCCTTCTCTATGCTTGTGAAACGTGGAGCCCTCTAATAGAACATCTGCGCTGGTTAGAAACATTCAGGCTGGCGTGTCTACGATCCATCCTGGGTTTAACCAGGCTAGATTGTGTGAGGAGCTCACAACTTCTTGAAAGATCTGGACATATTCCCATCAGTGAGCTCCTCTGGTAGGCAAGGCTGCGTTGGCTGGATCATGTAGCCCGCATGCCCAGCCACCGCATGCCTAAACAGCTTTTGTTCGGCCGGATCGAGGGGACTAAATGGGCACGACACGGGCTGGAGAAGAGATGGAGTGATGTGGTACAGGAGGATGTGGAGCTGTGTGGATTTGCCGGAGACTGGTACCAGCGGTGTCAAGATCGGCCTCTATGTAGGAGGCTCGTGAAGGATGCTGCTGCTGGGCAGTTGGAGGCAGTCGCCCTCCAACAACAATGGAGGGCGGAGGATTGACGCTCACAACAACGAGCTAAGCACCGGGTGGCTAAAGCACATCCAGTTGGCACAGTAGGGGGCATAGGTGGTGCATCAACCAGTCATCTCAAGTCAGTCGATCCGTGGCACCTGGATCTGCCCCATGGCCTCCTGTCAGCGGGAATTCGACATTTCACGTGGCCTCAAGGTGCACATAGCCTTGCACAAGCGTCGTGGTGAAGTCACCGCCACTTAGTGGCGAAATGCGTTTTTTGTTGTATGTGCGTCTCTGTGTTCGCGTGTGTGCGCGCGTGAGCGGTAGTGTAGCGGTTAGCGTGCTGCGCTACGAACCTGGCGAACCGGGTTCGATTCTCGTTCACGGTCAACAGCAGTGACGATTATCTGAACCGGTCCTGGGCCTCCCCTAGGTCGACTCGGCCTCAAATGAGTACCTGGTGCAATGTGTAAACATCGCCACTGGGGAGACAAAGGCGGCCGGGCGTGGTGTTGGCCACCCACCCCCTCGTGTGCCGTGCTGGCCTTTATAGGTGCTCGCTAACAGCACTTCCCCGACAGTCTGTTAAGGTTATACGGGGGATCTATGTCTTTGTGCGCGTGTAATTGCAGACGGTGACACTGCTCAAGGACATGGTGGACGTGGTGGTGAAGACGGGCGAGAAGGCCATCTTCGAGGTCCACCTCGAATTCAAGGACCCCAACCACCAGCGCGTCCGCTGGTTCAAGGTCAGTTCGCATCCCAGATCGAGAGGTCGAGCCAGACGTCACACCGGTTACACCTTGAATCGGCGCGCCCTCTCTCTCTCCCCCACCACTCCCCCCTTCACCCATCGCCCCCCATCATCCCTCCCCCCCATCTACCGCTCCTCTATTTTTCCCCCATCTCACCCTCCCTCTCTCTCACCTTCCTCCCCCTTCTCTACTCTCCCCATATCCTTCCCATCTCCCCCAAATCTCCCCTCCATCGCCCCCATCTCCCCCCCATATGTTTCCCCTATTTCCCTCATATTTTCCCTCCCTCTTCTCTATCCAATCTCTCCCCCATCTCCCCCCATCTCTCCCCCCATCTCTCCCNATCTCCCCCATCTCTCTGCCATCTCTCCCCATCTCTCCCCCATCTCCCCTCATCTCTCCCTCATCTCCCCCATCTCTCCCCATCTCCACTCCATCTCCCACATCTCCCTCATCTCCATCATCTCCCCCGATCTCCCCCATCTCCCGCTCATCTCTTCCCCATCTCCCCCACATCGCTCCTCCATCTCACCCCCATCTCCACCATCTCCCCCCCATCGCTCCCTCATCGCTCCCCATCTCACCCCCATCTCCACCATCTCCCCCATCTCCCCCCCATCTCCCCCATTTCTCCCCCATCTCCCCAAATCTTCCCCACATCCTCCCCATCTCCCCCACTTCTTCCCCATATCCTCCCCTCTCTCTCTCTTTTCTCCCTTATCACTCCAATCACCCCCGCCCCCACCCCAATTTTCCTCATCTCTCCCTTCATCTCCCTCATCTCTCCTCCCCGTCCCCCCTTCTCTCTCCACCCCCCCGCCCCCGTCTACCCGCCATCTTTCCTTGGTGGTGGTGCACCAGAACAAGGAGCTGCTGATGACGGCCGCGAGTGCGGGGAAGTATGAGCACAAGCAGTTCTCCAGCAAGCACACGCTGGTGATCGCCAACGCCGACCTCAGCGACCAGGCCGCCTACTCGGTGGAGGCCAACGAGAAGACGTGGACCGCCAACCTGAAAGTGATCGGTAAGGACGAGGGTGGAGGGTGCTGGAGGAGGTGGTGGTGGAGGAGGTGGGAGAGGTGATGGTAGAGGTGGTGGTGGAGGCAGGGGAGGTGATGGTGGAGGTGATGGTGGAGGAGGTGGAGGACAGGGGAAAGGAGGAGATGGTGGAGGAGGTAGAAGAGGTGGTGGTGGAGGTGGTGGAGAAGGAGGTGGTGGAGGAGGAGGTGGAGGACAGGGGAGAGAAGGAGGTGGTGGAGGAGGTGGTGGAGGTGGTGGTGGAGGAGGTGGTGTTGGAGGCAGGGGAGGTGATGGAGGAGGAGGTGGTGGAGGAGGTGGTGGTGGAGGAGGTGGGGGAGGTGATGGTGGACAGGGGAGAGGAGGGATGAGGAGGAAGGAGGGAGGAGGAGATCTCAAAGTGATCCGTGAAAAGGTGGAAGAGGTGGGGGAGGAGATGGTGGAGGAGGAAGAAGAAAAGAAGGTTGAGAGGGGAGAGGAGAAGGAGCAGGGTGGAGGAGTGAGAACCCTTCTCCCCCTTCCCTCGGCCCCTCCCCCACCCCTCCCTCACCACCACCCCCACTGCCCGTCCGTGCTCCAGATGACCCGTGCCGCATCCTGTCCAACCTGCGTCCGGCGCACTGCAAGGAGAAGACGATCGCCATGTTCGAGGTGGCGCTCTCCAAGAGCCAGGGCGACCTCAAGTGGACCTTCAACGGCATGCCAATCAAGCGCAGCGACAAGGTCAGCGCTCCGGGGCTGGCCGTCGAACAAAGATGGTCGCCTGCATTGCGCGTTTTCAGATGCTATATACACTACACTATACACTACACTATACACTAGTATACACTACACTATACACTAGTATACACTACACTCTACACTACTATACACTACACTCTACACTACAATACTATGCAGTACACTACACATCACACTACTATACACTACATGACGATACACTTCTATACACTACATGACTATACACTGCTATACACTACACTATACACTACTATATACTACACTATAAACTTATTTCCACTACACTATACACTACTATACACTACACTCTACACTACTATACACTACACTATACACTACTATATATTACACTACACACTAATATACACTACACTATACACTACTATACACTATACTATACACAATACTATGCAGTACACTACACATCACACTACTATACACTACATGACTATACACTACTATACACTACACTATACACTACATGACTATACACTACTATACACTACACTATACACTACATGGCTATACACAACACTACTATACACTGCACTATACACTACACAGCGCTATACACTACACCTTTGGCTCGCCATCGAACAAAGATGGTCACTGCATCACGCGGCACTTTCGGATGCGCTTCTGCAGCCGTCTGGAACGCTCTTCCCTTCCGATAGATTGACAAACTAATTTCTGTAGAACTGCTCCTCGTTGTTGTGAGTTGTCCTTCCTCACCCCCACACCTCCGATTAGCGTGATTGGCTCCGTACGGTGCGAAAGAAGTTCAACGTACACACACACACGCGCGCGATAAGACAGACAGCCATCTCGTAGTCACGTCGCACGGACGGCTCTTGAAATTTCGAGGTTGTCGCGGTAGCCACTTATTTATTTATTTAATGAATCTAACCGCTAATTCTAAACCGAACGGATCTTTCCGTTTGGGGGGTTGTTGTTGTTGTTTGCCTTTCTGCCGACCGCCTGACCGCCCGGGGCCCCCCACGAAGATGGAGATCGTGTCTCGAGACGGGGGCAAAATCCACCAGCTGATCATCAAGGACGCGCGGCTTAGCGACAAGGGCACCTACGGAGTCTGCATCGGCGACCAGACCTCGTCGGCCGAGCTCATCGTCGATAGTGCGTGGACGGAGGGGGGGGGCGACGGGGGGAGGGAGGGATGGCGGGGGTAGGATGATTGTGGGAGGGGGGGTGGTGATGGTGCGGGAGTAGAGCTGTATATTTGGAGTCTACGTCTCTCTCATTATCATCACGGTGACTAGGAGATGTTAACTAGCTCGCCTGATATGCAGGAGGTCGTGGGTTCGATCCCGACCCTGACGATGCCTGCTGCTCTATATTTGGAGTCTGCGGTATTTCTCTCCCCGTGGTCGCGTGGATTCAACGTCACGCGTTTTGGAGTAATTGGCTCCTGCTATTAATCTCCACGTGATGATGATGATGATGAGGATAAGCCACTTGGTTGAGCAGCTATCATTTGTGATAGCCAGTGTCGCTTCTGAAAAAAGCAGCTACATAGCTCAAGAGGGCCTTTCACTGGTAAGATAAATATAAAATAGCTTAGAGATAAAATTATATCAACCACACGGACACCACGGGCAGAGTACCTACCAAGGCCGTAATTATAATATATCTTGGGGGGGGTCGGGGCCGGCCACACCACCACCCCCATCATCACCGCGCTACCCAAAGTTTTGGCACCGCTCATGACCCACGTTTCTCTCCCCTCCCACACCTCCACACCCCGGACTCGACCACCGCTGCTTCACAGAGGAGCCGATCAAGTTCTCGAGCAACCTGAAGACGGTGCGCGTGAAGGAGAAGAGCGGCGCTCGTCTCGAGTGCGAGATCACCACCAAGGACGTCACCGTGAGGTGACGCCTCGGGACAACCCCTCCTGCTGCTACTGGGGGTGGTGATGGTGGTGCTCGTGGGGGTGGTGGTGTGGTGAGGGTGGTGTGGTGATGGTGGGGGTGGTGGTGATTGGTGGTTGTGATGGTGGGGGTGGTGGTGATAGTGGTTGTGATGCTGGTGATGTTGCTGATGCTGGTGAAGGTTGGGGTGGTGGTGATGGCGGTTGTGATGGTGGGGGTGCTGGAGATGTTGCTGGTGATGGTTGGGGTGGGGTGGTGTAGAAGTGGTGGTGATGATGGTGGTGGTTGTGCTGGTTGTGGTGCTAGTGGTGGTGGAGCTGGTAATGTTGCTGGTGCTGGTGGTAGTGGGGAGCGGGAGTGTAGCGGTAAGCGCTACGCTGTGCTATAAACCCGGCGACCCGTGTTCGATTCCCGCTCACAGTTCCTGCTCACGGTCGACACCAGTGACCATTATCTGAACCGGTTCTGTGCCTCCCCTAGATCGACTGAGCCTCAAATGAGTACCTGGTGTGGTGTATAAACATCGCCACTGGGATAACAAAGGCGGTCGGGCGTGGTGCTGGCCACCCACTCCCTGTGTGCCGTGCCGGCCTTCATAGCTGCACCTGCCCCAATAGCCTGTGCAGGGTTTATGGGGGATCTTTATCTTTGGTGTTGATGGTGGTGGTTTTGGTGCTGGTAGTGGCGGTGCTGATGGTAGTGGTGGTTGTGTGGTAGTAGTGTTGGTAGCTGTTGATGGCATCAAAGGATGAGACCACGTTGACCCTCTTAATCTTCTCCCCCGATCACTCACTCCACTCACAAGCCACCCCCTCACCGTCTCCCATCTGCCCGACCACCCACAGCCAAGCAGAAAGGTCACCCGTGTAGGCTTGGACAGACGATTGGGGCAAGTGGTGGTCGTTAGCGGGATTTGAACTCGGGTCAACAGGTTTGTAGCGCAGGGCGCTGACCGCTCACCTCTCAACTAACCACCCCTCCCCTCCTCTTCTTCCTCCCAACCCTCCACCACATCCATCACCACCACCTTTACTACCTCCACCACAATCACCTCCCCACGACCACCTCCACCACCACCTCCACCACCATCACCACTACCACCACCACCTCCACCACCACCACTACCTCCACCACAATCACCTCCACCACGACCACCTCCACCACCACCACCTCCACCATCACCACTACCTCCACCACCTCCGCCACCACTACCTCCACCACAATCACCTCCACCACGACCACCTCCACCACCACCATCTCCACCATCACCACCACCACCACCTCCACCACCACTACCTCCACCACATCAACCACCACCACCTCCACCACCTCCACCATCACCATGACCTCCACCATCACCACTACCTCCACCACCACCACCACTACCTCCACCACAATCACCTCCACCACGACCACCTCCACCACCTCCACCATCACCACTACCTCCACCACCTCCACCACCACCACCACCTCCACCACAATCACCTCCACCACCACCACCATCACCACGACCTCCACCATCACCACTACCTCCACCACCACCACCTCCAACACCACTACCTCCACCACAATCACCTCCACCACCTCCACAATCACCACTACCTCCACCACCACCTCCACCATCACCACTACCTCCACCACGACCACCTTCACAACCACCACCACCTTCACAACCACCACCACCGGACAGGTGGCTTAAGAACGGGCAGCCCATCCCGCAGCACCTGCTGGACAGCGGCAAGGTCAAGGTGGTGTCGAGCGGCAAGCACCAGGAGCTGGTGATCGAGGACGCCACGTTGGAGGACGCGGGCCAGTACTCCATTGTGGTGGTGCAGGAGGGTGACACCAAGGAGTACGTGTCCGCCGCTGACGTTCACGTCGAAGGTGAGCTGGCACTGGGGTGGGGGGGCTGAGGCATGTGCCCCCCCTCCCTCAACCCTGATACAATGCTTTTTTTAACCAAGTGTAAGGCCCACTGAGAAAAGCCATACGTGTGTGTGTTGGTGCTCGCTAACAGCACCTGCTCATCCTCCTCCTTTTCCCCCCCCCTCCTCCACCTCCTCATCCCCCCCTTCTCCCCCCACCTCCTCCGCACCCCCCGCCCTTCCAGCCAACCTCCTCCGCCCCCTACTTCTCTCCCCAAAATCCACTTCCCCCTCCTGCACCCCTCCTCCTCCCCGTCCTCCCCCCTCCCCATCCCCTCCTCCCACCCTCCTCTTCTTCCACTCCCTCCACCTCCACCTCCTCCCGCCCCCTCTTCATCCCCCCTCCTCCTCCCTCCCCCTCCTCCTCCTCTCCTCTTCCTCGTTCTCCTCCTCCCTCTTCCACCTACTCCCCCTCCCCCATATGGGGGGTCTTTGTCTTTTCTTTTGGGGGGGGGGCTTGTAGTTAGCGCACCGCTCTACGACCCGGTCCTGAGCCTCCCCTAGGTCGACTCAGCCACAGATTAGTACCTGGTGTGGTGTGCGGGGAGACAAAGGCGGTCGGGATTCATTCACCTGGCCTGGCACAGGCGCCGTGGTGACGTTAAAGTCACTTAGCGGCGAATGGCGTGGCGCTGCGCTGCGAACCCGGTACAGACCTGAGTTTTATTCGCCAGCTCACGGCCACGACCAATCCCAGTGACAGATGATCTGAACCGGTCCCTAGGTATCCCCTAGGTCGACTCAGCCGCAAATGAGTACCTGGTGCTGTATGTAGTAAACATCGCCACTCGGGAGACAAAGGCGGCCGGGTGTGGTGCTGGCCACCCACCCCCTCGTGTGCCACAGTGCCGGTAGCCTTCATAGGTGCTGCTCACTAAGACTACTTGCCCCAACTGTCTTGTAAGGCTATACGGGGGATCTTTGGTGGGTAAGCGGTGGGTAAATAATTGAGTGAGGTGATGAGTGAGTGAGTTAAAGTTTCAAGTGGATATTACACAGCGAGTGGGTCTCTATGTGAGCCTGGATTTTTAACTGAGTCTGTGGATCTCTGTGTGAGTCCCATGAGTCTCTATGTGAGTCTGTAATTCTCTGTGTGAGTCTGTGGGTCTATGTGTGAGTCTCTGGTCTCTATGTGAGTATGTGGGTCTCTATGTGGGTCTGTGGGTCTATGTGTGAGTCTCTGGATCTGAGTCTCTGGGTCTCTGTGTGTGTATATGTGTCGCTGTGTGAGTCTGTGGGTCTCTACGTGAGTCTGTGGGTCTCTGTGTGAGTCTCTGGGTCTCTGTGTGAGTCTGTGGGTCTCTGCGTGAGTCTGTGGGTCTCTGTGTGAGTCTCTGGGTGTCTATGTGAGTATGTGGGTCACTGTATGAGTTCGTGGATCTCTGTGTGAGTCTGTGGGTCTATGTGTAAGTCTGTGGGTCTCCGCGTGAGTCTGTGGATCTGTCTGAGTCTCAGGGTCTCTGTGTGTGTATATGTGTCTCTGTGTGAGTCTGTGGGTCCCTCCGCGAGTTTGTGGGTCTCCGCGTGAGTCTGCGTGTCTCTACCTTGCCCCCGTCGATCTGTCGAACCTACAACGGAGGACTTGTGTCCGTGCCTGCGTGCGCGTGCATGCAGAGCGCATGGCCACGCTGCAGAGTGGCCTGTCCGACCAAGAGGTTCGCACCGGGCAGCCCTCCGAGTTCACCGTCGTGCTGGACGATGAGAAGGTGGAGGGTACCTGGAGGTGCGACGGCAAAGTGGTGAGTGTGGCCACCGGGGAAGGTTGCATTGCCACGGTGACCATTGTTATAATCATCGCCGCGGTCATCGTCATCATCATCACCACGGTTACCGTCATCATCATTGCCATGGACACCGTCATCATCACCATCCCCACCGTCATCACCATCACCACCATTATCACCATCAGCACCATCATCGCCATCATCGCCACCATCACCAACATCGCCATCATCATCACCATCATCATCGTCACCATTATCAACATTATTGCCACCATCACCACGATCGCCACCATCATCGCCACCATCGTCACCATCATCGCCATCATCATCGCCATCATCATCATCACCATCAGCACCATCATCGTCATCACCATCGTCATCACCATCGTCATAATCGTCGTCGCCATCATCACCATCATCACCATCAGCACCATCATCGCCATCATCGTCATCACCATCGACATAATCGTCGTCGTCAACAACAACAGTATCACCATCAGCACCATCATGGCCATCATCGTCATCACCATCGTCATAATCGTCGTCGTCAACAACAACAGTATCACCATCAGCACCATCATCGCCATCATCACCATCGTCATAATCGTCGTCGTCAACAACAACAGTATCACCATCAGCACCATCATCGCCATCATCGTCATCACCATCGTCATAATCGTCGTCGTCAACAACAACAGTATCAGCAAGTTGCAGAACTATCCAGAGCATAATCACCACCCTGCTGGACCACCCCACCCCTGCCCCCCTCTCCCCCGGTAGATCGAGCAGGATGACAACGTGAAGATCGTCAAGCAGGGAGCGGTGCACAAGATCACCATCAAGAACACGCAGGACAAGAACATGGGCCGCTACACCTTTACTGCCAAGGGGGTCAAGACGGAGGGAAACCTCAACGTGGCCGGTATGGGAGAGGGGCTGGAGGGGGGGGGGCTATTGCTCGTAAGGGGGCCTATAGCCCGCAGCGTAACAATGAGACAATGCTGCTCCTGAGTTACAAGACGCTCTGTGGGTTAACCCGACAACAACGACATGGCAGGAACTCCTCCCTGTTCATATCTCTCTCCATCCTCCAACCTCTTCCACCTCCACTCCCTTCCCCTTCTTCCCTCCACCCTCCTCCACCTCATCCACCGTCCCCCTTCTCCCCTTCTCGCTCCTCCACCCCCACCCGGCCTCCTCCACCTCCTCCTCCTCACTCATCATCCTCAAACTTTCTCCCTCCCCTTCTTTCCCTCCCCCTCCCACCTCCCCACGCGTCCACCTGCCTTCCCCTCTCCTCCCCACCTCTTCCTCTCTCCCCTACCGTCACCCCTGTTTATATCTCCCTCCTTCAACCTCCTCGCCCTCCCCCTTCTTCCCCTCCTCCCTACTCCCTCCTTCCTCCTCCTCCTCGCTCCTCCATCTCCTCCCACATCCCCACGTGTTCTCCCACCTTCCCCCGTCCCCCCCCCACCCACCCCAGACCCACCCGAGATCGACGCGGACCTGCTGGAGCGCCTGATGCGTGAGCCCATCACGGTGCGTGCGGGCCAGACGGCGCTCATTGACATCCCGTTCACGGGCAAGCCGGTGCCCAAGATCACGTGGCTCAAGGACGGCCTGGAGGTGGAGGAGGACGCCCGCACCACGCTCCACCGCACCTCCTCGCAGACCTCCTTCTGCCGCGCCAACTGTCAGCGCGAGGACAGCGGCGTGGTGACGCTGCGACTCAAGAGCCCCTGCGGCTCGGTCAGCGTGGACATGCAGCTCAACGTCATCGGTGAGATAATTGGTTTTTTACCCTTCTATCTGGCAACAAAACTGACACCTTTTTTACAAGGAGTCATGTTTGCATAGACCACAATACCTGCAGTCATAATGCAAACAATAAACATAACTCTGATAATGTGCACTGTCCTTGAAGTTGATTGGTCCACACCTGAGACAGCTTTCCTTGAGCCTAGTCTCACATGGGTTGGACCAGATGACGCCACCACCTCCACCACGACCACCTCTACCCCAAGGACAGTGCACATTATCAGAGTTATGTTTTTTGTTTGCATTATGACTGCAGGTATTGTGGTCTATGCAAACATGACTCCTTGTAAAAAAAAAGTGTCAGTTTTGTTGCCAGATAGAAGGGTAAAAAACCAATTATCATATTTTTTACTGGCAAATGAGGTTCCAATGGTGTCATCGGTGAGATCGAGGGACGCAGTCGCGACACTCACTGGGGTGGAGGTGGTCGTGGTGGAGGTGGTGGTGGAGGAGGAGGTAATGGTGGTGGAGGTTTTAGGTAATGGTGGTAGTGGTGGAGATGGTGAAGGTTGTGGTTACGTTGCTGCTGGTGCTGATTATGGTGATGGTGGTAGTGTAGGAGGTGGTGGTGGTGGAGGTGGTGGTTATGGTGGTGGTCAGTCAGCAAACCCATGGCACCTGCTTAGTCTGGCCATAGACCTCCTGTTAGCGAGCCTTAAACACTCCACGTGGCATCAAAGTGCACCTGGCCTGGCATAGGCGCCGTGGTGATGTCACCGTCACTTTGTGGCGAATAGCGGGTGTTGGTATTGGTGGTTATGGTGCTGGTGGTGGTTACGGTGGTGGTGCTGGAGGGGGTTGTCAATGAACTGCCATTGCTTAATAAACAACTTAGAGTGGGCGACCACGGAACGGAGCGGGGGCGCTCCTCCACACTTCCTCCGCTCCTCCTCCGTTACTACTCCGCTAATCCTCCACTCCTCCTCCGCATGATAAGCCACTTCGTTGAGCTATTAATTGTGTCGCTTTTGAAAAAGAGCTACACAGTTTAGTAGTGGGGGCTTAATAATTTTATAGTTTAACAGTTTTCATTGTTTATAGTTGTTTATAGTTTGTATAGTTCATGGTTTTTTATAGTTAATAGATGTATTGTTTAATATGATTTATAGTTTAATTGTGTTATAGTTTAACTTTATATTTTTTTTTTTATTAAAAAAAAAATTTTATTACTTTTATGGTTTCATATCTTTTATCGTTTGATAGTTTTAAATTTTGTTCTATAGTTTATAGTTTTTTATATTTCATTGATTTTAATAGTTTTATGGTTATATAGTTTTTCTAGTTCGTAGTTTTTCTAGTTTAATAGTTATAATTTTATAGCTTTTTTCGTTTTATATCTTTATAGTTTTTATAGTTTATAGTTTTTTATGTTTTATAGTTTTTACAGTTTTTGGTAATAGCTATTATAGTTAATCTTTTTATAGTTTAATAATTTTTTTATTATAGCTTTAATCGTTTTATCGTTTTTATAGTTAATAGTTTTTATAGATGATAGTTTGTATAGTTTATGTTTTTTTTATAGTTTACAGTTCGTAGTTTTTTATATTTTCATAGTTTTTACGGCTTCGTTGTTTTTACAGTTTAATATTTTATTTGTATCTGTCGGCGGCTGCGGCGACAGACGTGCCCAAGCCTCCGCAGGGCCCCGTGGAGTTCACTGAGCGGACGGGCCAGTGCGTGACCATGAAGTGGAAGGCACCCAAGGACAACGGCGGGCGGCCGGTTACCAGCTTCGTGGTGGAGAGGCGCCAGGTCGGTCGTTCCTCCTGGATAAAGGTGGGCGAGGTGGACAGCAGCGAGACCTCCTTCTCCTACGACAAGGTGGAGGAGGGCAAGCAGTACCAGTTTCGCATCCGCGCCGTCAACACGGAGGGGGTGAGCGAGGCGCTGGAGTCCGCCGAGGTCTACGCCGGGGAGCCCTACGGTGAGACGGGGTGGGGGGGGGGGGTGATGGCCGATGGAGGCCTGGCATACGTCGTCGGAAATGTCAGCGGTGCGCCAAGAATGACCGTCTCCACCACCAATGCTTTCATCAGCGGCACCACCACCGCCTTCATCAATATCAGCAGCACCACGAACGACTGTAACCATCACCACCACTACCAAAGCCTTCATCAGCACCACCATCACCACCTACATAAATATCAATAGTACCACAATCATCAACAACAACAACAACCACCGCCATTCACAACTAAGTGGTGGTGACGTCACCATGGCGCTTGTGCCACGCTATGTGCACGTTAAGGCTATGTGAAGTGTTGAACGCCCGCTGGCAGGAGATCACGGGACAAACCCAGGTGCCACAGGTCGACTGACTGAAATAACTGGCCAATATACCACCTGTGCCTACTACTGTGTCAACCACAATCATCACCACCATCACCACCTTCATCAAAAACACCACCACCATCATAATCATCACCACCACTGCCACCATCTTCAACACATTCACCATCACCACGAAGCTGTTGTCCCACACCTTTGGGTCTTCACTGCTGTGCGTTAAACCTCCCCCACCCCCTCCTCAGTACCCCCGGGGTCCCCCTCTGCTCCCGTCGTGAGCAACGTCACCAAGAGCTCGGTGACACTCAGCTGGCAGCCTCCGCAGAGCGACGGCGGGTCGGCCATCTTGGGATACATGGTGGAGCGCAGGAAGAAGGGCAGCTCCCTTTGGGTGCCCGTCAACACGCAGCTCGTGCAGGGTACACCGAGTGGCGAGGGGGACACGCGGGGAGACACACGGGGACACACACGAAGACACCGGGGACAAGGAGAGACACACGGGGACATGCGGGGTGACATGTGGGGAGACGCGGGGACATGCGGGGTTGACACGTGTGGAGACGCGGGGGGACATGCGGGGGGACGTGGAGACACGCGGGAACACGCGGGGAGATGCACGGGGACACGCGGAGACACGTGGGGCACGCGGAGACACAGAAAAACACACGGGAGACACGGGAGACACACGGAGACATGGGGACAAGGGGAGACAGACCGGGACAGGCGGGGGGACACGCAGGGGGACATGCGGGGAGACACATGGGGACACGGGAGGACATTCGGGGAGACACAGAATACGTGGAGACACAGGGTGACAGAGACACAGACACAGGGTTACAGAGACCTGGAGACGCGGTCTGGCTGTTTGTGCCTGTCTGTGTGTAACACAGAGTGGGGAGCGGTGGCGCAGAGGTTAGAACGCCGTGCGACTAACCAGGCATAGACCCGCTTTAAGGAGGTGCTCGCGAACAGGGCTTGCCTCGACGGTAGTGTTGAGGCTACACGGGGGACCTTTGTGTGTTGTTGTGCAGGGACGGAGGTGGAGGCCGGGAAGCTGGCGGAGGATGTGGAATACGAGTTCCAGGTGACGGCCGTCAACGCGGCCGGGCCAGGGACGCCCAGCAGCACCTCGATACCTGTGCTGGCACGCGACCCAATCTGTGAGCACATGCCCACCCACCTGCTCGGTCACCCACCAAACGACCCATTGACTCACTCACTCACCCATTCACCCACTCACCGACCCATCCACCCACTCACCCACCCTATCACCCACTCATCCATCCACCCACGCACCCACTCACTCTAGATTTGAAGCTTTCGTGACTGCAAGGATTCATACTCTGTCTTTTTCGGTAAAGTCACGTCGGTAAAAAATTAAAAAAAATTAAAACTAAATTAAATCACGCCCGAAGCGTGAACCACTCACCGATCCATCCACCCACCGGCTCACCTACCTGCTCACACACCCACTCACCCACCCACTCACCCACCTACACACCGACTCACTCACCCATTCACACACTCACCAACCCATCCACTCTTTCACCTACCCACTCACCCAATCACCCATTTACCGACCCATTCATCCACTCATCAACTTGCTCACCCACCTGCTCACCCACCCATCCATTCACCCACTCACCGACCCATCCACTCAATGACTTGAATATTCACCCACTTACTCCACCACCGACCCATCCACCCACCCACTCACTCGCCCACCCCACTCAGTCAGCCCATCCACTCACTCGACCCCTCCAACTGTCACCCCTCCGTCCCCGGCAGACCCTCCGGGCAAGCTGGAGGACCTGTGGGTGACCGAGACGACCTACTCCAGCGTCTCGCTCGCGTGGAAGCCCCCGCTGGCCGACAGCAACAGTGGCAGTGGCGGCAACAGCGAGGCACAGGGCTACGTGGTGGAGATGCGCTCCGAGGATAGCGGGGAGTGGGTGCGCTGCAGCAAGGAGCTGGTGACTGGCACGCGTTTCACGGCCACGGGTCTGCGCGAGAAGGGCCGCTACTTCTTCCGTGTCAGGGCCGTGAACGAAGCCGGCGTCGGTGAGGCGAGGGAGCTGGACAAGTACGTGGTGGCCATGCCACCACCTGGTGAGACAACGACACATTTAAGGGCGTTTTTATCGGCAAATAAAAAAACATACTATATTATACTCTTTGGTTTTTTCGGTGAAGTCACGTACTGTATCAAGTAATTTTGCTGTGACGGTGCCACCTGAAGACGGAAGCTTGTGTTGCCTCCGAAACGTCCTGATTTAATTTATTTTTTTTTTTTTCACCTACGTGACTTTACCGAAAAAAACAAAGAGTATGGACCCTTGCAATCACGAAAACTTCAAATCTAGAAATACTATATTATACTAATATATTATAATAATATTATAATTATCTTACCTATAAAAGTAATTTTTTGACTGTGTGTGTGGATGCCTATCCTTGTAACGCGTTTAACTGATAAACTGTTGGGTTTACATATAAACAAAGTACACAGATACAAACTTTACACGCTTTCTTCTCACAGCGCAGTGGCTCTGACTTTGACATTTCGTTTGTCGGAGCGATCCTCCGCCAGCTGTAATGAGGCCTCACGTCAACGCTGGGAGTGTGTGTGTTGAGTGTGTGTACGCACGCGTGTGTGTGTGTATTAGTGTGTGTGTCTGTCAGGAGCAGAACTGTAGCGGTTAGCGCTTCGCTACGAACTCGGCGACCCGAGTTCGATTCCCCCTCAAGCCGAACCCCAGTGACTATTGGCTAATCCGCTCCTGGGCCTCCCCGAAGTCGACTCAGCCTAAAATGAGTACCTAGTGCGGTGCGTAAACATCGCCACTGGGGAGACAAAGGCGGTCGGCCATGGTGTTGGCCACCCACCCCCTCGTGTGCCGTTCGGGCCGTCAGATGTGCTGCTCGCGAACAGAACTTGCCCCGACAGTCTGTTAAAGGCTATACGGGGGATTTTGTCTTTGTGTACGCGTGTGAAAGTCAGTGTGTGTGTATGTCTTCAGAACAGACCCCCTTCGTAAATTGGGGACTGCTCAAATTCTCGCGGAAGTTCCACGGGTTCCTGCTCGTTTCTAAAAAACAATTGTTTTGTTGATTTTTCTATGTTACCCCGTTATTTATATTACCTATATTTTAGCAAAGAAAGTTTGACCTCAAAACAAATCACTTTCGTTCGAAGAACTAATTTATTTTAAAGCGTTATATATTCATATTTCTTTAATAATATGTTCTTATTAAATCTACTTTGGACAACTGTGTGGTGGCAATATCGACCCACCGATGACAATGGCTACGACTTTGATGAAATCGAAAATATTTAATTCAACGTTGATATTGCATTCATTTATTATTTTCCCCTTGTATTTGCCACGTTTGTTCGTAATTTATTTTACCTTTTAACAAAATAGTTTAACCTTAGAAATACATATTTTTACACGTATATTTAAATTAAATTTTAACGCTTTGTACATATAGTTTATACTATGGGAACCTCATTTGCCAGTAAAAATATGATAATTGGTTGTTTACCCTTCTATCTGGCAACAAAACTGACACCTTTTTACAAGGAGCCATGTTTGCATAGACCGCAATACCTGCAGTCATAATACAAACAAAAGACATAACTCTGATAATGTGCACTGTCCTTGAAGTTGATTGGTCCACACCCGAGACAGCTTTCCTTGAGCCTAGTCTCACATGGGTTGGACCAGATGACGCCAAAAGGCGCACAACTCAAAGACAATGCACCATCAGAGTATGAGAGCTCGGGGCAAGCATCTACACTATGGGAACCTCATTTGCCAGTAAAAATATGATAATTGGTTGTTTACCCTTCTATCTGGCAACAAAACTGACACCTTTTTACAAGGAGTCATGTTTGCATAGACCGCAATACCTGCAGTCATAATACAAACAAAAGACATAACTCTGATAATGTGCACTGTCCTTGAAGTTGATTGGTCCACACCCGAGACAGCTTTCCTTGAGCCTAGTCTCACATGGGTTGGACCAGATGACGCCAAAAGGCGCACAACTTGTTTGTATTATGACTGCAGGTATTGCGGTCTATGCAAACATGACTCCTTGTAAAAAGGTGTCAGTTTTGTTGCCAGATAGAAGGGTAAACAACCAATTATCATATAGTTTATGTTTTAATTATTGTCTTGCCATGTTAACTTGTCACGTATATAGATTACATTTCGCCTATATTTTACTTGTATAAATATGTATTTGCTTTATTTTTGGGGGCAGTTTTAAACTTCCTGTGGACAACTGCGTGCTCGCAATGCCGCCTCCCCTCCCCCGTGAGACACCAACATCAACAATTACTATTATTTATATTTGTTTATTTCATTACACTTGCAAAATTGCCACGCTAACATATTCTTATCTTCCTAAATTTTTACAAAAAGAAGTTTAACCTTAAAACAAACTATATCTTTTTTATCTATGTATTCATTTCAATACTTTTCACCCCCTGAGACTACTTTTATTAACATCTAAATAAAAATTTTATTAGCTTCTGTTCTATATATATGAAGAAAGTTTAAATGTTTTGACATGGGAGTAAAGTGGGAGCTGAGCTCTTGAACACAGCTCTGGGTTTACAGGTCGATCTATGTTCCCACCCTCACCTATGATGGCCATGAGCTTTGCGTAACGACCGAAAGGATGAGATCGCGGGTACAAGGGGCCAAAATTAGGTTTCATCTTCTTGGTTCTTTCGGTAAAGTCACGTAGAATGTAAATAATAAAATAATAAAAAACATAAATAAAAACGTTATATTATTTCCATTCTACGTAACTTTACCGAAAGAACCAAGAAGATGAATCCCTGCAGTCACGAAAGCTTTAAATTAAAAATTAGGTTTCTTCGCAGAATTGCCGGGCTCACTCTCCGTGATCGGGTGAGGAGCTCGGTAATCCGGGAGAGCCTCAGAGTCGAGTCACTGCTCTGCCTCCGGATCGAGAGGAGCCAGTTGAGGTGGATCGGGCACCTGGTCAGGATGCTCCCAGTAGATTTCCCCTGGAATCTACCGGGCACTTCCCACTGGGCAATGACCCCAGGATATGCTGGCAGGACTACGTCCCTCGACTGGCCTGGGAACGCCTGGGAATTTCCCAGGAAGAGCTAGAGTCTGTGTATAGCAGAGGTGTGGACTCGAGTCATGTGACTTGGACTCGAGTCAGACTCGAGTCATGAATTTGATGACTTCAGACTCGACTTGGACTTGCATAACAATGACTTTGTCCCACCTCTGAGGTGTGGACTCGAGTCATGTGACTTGGACTCGAGTCAGACTCGAGTCATGAATTTGATGACTTCAGACTCGACTTGGACTTGCATAACAATGACTTTGTCCCACCTCTGGTGTATAGTAGTGTATAGTAGTATATAGTGTAGTAGTATATAGTAGTGTATAGTGTAGTAGTATATAGAGTAGTAGTGTATAGCAATGTATAGTGTCGAGTAATGTATAGTGTAGTAGTGTATAATGTATAATAGTGTAGTAGTGTATAGTTATGTATAGTAGTGTACAGTAGTGCATATTGTAGCAGTGTATACTAATGTATAGTAGAGTAGTGTATAGTGTATAGTAATGTACTGCTGGAGTCTGTCGCCAGGGAAAGGGAGGTCTGGACCGCCCTACTCAAAACGTTGCCACCGCGATCCTAAATAGGACAAGCGGACTGAGAAATGAAACGAAACGGAAATGAAAGACATGTCAAATTGTGAGAGAGGTGACCGGTGGTTATCCGTGGCGCTTTGCCTCGGTGCTGATAACTCTCCACCACCCACCCGCCCCCCGCTACCCTCCCTCCCAGCCGCTCCCAGGTTCCACCTGACCTCGCGCCACCAGAGCTACGTCTTCCTCAAGGCCGGCGAGACCCTGCGGCTGGCAGTCCGCTTCTCGGTACGCACCACCGCTCCCTTCAATCGATCGATCGCTCGCTCGCCCGTTGGTTGCAGCGACAGGGCACTCAGCTCCGGGACTTCTTTCTCCAGTACCAAGATGTTGAATGATAATACGATGGGGTCCATTTTCTTGGTTCTTTCGGTAAAGTCACGTAGAAGGGAAATAATAAAATAATACAAATAAAACATAATAAAAAAATATAATATTTTATTTTATTATTATATTATATTACTTTATTATGTTTTATTTGTATTATTTTATTATTTCCCTTCTACGTGACTTTACCGACAGAACCAAGAATATGATTCCCTGCAGTCACGAAAGCTTTAAATCGAAACACGATGGGGCTTTCATGCTTTCTGGCGTCAATACCGCGGGTGTCAAGGTGTTCATACTTGTGGTAAAAAAAACGCCAATGAATGTGCTTTGTGAGTGTACGCACTCTCCTTGAAAGTGATTGGCCTGCACCAGAGACAGCCTCCTCCATGGCATTATTATCCCAAGACTGCTAGACTAGAGGCCGCCACGAAAAGGCAAACAGTACAAGGGCAATGCGCACACCCATGCATTAGTAAGCCGGGGTTAAGCAGCTGCAGCGAGTTGAAGCCTTTCGCCTGCAGCAAGATGTTGAATGAGAAAGCAACAACGGGATTCTCGCCTTTCTGGCAGAAATACAGGGGGGCGTAGCGATGTTCAAACACCAAACAGACGCCAATCACAGGGGCATCAAACTGACCACGTGGCCGTTTTTGAACACCTTATCGTGCTGCTTCTGCGGCTGTCTGGAACGTTCTTTTCTTCTAATATGAGGAAGCCACTGGCAGGTACGATGCACTTCTACATCATCTAGATTGACAAACTCATTTGTTTAGAACTGCTTGTGGTTGTTGTTGTGTTTAGTTTGTTGTCCTTCCCCCACCCACACACCTCCAATTAATGCGGTTGGCTATGTACGGGGGGAAAGAGGTTCAATATTACACACACTACACCGTACACTACACTATACATTACACTAAGATCAACACACACACAGTTGAGAACTGCCCCTTGACCCTGATGCTACCCTCCACCCTCCCTTCCCACCTGCAGGGCATCCCCACGCCCACGGTAACCTGGCACAAGAACACGCTGGCGCTGCCTGACCGCGCCAACGTGTCGACGGAGGGTGGCAGCACCCACATGGTGATCTCCAGCGCAGACCGCTCCGACTCGGGCATCTACAGCGTGAATCTGGCCAACGAGGCCGGCTCCGAGACCATGAAGATCCGCGTCACGGTCGCGGGTGAGCATCATCACGCCGACGAGCATCGCACCGAGCACTCACACACTCACTCGCTATTTCACTCACTCACTCACACATGCACCCACTCACTCACACACTCATTGGCCCACTCACTGACACACTCACTCGTTTGCACATTCACTCACTCACTCACTCTCTCACTTGCTCACTCACTCACACACGCACCCACTCACTCACACACTCACTAGCCCACTCACTGACACACTCACTCAGTCACTCACTCGCTTGCACATTCACTCACTCACTCGCTATTTCACTCACTTACTCAAGCACTCACTCACTCGCTCACTTGCTCACTCACTCACACACGCACCCACTCACTCACACACTCACTGGCCCACTCACTGACACACTCACTCACTCAGTCACTCACTCGTTTGCACATTCACTCACTCACTCCCTCGCTATTTCACTCACTTACTCAAGCACTCACTCACTCGCTCACTTGCTCACTCGCTCACACACGCACCCACTCACTCACACACTCACTGGCCCACTCACTGACACACTCACTCACTCAGTCACTCACTCGTTTGCACATTCACTCACTCACTCACTCGCTATTTCACTCACTTACTCAAGCACTCACTCACTCGCTCACTTGCTCACTCACTCACACACGCACCCACTCACTCACACACTCACTGGCCCACTCACTGACACACTCACTCAGTCACTCACTCGTTTGCACATTCACTCACTCACTCACTCGCTATTTCACTCACTTACTCAAGCACTCACTCACTCTCTCACTTGCTCACTCACTCACACACGCACCCACTCACTCACACACTCACTGTCCCACTCACTGACACACTAACTCACTCATTCACTCACTCGTTTGCACATTCACTCACTCACTCACTCGCTATTTCACTCACTCAAGCACTCACTCGCTCACTCGTTCACTCACTAATACACGCACCCACTCACTCACACACTCACTGGCCCACTCACTGACACACTCACTCACTCATTCACTCACTCGTTTCCACATTCACTCCCTCACTCACTCGCTATTTCACTCACTGACTCAAGCACTCACTCACTCTCTCACTTGCTCACTCACTCACACACTCACCCACTCACTCACGCACTCACTGGCCCACTCACTGACACACTCACTCACTCAGTCACTCACTCGTTTGCACATTCACTCACTCACTAACTCGCTATTTCACTCACTTACTCAAGCACTCACTCACTCTCTCACTTGCTCACTCACTCACACACTCACCCACTCACTCACACACTCACTGGCCCACTCACTGACACACTCACTCACTCAGTCACTCACTCGTTTGAACATTCACTTACTCACTCGCTATTTCACTCACTTACTCAAGCACTCACTCACTCTCTCACTTGCTCACTCACACACTCACCCACTCACTCACACACTCACTGGCCCACTCACTGACACACTCACTCATTCACTCACTCGTTTGCACATTCACTCACTCACTCACTCGCTATTTCACTCACTTACTCAAGCACTCACTCACTCGCTCACTTGCTCACTTACTCACACACGCACCCACTCACTCACACACTCACTGGCCCACTCACTGACACACTCACTCACTCAGTCACTCACTCGCTTGCATATTCACTCACTCACTCACACACTTACTCATTCGCTCGCATACACCCCAAACTCACACACTCGCTCACTCACTCGCTCACGCACTCCCCCACTCACTCAACCACTCTCTCCCTGATACTCACGCACTCACACACTCACCACCCACCCACTCGCTTGCTTGCTCACTCACTCTCTCACGCCCACACCCACCTACTCGCTCACTCACGCATTCACTCACGTATTCACCCATTCACTCACTTACTCACTCATGCATCTACCCACTCACTCACTCACCCACTCAAACGCTCATGTACTTACTGACTCACGCACCCATTCACTCACCAACTTACCCACCCACTCAAACACTCATCTGCTCATCCACTCATCCACCCACTCATACACTCACTCACATGCGCACCCATCCACTCACACACTCATCCACTTATTCACCCACTGAACCACTCACTCATCAATTCATTCACACACCCGCTCACTCACCCACTAATCTACCCACTCACACACTCACTCATACATTCACCCATTCACTCACTCACCCATCCACTCACACTCAACCACTTATTCACCCACTGAACCACTCACTCATCCATTCATTTACTCACCCACTCACTCACCCACTCATCCACCCACCTACCCACTCAACCATTCACCGACCCGCTCCCCCGCTCACACACGCGCTGACTGGCCCGCTCACCCACCCACCCACACACTCACTCAATCGCCCAATCATCCACCGCGGAATTCTTTAGAGATGAGAAGAGGGAGGTAGGAGAGTTCGCAGAACCTCTTCCACAGAAACAAGCAATGAACGCTCTTCCGCTACAACCACTCGAACCGAGCCATTGATGCTTTGATATTTGCATTGCCCTCGTGCTGTCCGTCTCATGGCGTCGTTCACTGGTCTAACACCGGTGAGACACGGCTGGCGTAGCTCTGGTGTACGCCAATCAGTCCCAAGGACGATGCGTGCGTCATTACAATTACAGAATGTTGGTTTTCATGCACCAAAAGCACGACTTGTGGATCATGCAGACTTGATGACGATGCCTTGTAGTGACGATAGGTGGATCTGTATGGTGTTCGAACATCCTAACACCTCCTGCATTTATGCCAGAAAGGCTGAAGTCTGATGTTGTATCACTCAACATCTTGATACTTGAAAACGAATTTCTTTAGAACCACTTGTTGTTGTTTAGTGTTGCTGCCCTATTGACGCGGTTGGCCACGTACGGTGCGAACGAAGTTCCACGTACGCACACGGACAAAAGAATCCCACGGCTATAACTGGCTCAAGCCGAGCCATGAATGCTTTGGTGTGTGCATTGTCCTTGTACCTGCCGCATGCCTCATCTCTGTCTCACTCACCGTCCCGTGTGTCCCGTGCGTCCCCGTGTGTCCCCGTGTGTCCACATCCCTTCGAATTCCCCGCCCCCACAACCAACTGGCCAGACGTTCCCCGTCCTCCGGGCGAGATCACCCTGGCGGAGGAGATCAGCCAGACGGTGACGCTCACGTGGGAGCCGTCGCCGGACGACCTCCCAGAGGAGCGTGTCTACTACGTGGTGATGAAGCGCGACTCGAGCACCATGAGCTGGTTCATCCTGTCGGACCGCGTGGCCCACACGCGCTACACCGTCACCAACCTGGTGCCGGGCCGCAAGTATTTCTTCCGCGTGATGGCGCGCAACGACCTCGGCGTGAGCCAGCCCACCGACTGCAAGGATGCGTGGCAGGTGCCGAAGCAGAAAAGTGAGTCCTGCATCACCGTGCGCGTGCGGATGTGTCTATGTGTGTGTGTGGTGGGTACGTAGGTGTGTGTCACTGTGTGTGTGTGTGAATGTGTGTGTGTCGTGTGGGGAGCGGTAGTGTAGCGGTTAGCGCGCTGCGCTATGAACCTGGCGACCCGGGTTCGATTCCCGCTCACGGCTAACACCAGTGACGATTATCTGAACCGGTCCTGGGCCTCCCCTAGGTCGACTCAGCCTTAAATGAGTACCTGGTGCGGTGTGTAAACATCGCCACTGGGGAGACAAAGACGGTCGGGCGTGGTGCTGGCCACCCACCCCCTCGTGTACCGTTCCGGCTGTATAGGTGCTCGCTAACAGCACTTGCCCCTACAATCTGATAAGGCTATACAGGGGATCTTTGTTGTGTGTGAATGTGTGTGTGTGTGAAGGAGGCTCAATCTTGATTTGAAGCTTTCGTGACTGCAGGAATCCATACTCTTTGGTTTTTTCGATTAAGTCACGTAGGTAGAAAATAAAATAAATCACGACGTTTCGGGCGCAGCACAAGCGTCCGTCATCAGGTGGCGAAGCATGGTCTGCTGGAGACGTGACTTTACCGAAAGAACCAAAGAATATGGAGGAGGCTCGTGAAGGACACTGCTACTGGGCAGTTGGAGGCAGTCGCCCCTCCAGCAACAACTGAGGGTAGAGGAGCGACGCTCACAACAACGAGCAGGGCGCCGGGCGGCTTAAACGTAGTAAGTTGGCACAGTAGGGGTTACATTTGGTGCATCTACCGGTCATCTCAGTCAACCAACCCATGACCCCCTGTCAGCGAGCCTTCGAGACTTCACGTGGCTGCCTCAAAGTGCACCTGGCCTGGCACAGGCGCCGTGGTGACATCACCGCCACTTAGTGGTGAATGGCGTGGTATTGGTTTTGGTGAAACTTTGTGTGTGTGTGCCACTTTGTGTGTCACCGTGCGTGTGTCACTGTGTGTGCGTAGGTGTGTGTAGGGCGTGTGTCACTGTGTGTGTGTCACCGTGCGTGTGTCACTGTATGTGTGTAGGTGCGTGTGTCACTGTGTTTGTCACTGTGTGTGTGTCACTGTGTGTATCACCATGTGTGTGTCACTGTGTGTGGGTTTGTAGGTGTGTCACTGTGTGTATACATAGGTGCGTGTGTGTCACTGTGTGTGTCACTGTGTGTGTGAAGGAGCAGGTGTGCGTGTGTGTGTCACTGCGTGTGTCATTGTGCGTGTGTCACTGTGTTTGTCACTGTGTGTGTGTCACTGTGTGTATCACCGTGTGTGTGTCACTGTGTGTGGGTTTGTAGGTGTGTCACTGTATGTCTATGTAGGTGCGTGTGTGTCACTGTGGGGAGCGGTAGTGTAGCGGTTAGTACGCTGCGCTACAAACCTGGCGACCTGAGTTTGATTCCCGCTCATGGCCTACATCAGTGACGATTATCTGAACCGGTCCTGGGCCTCCCCTAAGTCGACTCAGCCTCAAATGAGTACCTTGTGCTGTGTGCAAACATCACCACTGGAAGACAAAGGAGGCCTTAGCGTGGTGCTAGCCACCCACCCCTCGTGTGCCACAGTGCCGGCCTTCATAGGTGCTTGCTTACAGCACTTGCCCTACAGTCTGTTAAGGCTATACGGGAAACTTTGGTGGGTAATCGGCGGGTAAATAATTGAGTGAGATGATGAGTGAGTGAGTTAGCTGAAGTTTCAAGTGGATATCAAACAGCAAGTGCGTCCCTGTGTGAGTCTATGGTTCTCTGTGTGAGTCTGTGGGTCCCTGTGTGAGTCTGTGGGTCTCTGTGTGAGTGTGCAGGTGCTTGCTAACAGCACTTGGTGCAAAGGTTTATGATTGCCGGCTCTCGCCATATATAACACCGTTAATAAAGTCTTCTCGCCACCCCCCCCCCCCCCCCCCCCCCGTTGCTATCATCACCGCCATGATCTTTACCATCATCGCCATTGCCGCCATCATCTTCGCCATCATCACCGCCATTGTCCACGCCATCATCGCCGCCATTATCTTCTCCATCATCTTCGCGATCGTCGCCGCCATCATCAACGCCATCATTGCCACCATCATCGCCGCCATCATCTTCACCATCATCTTCTCCATCATCGCTCCATCATCAACGCCATCATCAACGCCATCATCGCCGCCATCATCTTCGCCATCATCTTCGCCATCATCTTCTCCATCATCGCCGCCATCATCTTCGCCATCATCACCGCCATTATCTTCTCCATCATCTTCGCCATCATCAACGCCATCATCAACGCCATCATCGCCGCCATTATCTTCTCCATCATCTTCGCCATTATCTTCGCGATCGTCGCCGCCATCATCACCGCCATCATCGCCATCATCAACGCCATCATCGCCGCCATCATCGCCGCCATCATCTTCGCCATCATCTTCGCCATCATCATCGCCGCCGCCGCCATCATCATCACCATTATCCACTGCGGCGGTGGCGGCGGCGGCCAGACCTCTTCGAGGTCAAACTCAACCAGTACCAGGACAAGGAGCGTGAATTCGCGCCCGAGTTCGTGCTGCCCCTCAAGGACCACGTGGCGCCGCCGGGCAACGACGTCAAGATGAGCTGCGCAGTCAGCGGCAACCCGCGGCCGCGCGTCGCGTGGCTGTGCGACGGCGAGCCGGTGAGCGAAACGTCCAATGTCTGGTGCAGCGACACGTACGGCGTGTGCTCGCTGCACGTGGCGCTCGCCACCGCCAAGGACAGCGGCGTCTACTCGGCGGTCGCCTCCAACCACCTCGGGGAGGCGTCGTGCTCGGGCAAGCTCGCCGTGACTGGTGAGTGGCGGTGGCTGGTGAGTGAGTGGTGAGTGAGTGGTGAGTGACTGGTGAGTGACCGGTGTGTTTAGTTTGTTGTCCTTCCTTCCCCGCACCTCCGATTAGCGCACGGTTGCCTCCATACAGTGCCAATCACGTTTACCACACACACAGACACAGACACTCACACACAGACACACACAGACACAGACACACTCACAGACACACTCACTCACAGACACACACACTCACAGACACACACTCACAGACACACACACACAGACACACACACTCACAGACACGCACACACACAGACACACAACAACAACCGCCATTCGCCACTAAGTGGCAGTGACGTCACCACGACGCTTGTGCCAGGCTATGTGCACCTTGAGGCCACGTGAAGTGTCGAACGCCCGCTGGCAGGAGGTCACGGGGCAGACCCAGCAGGTGCCACGGGTCGACTGACTGAGATGACCGAAATGACTGGCTGATGCACCACCTGTGCCCCCTACTGTGCCAACTTGCTGTGCTTTAGCCACCCAGCGCTCCGCTCGTTGTTGTGAGCGTCGCTCCTCCGCCCTCCGTTGTTGTTGGAGGGCGACAGACACACACACAGACACACACAAACAGACAGCAACAACCGCCATTCGCCACTAAGTGGCGGTGACGTCACCACGGCGCTTGTGCCAGGCCACGTGCACTTTGAGGCTGCCACGTGAAGTGTCGAAGGCTCTCGCTGCTGACAGGAGGAAGTCACGGGACAGACCCAGCATGTGCCATGGCTTGGCCGACTGAGATGACCGATAGATGCACCACCAGCTGTACCCCCCCCTCCCCACCGACTCTGCCAACTCTCACCCTCACTCACTCACACACAAAGACAAAGATCCCCGTATAGCCTCAACACATGTGTACACACACGTGTACATACGCATGCGCGCACGCATCGTTCGTTCGTACCAACGGATCTCTAACCCCAGCACCCCCCCCCATCCGTTGCCCCCCCCCTCTCTTGCAGGAGAAAACTAACGGCGAGAAGGGATTGGTGCGACGGCCCTTCTCCGATCGTCGACCGCCCAATCGTCGCAGCCCAAAAGCCGTCTTCTTCCCCTTGTCCCCCATCTCTTTAGAACGTCCGGTCGATGGGTTGGGTGGGTGGGGGGTGGTCGCTCGATCGTGTCGCAGCCTTCGTTCGGGTCCGACGGTTCGCACCCCCCACCCCCNACCGCGCCCCCCCCCCCCCCGCGTGTGCCCACCGGGATAACGTCACGCCGCCTGGTACGAAGGAGGTCGTCACGGGGTCGGCTGCTTCTAGCTACGACTTATTTTCGTTTGGGCCGGGTGTGGATGCCCCCGCCACTGATCCTGCCCGTGGCTGTTTTGACTTTTTGAGGGGGCCGTCCATAAATGACGTCACGCACCTAGAGGGGGTGCGGGGGGGTCAGACATTTGTGACAATGTGTGACGAGGAGCGGGGCGTGTTTGGGAAATGTGACGTCGCATCAAAATGCGCAACTTTAAATAAATATAGACAACACGTTCTACTTAATTAAATCGACTTTTAAATAAATGTTTTCTCCTACAACATCAGAGTGCAGCGCCACATTAAATACGCACTACAATGAGAATAGTTTAAAGCGATTTGAAGCATGTTTTACTTTTTTGTTGGTGGGGGGAGGCAGAGCTTTGTGACGTCATATTTGAGGGGGGGGGTGTGACTTTTTGTGACGCCGTGTGAGGAGGGGAGGGTCAAAAATCTCACAAAATCGCGTGACGTCATTTTTGGACGGCTGATATCATCGTCGTCATCACGTGGACATTCATTGCAGCAGACAAATAACTCTTAAACGCGCGGCGACGTCGCTTCTAAACGTGGAGTGGAAATAACTGAAGGACCCAGAGAAATATCCACGCGAACCACGGGGAGAGAGTGATAGAAATATACAGCAGGCGTCAGGGTCGGGATCGAGCCCACAGCCTCCGGCATACAAGGGGAGGTAGTCAACGTCTCCTAGCCATGGTGATGATGATGATGAGAGAGAGAGAAATTTAGAGCAAGTGTCAGGGTCGGGATCGAACCCACAGCCTCCTGTATACAAGGGGAGGTAGTCAACGTCTCCTAGCCATGGTGATGATGATGAGAGAGAGAAAGAGAAATGCAGCAGCAGGCGTCAGGGTCGGGATCGAACCCACAACCTCCTGTATACCTGGCGAGGTAGTCAACATCTCCTAGCCATGGTAATGATGATGAGAGAGAGAGAGAGAAAATTAGAGCAAGTGTCAGGGTCGGGATCGAACCCACAACCTCCTGTATACCAGGCGAGGTAGTCAACATCTCCTAGCCACCGTGATGATGATGAGAGAGAGAAGGAGAAATACAGCAACAGGCGTCAGAGTCGGGATCGAACCCACAACCTCATGTATACCAGACGAGGTAGTCAACATCACCAACCCCACCAACACCCGAATCCTTATCATGACCCCTATCACTTCCCCTATCACGACCCCAACCCTGTGGTCGAGTGGATTTATTTTCTGGGTCCTCCGGTTTACCCCTCCACATTCAGAACCAACGTCACCACGCGTCTGTAGTATTCGGCTGCTGCTTGACATCTCCACGTGATGACGATGATGATATCGGCTAAATCGTTAAGCTATCATTTGTGAAAGTCAGGCCCTTTTTGAAAAGCAGCTACACAGCTTAGTAGTGGGCCTTACCTGGTCAAATCAAAATAGTTCATTTAGTTATTACCTTGGGCCGGTGCTGCAAAGGGTTAGAGGGTTAAGGTTAGAGCCTGGTCAAGGTTAGAGTCTAGCACCCATGTGCATGTGGGAGTTTGCATATCACATGGGGAGTTGTGGTGCAGTGGTTAACGCGCTGCGCTACGAACCAGGCCTGCTGAGTTCAATTCCCTTCCACGGCCGCCACCAACCACGGTTGTGATTATCTGTACCGGGTCCTGGCCCTCCCTTAGGTCGTCTCAGCCTCAAATGAGTGCCTGGTGCGTAGTAAACATCGTCATCACTGGGGGAGACAAAGGCGGCAGGGCGTAGTGCTGGCCACCCACCACCACCTTGTGTGCCACAGTGCCGGTCGCCTTCACAGGTGCTGCTGCTCGCTCATAACAGCACTTGCCCCGACATTCTGTTAAGAGGCTATACGGGGTGGGCGGCGGAGTGGATCTTTCCTTTTGTGTGCATCACTTTGGGAGCGGTTGTGCAATATGGAGCATATTCTTGGGTTTTTTTCGGTAAAGTCACGTAGGTAAAAAATTTAAATTAATAAAAGTAAAATAAAAATTAAATAAAAATCACAACGTTTCGGAGGCAACACAAGCTTCCGTCTTCAGGTGGAACCGTCACAGCACGATAGCACTTGATACAGCAAGCGTGCTGTGATGGTTCCACCTGAAGACGGAAGCTTGTGTTGCCGCCGAAACATCGTGATTTTTATTTTATTTTATTTTACTTTTATTAATTTTAATTTTTTACCGACGTGACTTTACCGAAAAAACCTAAGAATATGAATCCGTGCAGTCACGAAAGCTTCAAATCTAGAATCAATATGGAGCAAGTCCACTGGAGCCCCGAGTTTGCATCCCGGCTCGATTCCCGAACGACAACGAGGGCAGTGGAGAGCAGCGAACATCTGAACCGTCCCGGAGGCTTTCCCCCCGAGATCGGCGTCAGGGTCGGGATCGAACCCACGACATCCGGCGTACCAGGCGAGGTAGTCAACATCTCCTAGCCACGCACAAATATACAGCAGCAGGCATCATCAGGGTCAGGATCGAAACCACGACCTCCTGCATACCAGGCGAGGTAGTCAAGTTCTCCTAGCCGCACACAATATACAGCAGCAGGCATCGTCAGGGTCGGGATCGAACCCACGGCCTCCTGCGTACCAGGCGAGGTAGTCAACATCTCATAGCCACGCACAAATATACAGCAGCAGGCATCGTCAGGGTCAGGATCGAACCCACGACCTCCTGCGTCCCAGGCGAGGTAGTCAACATCTCCTCGCCACCGTGGCGAGATGTTAACTAGCGACCGCTGGGATCGAACTGCGATGCCTCTGTGTGTGTGTGTGGGGTGGGGGAGTGGTGGCGCAGTGGTTAGCACGCCGCGCTATCGAACCCGCTCGCTCAAGTTCGATCCCCGCTCACGGCCACCACCGACAGCAGTGATAGCGCTTATCTGAACCGCTCCTTGGGACTCCCCTAGGTCGATCGGCCTCAAACGAGCACCTGGTGCGTTCGGCGGTGGTGGTGGTGTTTAGTAAACATCGTCATCACTGGGAGAGACAAAGGCGGCCGGGCGTGGTTGTTCATCACTTCCCGCACGCCGATTCATCCGCGCGTGCCACCGTGCCGTTCTGCGTCGGGTGGTGCTCGCTCGCGGCACTTGCCCCACAGGAATGTTGAGGCTATACCGATGGGGGGGAGAGCTTTGCCTTTGTTATGCAGCATTAAAAATTGAACGTGAAAATGTAAGCGCGTGTCGGTGCATTTGTTGTTTCCAGGACGCCATTCACCCGGCAATGATTGATTGTTGACGATGATGATGATGGTGATGACACCCAATGCGACGATTGCATAGCTGTCAACCCACGTGGTTTACCCCGTATTTTGTACATTGAGGTCCATGCGGCGTACAGCCGTTTGTGATGGGACTTTGTAGGATGAACGCTGAGGTTTATATGGGGCACTAGGTGACCATTAAGGTCTGAATTGGTCTCTGATAAGGAAGGGCACTGATAAGGGGTTGACAGGTATGCACTATACACTACACTACTATACACTACACTATACACTACTATACACTACACTATACACGACACTATACACTGCACTACTATACACTACACTATACACTACACTATACACTACACTACTATACATTACACTGTACACTACACTATACACTACACTATACACTACTATACACGACACTATACACTACACTATACACTACTATACACCACTACTATACACTACACTATACACAACACTATACACTACTATACACTACACTATACACCACTATACACGACACTATCCACTGCACTACTACACTATATACTACACACTACACTACTATACATTACACTGTACACTACACTATACACTACTATACACTACTATACACTACACTATACACTACTATACACTACACTACTATACACGACACTATACACTACACTATACACTACACTATTATACACTACACTATACACTACACCATACCATACCTGTCAACCCATATGGCTTACCCCGTATTCTTATACAGGGAATTGAGTTTTCAGGTCCATACGGTGTACAGCCGTTTATGATCGAACTTTGTAGGGTGAACGTTGAGATTTATAAGGGGCACTGCGTGACCATTATGGTCTGAATTGGTCTGCAATAGGTTAGGTCACTGATACGTGGTTGACAGGTTTGCTATACACTATACATTGCACTATACACTACACTATACACTACACTACTATACACTACAGTCGAATCCTAATGTTAATTTAAGCTGAGATATTCCTCAACGTATGGCTTCTCGTGTATATTTCAGATAATACAATCAAGCAGGGAGAGTGAGTTTGAGACAATGACAGAGATAGAGAGAGAGCAGACAGACAAGCAAAGATGAAGGTGCAGGAGAGGGAGGGGAGGAGCTTGGACCTCGCCCAAATCAGCCAAATGTTAATGTCATACCTAGTCAAACCCTACCAAATAGGACATTCTACTTTCAGGAGAAATGTTTTAAAGAGTATGCTTGGCTCTATTACATCACCTCCTTAAAGGGGGGTCCTCTGTTTCTATTGTATTTTGCAACACAAAAATCTAAGCAGATTCAGCTTTTGTCAAGACTGGCTTTCAAAATTGGAAGAAGGCACTGGAGAAATTTAGTGGGCATAAAGACAACCAGTGTCACAAATATAGCTGCGATGACTCGGATTCAGGAGCCAAAACCTGTTAATGTGCAACTTTCACGTGAGCTTGAAAGACAGCGGCAACAAGCGAGCAGAAATCTCATGAAGATTCTTGGGGATGTGAAGTACTTGGCACGGCAAGGTCTGGCTTTTCGAGGCCTTGATAAGGAGAGTGGGAATTTCAGCCAGCTTCTAAAGTACAAGGCAGAGGGCGATGCAGAGCTGACCACCTGGCTGAAAGGTCACTTTGATTTCACCAGTCCCCAAATGCAGAACGAACTTTTGAAGCTGGTGGACAATACAATCGTCAAAGAAATTGTGTCGGAAATAACATCAATGCCAGTGGTACAGTTCGCACTTATCATTGATGGCACCCAGGATATATCAGGAGTTGAGCAGGAGTCAGTATGTTTGTGCTTTGTAGATGCAAATCTCCAACCGAAGGACGAATTCCTGGAACTCTACGAAGTGTCAACAACGACAAGGCAAAATATAGCCAAGATGGCATTTGGTGTGATGATGCGTCTAGGCCTTCCTACGTCCCAACTTCGAGGACAAAGCTATGACGGTGCCACAAATATGGCTGGACGATTGCAGGGGGTGCAAGCCATTTGAAGGAAAGAACAACCGCTGGCGATGTATTGTCGCTGTGGTCCACACTGCGTGAACTTAGTTACGCATGCTGCCTGTGTAGCCTCTCTACTAGTAAGATAGCACTGGTCAACAACAAAAAATTCTGGCCTGAACTTTTGCAGCTGTCTTAGACTAATTTCAAGGTGCTAATCATTTTTATGCTATCGGCATACCCCATTTTCATTGATTTTACCCGAAATTAACTCTGTCACTTATGATTGCAAGTTGTTGCGAGTCAGTGACTGCTTTAGTGTTAAAATATGGTGCTGTATTTTTAGGATAGTGTGTTTATGATATCATTTTATGTAGATATCCACATTTATTTAATATCTTCTGCAGTTTTTATTGAAAATGCAATATTTGATATCTCAAAAACTTGATGTGATAGACAAAAACTGATGCCAGATTTGGAATCAGCACCCCAACATTACCTTAAAACCGTTGTAATACCTTATGCCAGAAAAAGTGTGTTGACCAGTGTAATCAATGGATCTGATTCATTAATTGGGGGGCTTCTTTAATCAATCTGGCAAGTTCAAGGTGATTTTCCAGGAAATCTCAAAATCAGAGCATGGTTTCAACTCGCTGAAACCTATCTGCGTCCCTGCCATCCGCTCAGTTCTCAGCCAGTATGAGTCAGTGCTGACATCCCTTGAAGAAATGACATCGTGCAGCTCATCTGACACTTCAACTAAGGCCAATGGTCTTCATGGAACATTTCTAAAAGGGAACACTGTGCTCGTTCTTGTAATGGCTGAAGACCTAATGGGGATTTGGAGTGCCTGAACACCTCCCTGCAGTTTAGATTTAAATCTTTCGTGACTGCAGGGATTCATCTTCTTGGTTCTTTCGGTAAAGTCACGTAGAAGGGAAGTATTAAAATAATAAAAAATAATAAAAATAAAACATAATAAAATAATTCTCACGACGTTTCCCTTCTACGTGACTTTACCGAAAGAACCAAGAAGATGACCTCTCTGCAGCTTAGGAAACAGACTGTTTGAGGCATGTTGGAGGCTGTGGACCATGTCAAAACAAGCATGCAGGGTAAGCGAACGGAGGATCACTTTGATGTTTTGTTCGCAAAAGCAACTGCTATGGCAACAAAGTTGGACCTACAACCTATTCAGATGCCTCATATCAGCAAACCACAGAGCGTTACACCATTCAGGCTACGGCCCATATCCAGCCGGAGGCCCAGTCTTTGTACAGAGCCCAATTCTACAACGCCTTGACACAGTGCATACTCAATTCATAGAGAGTGTTTGTCAAGCTGGATTCCACAAGCTGCAGCAGCAGCTTGAGAATGTGCTGCTACGCGGAGATGTGGAAAGGTGATAGACGAGTCTCCTGAATTAAATTCAAAACTACTGCAGGTGCAACACCATGTGAGACTAGGCTCTAAGAAAAGCTGTCTCGGGTATGGACCAATCAATTTCAAGGACAGTGCATACATTGCACTGGTCAACAAAAAAAACTTTTTTTTCTGGCCTGGACTTTTGCAGCTGTTTTAGACTAATTTCAGGGTGCTGATTCCAAATCTGATCTCAGATTTGCTCTATCACATCTCATTTTATGCTATCGGCATACCCCATTTTCATTGATTTTACCCGAAATTATCTCTGTCACTTATGATTGCAAGTTGTTGCGAGTCAGTGACTGCTTTAGTGTTAAAATATGGTGCTGTATTTTTAGGATAGTGTGTTTATAATATCATTTTATGTAGATATCCACATTTATTTAATATTTTTCTCCTGCAGTTTTGATTGAAAATGCAATATCTGATATCTCAAAAACCTGATGTCAGATTTAGAATCAGCACCCCCAAAATTACCTTAAACCCGTTGGAATACCTGATGCCAGAAAAAGTGTGTTGACCAGTGTTATCAGAGTTGTGTTTTTGTTTGCATTTTGACTGCAAGTGTTGTGGTTAATGCAACATGATCCCTTGTATAAAGGTGTCAGTTTTGTTGGCAGGTAAAAGGGTAAAAACCTTTACTATTTCTTGCTACTGGCAAAGGAGGTCTCATAATGAGCTCAGATGTTGCTAGCGTTATTAGAGAAATGGTGCCAGAGGTGAGAGGTCTCTTCAATCAGGTGGAAGCTTTAGTAAGGCTTCTGCTGGTCGTGCCTGGGATGGAGTTTTAGTGCCCTAAGGAGGCTTAAGGCATGGTCTAGACCTTCGAGGCTGAATAATGTGGCCATGTGTCACATGCACCAGAGGAGAAACTGGACAGACTGGACCTTGAAGGAATATGGCAATCGTTTATGGGTGTCAACGATAGCGCAAAAATGCTTTTGACCTTTTCTTGAAGAATGACAAGTCAAAACGCTCGTCATTGCCTGGAGAGGAGGTGAGAGGATGGGAGAGGAGAGCAGAGGAAAGGAGCAGAAATGACTGCAGAGCAGGGGAGAGGAAAAGAGATTGGTGGAGAAGAGAGGAGAAGATAGGAGCAGAGTAGAGGACTAGAGAGTGGGCTGGAGAGAAGATAGGAGAGGAGTGCAGAGCAAACGCCCCTCCTGCCCACCCGAGTTTACTTGTAAATATGTAAATAAAAGCAACAATTTGCTAAACCTTGGCCACAAAATCTGGACTTCTCTTCATCTCACAATGCATTGATGTCTGTTTATATGATTGTGGTTATGGTCATCTCAGTCAGTCGACCCGTGGCACCTGCTGGGTCTGCCCCGTGACCTCCTTCCAGCGGGCGTTCGACACTTCACGTGGCCTCAAGGTGCACATGGCCTGGCACAGCGTCGTAATGACGTCACCGCCACTTAGTGGCGAATGGCGGTTGTTGGTTATGGTTGTACTTTATCAATCCCTAATCTCTGTCATTACATACAATGAAACAAGAAAAGATTTTAAAAAATACACAAAACAGAGCAATGTAATTCAATACACTATTAGACATTATTGTAAAAAAAAAGGCCATCCCAAGTGTTAGTGAATTTTTTATATTTAGGCAGGAAATGGCAGGAAATCGTTTTCAAATTTAGATTTTTTTTCCTGGGGGGGGGGGGGGGGCCCAGACCCCCTAGAATATTTGGTCCCCCTAATGTTGACTGCATGGCGAAGGCCTTGCACTACACGATACCATAGAATCGTCCATAAATGACGTCACGCAATTTTGCACGATGTTTGACCGCCCCCCCCCGTCACACGGCGTCACAAAAGTCAGACCCCCCCCTCAAATATGACGTCACAAACCTCTGCCCCCCCCCAAAAAAATAAAAACATGCTTCAAATGCTTTAAACTATTGTCATTGTAGTGCGTATTTAATGTGGCGCTGCACTCTGATGTAGGAGAAAACATTTATTAAAGTCGATATAATTAAAGTTGCGCATTTTGACGTGACGTCACATTTCTCAAACCCCCCCCCCCTCTTCGTCACACATCGTCACAAATGTCTGACGACCCCCCCCTCCCCTACATGCGTGACGTCATTTATAGACGGCCCCAAACCGGTTTTAACCACTCGCTTGCAGCATCTCCGTGCCTTCGTCCCAACAGTCGCAGCGTTGTGTTAGTCGCCATATACCTCGGATGTGCGTAAACCGGTTTACGTCCAAGCGGTTACCGGTTACGAGCGATTACTAAAACAAACGGTTTAACAACCCCCTTAAGTCTCTCCCTCTCCCCCACGCCCCTCCTCAAATTGTCTGCGGAGTTGAGCGCGACTCGCAGTACCCAGGCAAACAGGGCGCAGCATCAACTATCGCACCAGCAGAGGGCGGTAGTCCACCACGACCAACATCGTCAGCAGAAGCAGCAGCAACAAACACATTGTCCAGCGGAGAGAGCTGGTAGGAACGTTGGGTTGCTCGGTCAATGGCCAGGGTCAACGGCGGCGTGGTGTATTCCGCAAATGTGCCCGACTGTGAGGGCGGGCACAAGCCGGCGTGAGTAGGTTAAACGTTGAGTTTTATAAGGGCACCACGGGGTGACCAGCCCCTCACCACCCAGCCCCACCTCTCCACCCAGCCCCACCCCAGCCCCACCCTCCCCACCCAGCCCCACCCCCACCCAGCCCCTCCCCACCCACCCCTCCCCACCAGCAATTCATTTTTTATAGCAAAATATGGGGGGGCATATTTTGCATATTTTAATATCTATTATAATTACAGCGTTGGTGGGAGCCGACGAGGAGCCGTACCCCCACTGCTTTGCCAGTAGATGGCATGGCAGCAGAGCAGAAGAGAGTGTGGACTAATCTCCATTTGTCCCATCTCGCTCCCTTCCCTTCTACCCCGTGGGTGAGAGCAGAGGAGTAGCCGTGCCCGCCACTGCCCTGCCAGTAGATGGCAGCAGAGCATCAAAGAGGCGTTGTTCATTGTGTCGCGTGGTGCGTTCTCGCCGTGCGTCGGTGCATCTCACCGCACACAGGGCGTCCTGAAGATAGGGACCTGGGGGGGGGCATCCATTGAGAACGCACGCAAAAATCTGTCAAAACTTAACCCCTTTCCCCGCTCCCTGTACGCACGCGGACTTTTTACACCCCCCCCCCCCACCTGCGTACGTACGCCTGACGCACCCCCCCTCCCGAATCCTATAAAACGGCCGATATTTAATCCACGCAGAAACGATCAAGGATGAATAATAATCAAACAGATAGTCCACCGACGGACTATCTAACTCATTTGAAGGCCAATGTAGACAAATTATAATTATCGAAGCTTCACCCCCCCCCCCCACCGTTTCAAATGCGCACATTGTCAGTAGACCCCCCCATACGCAAGCTACGCATTTGGGTTAACCCCCCCCACCCCTTGCACACCTCCATGCGTACGTACGAGATGGAACCTGGTCCCCCGAGCGAGCTGCTGGTTCAGAAACAAGAGCGGAAAAAAGAGAGAGGGAGAGCGAGAGAGTGAGCGAGAGGTGGGGTTTACATAAAGCAAAGTTTTAAAAAATATACGAAATGATGAACGAAGCAAAGTGTCGAATACACCGAGCATCTTCTTGTTTCCACCGATCGTAAAAAAAAAGAGAGCGAGAGGGGTAGAGAGAGAGGGGGCAGAGAGGAGGGAGGGGGTACATAAAGCAAAGCATAAAAAAACTAAATGATAAACGAAGCAAAGTGCCGACTACACCGAGCATCTTCTTGTTTCCACCGATCGTAAAACAAGAGAGCGAGAGGGGGTAGAGAGAGGGGGGGGGCAGAGAGGAGGGAGGGGGTACATAAAGCAAAGCATAAAAAAACTAAATGATAAACGAAGCAAAGTGCCGACTACACCGAGCATCTTCTTGTTTCCTCTGATCGTAAAAAAAAAAATGAATAAAAAAAATAAAGAAGAAAAAAGGAAAATAGAGCGGCGGCTTTCACCGCGGCAGTTGGAGGGTGAGAAGCAGGGGGGGGGTGGGAGAGGGGTGCAGGAGACCAACCAACACAGCAACGTGGACACCGCCTTATCTGTGTTTGTACAAACATCGGCAGACCACCTCTTGACGTACGGGGGAGCTCGCTGTCTCTGGGTGGAAGGTTGATCGAGCGTGGAACGCGCGGTGCGAGTTTGAGAAGGACCCCAGGGGTTAGTGGGGGGGGGCACGCGATGGCCTCTGACTTGCGGGGAGTCGAGTTCGATTCCCGCACACGGTTGGCGATTATTGAGCCCCCCCCCCGCCACCCCTGGGGTGGCTAGGAGATGTTGACTACCTCGCCTGGTGTGCACGAGGTCGTGGGTTCGAACCCGACCCTGACGATGCCTGCTGCTGCTGTATATGTGGAGTCTGCGTGTCTCTCTCATCATAATCAAGGTGGCTAGGAGATGTTAACTACCTCGCCTGGTTACTTCCTCGCCTGATGTACAGGAGGTCGTGGGTTCGAAGCCGACCCTGACGATGCCCGCTGCTGCTGTATATGTGGAGTCTGCGTCTCTCTCTCTCATCATCATCATCACGGTGGTTAGGAGATGTTAACTACCTCACCTGGTATACAGGAGGTTGTGGGTTCGATCCCGATCACTAACGATGCCTGCTGCTGTTGTCTATGTGTAGTCTGCGTCTCTCTCTCTCGTCATCATCACGGTGGTGAGGAGATGTTAACTACCCCGCCTGGTGTACAGGAGGTCGTGGGTTCGATCCCGACCCTGACGATGCCCGCTGCTGCTGTATATGTGGAGTCTGCGTCTCTCTCTCTCATCATCATCACGGTGGTTAGGAGATGTTAACTACCTCGCCTGGTATACATGAGGTTGTGGGTTCGATCCCGATCACTGACGATGCCTGCTGTTGTTGTCTATGTGGAGTCTGCGTCTCTCTCTCTCTCTCATAATCATCACGGTGGCTAGGAGATGTTAACTACCTCGGCTGGTGTACAGGAGGTCGTGGGTTCGAACCCGACCCTGACGATGCCCGCTGCTGCTGTATATGTGGAGTCTGCGTCTCTCTCTCTCATCATCATCACTGTGGTTAGGAGATGTTAACTACCTCACCTGGTATACAGGAGGTTGTGGGTTCGATCCCGATCACTGACGATGCCTGCTGCTATTGTCTATGTGGAGTCTGCGTCTCTCTCTCTCATCATCATCATCACGGTGGTGAGGAGATGTTACCTACCCCGCCTGGTATACAGGAGGCCGTGGGTTAAATCCTGACTCTGAAGCCTGCTGTTGTATATTTGTAATTTTCGTGTCTCTCTCCCCGTGGTCGCGTGGATTTTTGTCTCCGGGTCCTCCGGCTTTCCCCTCCACGTTTAGAATCGACATCGCCACGCGTTCGGAGTATTCGGCTGCTGCTATGCATTCTCACGCGACGATGATGATGACGATAATCGAATCGATTGAGCTGCGATCGTTTGTGGCCAGGTCGCTTCTGACAAAGAGCGACTACACAGTAGCTCAGTGGAGCCTTGGAAGCTAAATAAGTCTAACCCGTAAAAACAAAGTTTTTCACTATAAATCCTTTATATGCGTGGCGGCTAGAGTCCTCTCGTCCTCTGGTTTGAGATGGCTGCCACCTATGGGTCAGATGATTGTCTGCCAGTATTAAGCAATTGGTAATTAATTATTTAATTAGTTTTCCCTAAACAGTGTAAAATTTTGGAAAAAAATTTTCACGAACATTAATTGTCTCGCACAACGAGTCTGTGTGCAAAATGTCAGCTCGATTGGATCACGGGAAGTGGGTTAAAAAACGACCGAAATATTTGCACGGTCGTAAGCAAGCAGGCAAGCACGCAAGCACGCAAGCAAGCAAGCGAACTAAATATAAAGGATTTAAAAACACATTCCTGCGAAGGGAGCTGGTAGGAACGTTGGGTTGCTCTGTCAATGGCCAGGTTCAACGGCAGCGTGGTGTATTCCGCAAATATGGCCGACTGTGAGGGCGGGCACAAGCCGGCGTGAGCAGGTTAAACGTTGAGTTTTATAAGGGCACCACGGGGTGACCAGCCCCTCCCCACTTTGCTTTCGTGAGCATGACATTGATTTTTCGATTTAAAGATTTCGTGACTGCAGGGATTCATATTCTTGGTTCTTTCGGTAAAGTCACGTAGAAGGGAAATAATAAAATAATAGAAATGAAACATTATAAAAATCCTCACGACGTTTCGGCCGCAACGCAAGCAGCCGTCCTCAGGTGAAGAACAGAGCTGTCGGAAAGACAGCGTCCCATGAACACCGCTAAGCTTGGCAGCGTATTTTCAGCTGGGTGGGAGGAGGAGAGCGTCTTGACAAAGAAGTTTACATATCAACAGAGGAATTTAGCATATTAATATTATTTTATAATGTTTAATTTTTATTATTTTATTATTTCCCTTCTACGTGACTTTACCGAAAGAACCAAGAATAAGGACGTTGATATTTTGAAATGCACCTATTGACCAGTGAGAAAACGCGTGCATTTGCGTCATTCCTTCACAGAAAGTCCCGGTCGCAAACACGAAGTTTGTGGGGGAACGACAGCCATTTTCCGTACTTTTCATTCATAAGCAATTCGAGAATAACACTTACTACCCAGGAATAAAATAATCGTGTTACATAGTGAATTATTGGCCGGTGGAGGGGGTTGGGTAGGGGGATGTTTGCCGAGTTGGTGAATTGGAGACGGAGAGCGGTGCGCTCCTTTTGTCAAGAGCAATGCGAGCCGTGGCGGGTGTGGAATCGGATCCTCACCTCTCATCCTCATCCTCGCCTCTCCTCCTCGTCGCGGTTGTCGTCCCGAGCAGCTTCATGTGGGGTCGAGCACCGCAGCCACCTGTTTGCGGCATCAACAACAACAACACCATCAACATCAACAACAACAACGACGTCAGCAACAGCATCATCAGCAACATCATCAACAACATCATCAGCAACATCAACACCACCAACATCAACAAATATCGATAGCATCAGCAGCAACATCAACAACAACATAATCAGCAATATCAACATCAACAACATCAACAATATTAAAAAAACATGAACATCAGCAACATCGACAAACATCAACACAATCAACACCATCAGCATCATCAACAAACATCAATAACATCAACATCAACAACATCAACAACAACATCATCAACATCAACAACATCGACAAACATCAACACAATCAACACCACCAGCAACATCAATATAATATCATCAACAACAACGACACCAATAACATCATCAACAACATCAGCAACATAAAAACATCATCATCAACATCAACAACAACATCAACAACAACATTAACAACAACAACTACGTCAGCAACAGCAACATCAGCAACATCATCAGCAACAGCATCGGCAACAGCATCATCAACAGCATCATCAGCAACATCACTCACCACCAACATCAACAAACATCGATAGCATCACCAGCAACATCAACAGCAACATAATCAACAACATCAACAATATAAAAAAAACATGAACATCAGCAACATCGACAAACATCAACACAATAAACACCATCAGCAACATGAACAAATATCAATAACATCAACATCAACAACAACATCAACAACTACATCAACAACAACATCAACAACATCGACAAACATCGACAGACATCAACACAATTCCACCCATCAACAACATCAATAATATCAACATCACCAGCAACATTAACATCAACAACAACATCAACAACAACATGAACATCAACAACATCGTCAAACATCAACACAATCACCACCAGCAACATCAATAATATCATCAACAACAACGACACCAATAACATCATCAACAACATCAGCAACATAAAAACATCATCATCAACAACATCAGCAACATCAACAACACTACACTACACAATACACTCTAATCGTAAACGCTGTAGTGGTGTTTACTCTCCAACACACCGGCGGGATGAAGTCGTAAACGAATTGGCGCCTTGTTTACGTGATAAACCTCACTTGGCTGTGTTGGGTGGTGGAGGGTTACGACACAACATTTAGACTCACGCGACCTAACCCACAGCGACGTTTAACACATTCCTGCGTAGGGAGCTGGTAGGAACGTTGGGTTGCTCGGTCAATGGCCTGCAGGGTCAACGGCGGCGTGGTGTATTCCACAAATATGGCCGACTGTGAGGGCGGGCACAAGCCGGCGTGAGTAGGTTAAACGTTGAGTTTTATAAGGGCACCACGGGATGACCAGCGCCTCCCCACCCAGCCCCACCCCTCCCACCCCCCACCCAGCCCCACCCACCCCACCCAGCCCCTTCCCATCCTCCCCTCTCCACCCAGCCCGACCCCTCCCATTTTTGGATTCACGACGGACGGACGGACACAATAATCCCCTGTGGGCTGGTGGAACCAGGTGGTTCCTACCAGTATGAATAATTTTGGTCGCAGAAAGCCGTTCGTGTTAAACAAACACAATACTCGTAAATACGATAGTAGTGCAAAGCATGGTAAGGTGAACACATCACTTAACGAAAACACGCGAATTAAACTCAACTATTGTTGTTATCTTACCAGGCGTAAGTCACCAGCGAGCCGTGTAGCTTATTTTTCATCACAAATGATTGCAGCTCAACCACGCGCTGATATCATCATCATCATGATGATGATCATCACCACGTGGCTGATATCGTCATCGCCATCATCATTATCATCATCATGATGATGATCATCACCACGTGTCTGATATCATCACCATCATCATGATTATCATCATTATCATCATGATGATCATCACCACGTGTCTGATATCATCATCACCATCATCATGATTATCATCATTATCATCATCATGATGATCATCACCACGTGGCTGATGGCATCATCGCTATCATCATGATGATCATCACCACGTAACTGATGGCATCATCGCTATCATCATGATGATCATCACCACGTAACTGATATCACCATCATGATGATGATCATCACCATCATCATGATGATGATCATCACCACGTGGTAAAAAAGTTTATAGCAGCAGCCAAATAATCGAAAAACTCTGAAGGCGTGCTTCTCGACTCGCATTTATAGGGGTCGCCGGGTTCGTTCCGCAGTAGCGCGCTAACCACTGCCCCCCTACATCCCCCCACCACCTCCACCCTTAACCACAACATCGCTATCTTGAGACCCGGGCGGCAGGGGCAGACGATGCGTGACGAGCCGATGGCGTGAGCGCTGCGTGAGACGACGCAGGGCTGGAGGGGAGGAGAGGGAGGAGGGAGGGGAGGAGAATAGAAACGAGAGGTTACTGCGAGTCAAGGGGAGGGAGAGAGAGAGAGAGCGCTAGAGAGAGGGAACTAGAGAGCGCGAGCCGTCGGCAGACTCGGTCGGATGATCGGGCGTCACGAGCGAGCCCCGTGGCTACTTGCGGTCATGGTGACATGAGGGTGGTGTGGTCGTGTATGTGTGTGTGTGATGAACTTTTACCTACATTCCTCACCAGCTGCATCGTTTACTGAGCCATCATTAATTCGCCTCCATGACTGAACTATTACCTACACACCACCATCATCAACATCATCATCAGCATCGTCTACTCGGCCATCATCAATTTGCTTCCATTATTGAGTAATTACACACCACCATCATCAACATCATCATCAGCATCGTCTGCTTGGTCATCATCAATTTTCCTCCATTATGGAGCTATTACCTTCACACCACCATCATAAATTGCCTCCATTATGGAGCCATTACCTACACACCACCATCATCAACATCATCATCAGCATCGTCTACTCGGCCATCATCAATTGCCTCCATTATGGAGCCATTACCTACACGCCACCATCATAAATTGCCTCCATTATGGAGCTATTACCTACACACCACCATCATCAACATCATCAGCATCGTCGACTGAACCATAATCAATTGCCTCCATGACTGAACTATTACCTAGACATCACCAACATCATCATCAGCATCGTCTATTCGGCCATCATCAATTTGCCTCCATTATGGAACTATTACCTACACACCATCACCAACATCAACATCATCAGCATCGTCGACTGAAGCATAATCAATTGCCTCCATCATGGACCTATTACCTACACACCACCATCATCAACATCATCATTTTCTACTAGGCCATCATCAATTGCCTCCATTATGGAACTATTACCTACACACCACCATCATCAACATCATCATCAGCATCGTCGGCTGAGCCATCAACGATTCGCCTCCATTATTGCCATCATTTTTTTTTATTTTATTTTACCAGCCGCGCAGTGGCTCCTTTGCAGAAGCGCCCCTGGCTGCCAGGAATGATAGCAAGTGAACCCAAGTGGCTGATACCATCGTCATCATCATCGCGGGGTAAATGTGTAATAATGCTCGTTGAGGCGACTTCTGGAATCCGTCTTTAATTCAACTTGTATTACAGCTTTCCTTCACGCTGCTGACAGGCAGTGTGAGAGGGACAGATAGAGAGAGAGAGACGCACTGCCACGTGGCAACCCGGAGCCCCGCTTCCACGTGGCCCCCTTCCTCTGTTCGTTCCCGTTCTGACCACGTGTCGTTCGTCTCCACCCCTATTTAATACCCGGGTCACGTGGTACGTTTCCGCCAATCCTCGTTAGCCTCCATGGAATATTCCAGGCCCCCTCGTAAGCTCCCGGGACCACGCCCCTGACTCCTCTCCCCATTGGCTGTGGCCAAAGCCAGCAGAACCAATCCTTACAGCTGTCACCTTACCATTACGTCAGGGCCACGCCCCTAGGCTTCCCCCATTGGCTATGAACCAGGACCGGCAGAGCCAATCATCATGACGAGTTGTGATACGTCAGTGAGCCGGATATATCCTCACATTACATCTGTATAGCAGCAGCCGAATACTTTGAACGCGCATTTCTAAAGGTGAAGGGGAAAAAAACCTGGAAAAACCCACGCGACCACGGGGTCGGGATCGAACCCACGACTTCCTGCTGTAGACCAGGCGAGGTAGTTAACATCTCCGGACGGGGAGAGAGAGACACGCAAACTCCAAATATACAGCAGCAGGCGTCAGGGTTGGGATCCAACCACGACTTCCTGCGTACCAGGCGAGGGAGTTAGCATCTCCCGACGGGAGAGAGAGACACGCAAACTCCAAATATAGAGCAGCAGGCGTCAAGGTTGGGATCGAACCCACGACTTCCTGCGTACCAGGCGAGGTAGTTAACATCTCCCGACTTGGAGAGAGAGACACGCAAAATCCAAATATACAGCAGGCATCAGGGTTGGGATCGAACCCACGACTTCCTGCGTACCAGGCGAGGTAGTTAACATCTCTCAACTTAGAGAGAGAGAGGCACGCAAACTCCAAATATACAGCAGCAGGCGTCAGGGTTGGGAAGGAACCCACGACTTCCTGCGTACCAGGCGAGGTAGTTAACATCTCCTAGCGAGCGTGGCGCCCAATCATCAACAGCATTATCAGCATCGTCAACAGCTGCCTAGCCATCATTAAGTGTCCCATCATCATCAGCAGCAAAACAAGAATCAGCAGCAGCATACTCAACAACGCCACTCGCCACCTAGGGGATGAGGCCCAGGACCGGTCCAGATAATTCGTCACTGGGTGTTGGTGGTGGCCGTGAGTGGGACTCGAATTCGGGGGGGGGGGTGGGGGGGTGTCTCTCGGATTCTCAGCACGGCGTGGCGCTAACCGCTGCGCCACCGCTCGCTCGCCCGCACAAAGACAAAGAGAGGCACACAGAGTGCGGTCGAAATGCCAGCGTCGCAGATCCGGCATGAACCCGATTCGTCCTGACACACGCGCTCACTGACACTCTCTCACGCACACACACAAAAGGCAACGATCTCCTCCCCCCCCCCCCCCCCCGTAGCCTTCACTCGCCTGTTGGGGCAAGTGTTGTTAAGTGAGCGCCAGACATACGCACAAAGGGAAAGATGGCCCCCGTTATGGCGCTGCCCATAGACTCATCACTACACTCGAGACTCAACAATGCACATTCATTCAACACTGCCCATAGACGAGCACTGCCCATAGACTCATCACTACACTCGAGACTCAACAATGCACATTCATTCAACACTGCCCATAGACGAGCACTGCCCATAGACTCAAGACTGCCAATAGACTCAACACTTTCCATAGACTCAACACTGCAGACTTAAACTACCCATAGACTCAACACTTTCCATAGACTCAACACTGCCATAGACTCATCACTACACTCGAGACTCAACAATGCACATTCATTCAACACTGCCCATAGACGAGCACTGCCCATAGACTCAAGACTGCCAATAGACTCAACACTTTCCATAGACTCAACACTGCAGACTTAAACTACCCATAGACTCAACACTTTCCATAGACTCAACACTGCCCATAGACTCATCACTACACTCGAGACTCAACAATGCACATTCATTCAACACTGCCCATAGACGAGCACTGCCCATAGACTCAAGACTGCCAATAGACTCAACACTTTCCATAGACTCAACACTGCAGACTTAAACTACCCATAGACTCAACACTTTCCATAGACTCAACACTGCCCATAGACTCAACACTTTCCATAGACTCAACACTGCAGACTTAAACTACCCGTAGACTCAACACTGTCCATTGACTCAACACTTTCCATAGACTCAACACTGCCCATAGACTCAACACTTTCCATAGACTCAACACTGCATCATAGATTCAACACTGCCCATTTCCTCAACACTGGCCATATATTAAACACTGCCCATAGACCCAACACTGCCCATATACTCAACACTGCCCATAGACTCAACACTGCCCATTGCCTCAAAACTGCCCATTGACTCAACACTGCCGATAGACTCAACACTGCGCCATAGACTCAACACTGCCCATAGACTCAACACTGCCCACATACTCAACACTGCCCACAGACTCAACACTGCCCTTTGACTCAACACTGCCCATAGACTCAACACTGCACCATAGCCTCAACACTGCCCACAGAGCCAACACTGCTCTATGGGCAGTTGTGAGTGTCACCTCATTCCTCGGCCCTTGCACTGCCCCTGCCATCGTTATCACTTCGTTATCATTACCGCCGTTTAACCTCTGCCAGAGACCACATTGAGATAATACGTTCTCTTTCTCAATATATAAATGTAAGATAAGATAACGGGAGAGGTCCCCCTTATCGACAACCATGCCGTGACAACGCACTTGCAGGGCTGAACTTCTACCTTTGTCGTTTTACTGCGGCCTGTAAAATTTAAATGACCCCCGCGGTTAATGGGTAGTCCACGGTTCATGTAATTGGCTGCTGCGGTTTAACTGTTAGTGCCTAATTTATTTATATATCGTGGGTTCATCTCGGTTCAACTGTTAGAGACCCAGAGACTCACATAGAGACCCAGAGACTCACGTAAAGAGCCATAGACTCACATAGAGACCCATGGACTCAACACATAGAGACCCATAGACTCACGTGGAGACCAAGAGACTCACACACAGACCCAGAAACTCACACACAGAGACCCATAGACTCACATAGAGAGCCGTAGAATCAGAACTTTACTCAACGACTCACATAGATACCCATTGGCTCACGAAGAGAGTGATAGTCTCACACACAGAGACCCAGAGACTCACACACAAATACCCATAGATTCACACAAAGATACCCATAGACTCACACAGAGAACCATAGACTCACATAGAGACCCATAGACTCACATAGAGACCCATAGAATCACACACAGAGACCTATAGACTCGCACAAAGATACCCATAGACTCACACACAGAGAACCATAGACTCACACAAAGATACCCATAGACTCACACAGAGAACCATAGACTCACATAGAGACCCATAGACTCACATAGAGACCCATAGAATCACACAAAGATACCCGTAAACTCATATAGAGACCCATAGACTCACATACAGACCCATAAATTCATAGAATCACAAACAGAGACCCAGAGACTCACACACAGATACCCAGAGACTCGTAAAGAAACCCCTACCTAGACTTCCGTAGAAACGCAGACTTACACAGAGACCCGCAGACACACACAGAGACTCGCAGACACACACGGAGACTCGTAGACACACACAGAGACTCGTAGACACACACAGAGACCCGCAGACACACACAGAGACCCGTAGACACACACATAGACTCGTAGACACGCACAGAGTCTCGTAGACACACACAGAGACCCGCAGACACACACAAAGACTCGTAGACACACACAAAGACCCGCAGACACACACAGAGACTCGTAGACACACACAGAGACTCGCAGACACACACGGAGACTCGTAGACACACACAGAGACTCGTAGACACACACAGAGACTCGTAGACACACACGGAGACTCGTAGACACACACAGAGACTCGTAGACACACACAGAGACTCGTAGACACACACAGAGACCCGCAGACACACACAGAGACTCGTAGACACACACAGAGACTCGTAGACACACACAGAGACCCGCAGACACACACAGAGACCCGCAGACACACACAGAGACTCGTAGACACACACGCGGTCCTAACCTCTAAGTGTCAGGTAGTTCGCTAGCATTGGGTCAAGCTACCCTAGCCTCTGCTGATAAGGCACTGCATGTTGAAACAAGTCCGTGCATATACACATTTGGCATATTCTTGGTTCTTTCGGTAGTCACGTAGAAGGGAAATAATAAAATAATAAAAATTTACTAAATACAATTCTCATTTTATTATAAAATAAAATTCTCATTTTATTTATTATGTTTTATTTTTATTATTTTATTTTTCCCTTCTACGTGACTTTACCGAAAGAGCCAAGAATATGAATCCCTGCAGTCACGAAAGTTTTAAATCGAAATTTAAACATTTGGCAGTTCACTCAGCAACTGGGTCACGAGGGAGACTGACACTGCTGATGAGACGCAGAAAGTGGAAACCGGTCCAGAGTTGTTGATCGTACGCAAGCAATGCGGTGATAGTATGCATATGTGGGATGTGTTAAAAAAATAATTATAACCCGTAAAAATAAAGTTTATCACTATAAATCCTTTATATGCGTGGCGGCTAGAGTCCTCTCGTCCTCTGGCTTGAGATGGCTGCCACCTATGGGTCAGATGATTGTCTGCCAGTATTAAGCAATTGGTAATTAATTATTAATTTGTTTTCCCTAAACAGTGTAAAATTTTGGAAAAACATTTTCACGAACATTAATTGTCTCGCACAACGAGTTTGTGTGCAAAATGTCAGCTCGATTGGATCACGGGAAGTGGGTTAAAGAACGACCGAAAGATTTGCACGGTCGTAAGCAAGCAAGCACGCAAGCACGCACGCAAGCAAGCAAGCTAACTTAATATAAAGGATTTAAAAACATCCTTCGCTGTTCGACATGGAGATCCGCGTTTGCGAAGGGAGCCCAATCGCCCGCTCATCTGCCGCGGCGTCATCTTCTGTGAGTCGTCGTCTCGGTTCCAAGCGAGACTCAAGACGACTCAAGGCGACTCGCTGTGAAACGAGGTTTTGTTGTGACCAGGTGTGGCCATCACACGAATGATAACTGAGTTGCATCCCACTGGGATTTTTGCACACGGTGTTGGTGTACGGTGATTTTTCTGCAATAACTTACTGTCTTTTCTTGGATTTTCTGTTTGCACTTAGTCATTCGAGATTTGAAGCTTTCGTGACTGCAAGGATTCATATTCTTAGGTTTTTTCGGTAAAGTCACGTAGGTAAAAAAATTTAATTAATAAAAGTAAAATAATTTTTAATTTAACTTTTAAAAAAATGTACCTACGTGACTTTACCGAAAAAACCTAAGAATATGCACATAGTCACTTTAAGATGTTTTCTTGTTCATGTTTTTGTTTTTTTGTTTGTTGCGGTTGCAACCGATTCATGAGCCGATTCTCAAGACAGCCTGATTCTCACGACGCTGTCTTTCCGACAGACCTGTTCTTCACCTGAGGACGGCTGCTTGCGTTGTGGCCGAAGCGTCGTGAGAATTGCATTGTATTATGTTATATTTTTATTATTTTATTATTTCCCTTCTACGTGACTTTACCGAAAGAACCAAGAAGATGTGTGGAGCTTTTGAGAGCTCGCTCGGGCACACGCGTACCGCGTGTGTGTGTGTGATATACGCGCTACCGCCGCTGCTCGCTACTGACAGCACTTGCCCCCACAGTCTGTTAGAGGCTATATGGGGATCTTTGTCTTCGTAGCGGTGGTGCAGGCATCGGTGACGAATGTCCCAACCGGAAGTGGGCCTCGCACGAGGTCGACTCAGTCTCAAAAGCAGTATACCGGTGCGATGTGTAGGCGACATTGACACTGGGGAGACAAAGGCGGTCGTGCGGGCGTGGTGCTGGCCACCCCCCTCCCCACCCCATCACGGTGCCGCTCGCAACACTTGCCCCGTGACAGCCATGTTGAGAGGCTACACGGGGACCTTTGCCTTTGACCGCGACATCGCGAGAGATAATGACGGTATTCATGAAGGCAGAGAGAGAGAGGGAGAAGACGAGAGAGAGGGGGGCCACCCCTTTGGCATTTTGCAAGGGAAAGGGGAGAGCGCTGGCCAGGGGAGGGGGGGGCAATGCATGAATTGGGGAAACTCAGCCCCATCAACAAACGGGAGGGAGGGCGACTGAAGTAAGGAAATAAATAAATGAAACAATCCTTACATTTATTTAACTGGTCAACATAAAAAGAACATTTTTTTCTGGCTTGGACTTTTGCAGCTGTTTTAGACTAATTTCAGGGTGCTGATTCCAAATCTGATCTCAGATTTGCTCTATCACGTCTCATTTTTATGCTATCGGCATACCCCATTTTCATTGATTTTACCCGAAATTAACTCTGCCGCTTATGATTGCAAGTTGTTGCGAGTCAGTGACTGCTTTAGTGTTAAAATATGGTGCTGTATTTTTAGGATAGTGTGTTTATAATATCATTTTATATAGATATCCACATTTATTTAATATTTTTCTTCTGCAGTTTTTATTGAAAATGCAATATTTGATATCTCAAAAACTGATGTGATAGACAAAAACTGATGCCAGTTTTAGAATCAGCATCCCATAATTACCTTAAAACCGTTGGAATACCTTATGCCAGAAAAAGTGTGTTTACCAGTGTAATTCATTACTTATTTTTCCGGTTCAGCGGGGCAGCAACAGTGGGGGGCGTGCTGTTACAGGGTAATTTTTTTTTACCCGCGACAGAATGAATGATACATTTTATTCGTGTTTTCGGCCCGCACATGGAGTATGGAAGCGGCGGCTTTTCCCACATTAGGAATAATGGGACGGGAATCCACGTGTTTTTAACGATGCAATGCTCGGTTAAACGGGAATCGACCGGTTTTGTTTAACAATACAAAGCTTCATCTGTTCGAGCATAGATGGAGCGTGGATCCAGCATGGCTATCATATTTTCAATACCTGTGTAGTAAGTATGTAGGAGGCTTGACGACAGGATCGGAGGCACACTTGTTTATTACACCAACTTGTGCACACACAGTAATTACGGGTCACTTGGCTACAGGGATACACAACAGCTAACCCCGCTAACCTATGCCCAAGTCCTCCACTACGGAGCTAGGGGAGGCTATCTATCCCAGCCCTGGTCAAGCTGGGATCCCGGCACCCTGAGTCTCCAACCGGCTCGTCAGTCTGGGCTCTCGGGGCCACGCCACCGGCTTGCCCTGGTCGGCCCTTATAAGGACAGCGAGCCAGGGGAGCTCTGGGGCCTATTCTAGCAGGTCTTCCTTCTTCTCTGGTTAAAGCTGAGCTCCGACCTCGAGCCCTCCGGCTCACCACCTTTTATAGGACTCGGCCCCCGGGAGGGGCCCGTGGGGGATGCAGGTGCGGACGTCGGTGCGAGCACCTCCCCAGTGTACGGCCGTAACCCCGCCCCTTGTGTTTGTTGGCCATCCGTGGCCATGCACAATTACACCTCAACATCCGTGGCCATGCACAATTACACCTCTACATCACCCCCCCCCTGTACAGCTCGCAGCCGTCCCCGGCTGCAAAGAAAATCAGATAAAGGTGCATCCCTCCCAAAAACCGTGTGTGTGCCTCGCGTAATTTTAACAAGAACAAAGAGAACCATAACAAGAACAACAACAGGAAGAGAAAAAAATAACCCGACGCACCCCCCCGAATAAATACCCCAAAACCAACATATATACATGCACTCCGGACGCCTCCCCCCCCCACTGTCCGCAAGGCCCCCCAACGGCCGACATCACAATAGTCTGCGCGTTTTGGCGCGCGTTCTCGCTGCGGGCCCGTCACAAGGGCCCGTCCCGGCACGCTCAGTGGCGGTTGTTGACGATCCGGGTGCAAGAGAGTCTGGCGTCGCTGCCGAGTGACCCCCGACCGCTCCGGGAGGGGTTGGCGGGCGTGGACCCGTCACTCCTGTTGCACCTGGAGACGGAACAGTTGATGTCAGGTTAGGCGAGAGCAGCGACGTCGGGGAGTCGGCGGAACCCTCACACGTTTGGCCATGCGTGTGTGTGTGTGAACCACGGGGCGGCGCGATGAACGGTTTCAACCTTGAGGGGTGCACGTACCACCGACGCCTCCCCCATTTGACGCGAACACATTGCGGCCGCAAGACCTGTACGACCTCCACTGGCCCCCGCCACGGCCGTACCAACTTTGACGAGGTTGCCAGCGGCACCTGGGGACAGTGCAACCATGCCCTGTCCCCTGGTTTCCATTTGAACACATGTACCCGCCCCAGCCGAAGCCTCTCATTCGCCCTCTGGCGGAGTTCAGAATTTTGCACGGCCGCTTCCCGCGCCTCAGATAATTTGCTGATGTTAAATGTAACGTGTTCGGACAAGTTAGACTTCGCCTGAGGCGCCGAGAGCTTCAGCTGGGTCGTCACAGGGGGTTAGCCTCGCGGCCATACATTAAAAAGAAAGGGGAAAATCCGGTGGCCGCATGGGGAGCCATCCTGTAGGCCTGCAACACACCGGCTATGCGAAGGTCCCAATCTGTCTGGGATACCGACACCTGCTGGGACAGCATAGACGTGATGGTCCGATGCAGCCGTTCCACCATCCCGTCAGTTTGTGGGTGATACGGGGAGGTCCGAATTTTCTCCGTACCCAAGAGGTCGCACATCTCGCGGAGGAGTTTTCCCGAAAAATTCTTACCCTGGTCAGTAAGCAGCCGTTCCGGAGCACCCTTGTCGAGGACATAGCCCTGGACAAAGGCCTCCGCGATGGCTGCTGCCGACTGGTTGGCCAGGGGCCAGGCCATAGGCCATCTCGTGAAGTATTCAACCCCTGTCAATAAATACCTATTCCCCCTGGGTGTAGCGGGAAATGGGCCGAGTATGTCTAGAGCAACGAGCTCGTTAACCCGAGAAACCTTTATGGACTGCAGCGGAGGGTTGGACCCCCTAGCAGGTGGCTTCCACTGCGCGCATTGCGTGCACGACCCCAGGAGATCCCCCACGTCCTTTGCCATGCCCGGCCAGAAGAAATCGAGCTGGAGCGTGGCAAAGGTCTTGTGAACCCCCAAGTGCAGAAGCCGCTCATGAACAGCCCATACCACCTTACCCCTTAATGCTGCAGGCACCACGAGCCGCTGGCGGCGGGTTTTTCCGTCCTAGTGCATTAAAAGACCCTGGAACAACCCCCACGAGTCAACGTTCGCCACCCCCTGACCAACCCCCCCGGCGCGACGGCGCAGAGCGAGGAGGGAGGTGTCCTCCATTTGGAGGCGTCCCCATTCCGCGACCGACAACCCCAGCAACGAATCCCTCCCTTCTTGCTCGATAGGACCCGAAGCCAAAGGCGCATCGGCGGCGGCCACGAGGACCGAATCAGTGGTGACGTTCGGGGGCCTACAACGCCCCGAACCCAAGAGGCAAGCGCACTCCGAAGTGGGTGGCAACCGCGACAGGGCGTCAGCGTTCGTGTGGCGGACGCCCTTACGATATGTGGTGACAAAGTCATAGTCTTGGAGAATCTCCAACCATCGAGACAACTGGCCCGATGGTTGTTGAACCCGCAGGGCGTACTGTAGGGCCGCATGATCTGTACGGACGGTGAAACGCCGACCGTACAGATACGGGCGGTACTGCTGAATGAATAAACAATTGCCAATAATTCCCGACGGGTAACGCAGTACCGTTGTTCGGCTGGAGACAGTACCCGACTACCGTAAGCCACTACATGCTCTACGCCCCCAATGAGCTGGGACAGCACGCCCCCGATGCCCGTGTTACTTGCATCTGTATCGAGCAAGAAGGGTTGTGAGAAATCGGGGTAATTCAACGGCGGAGCCCCCACCAGGGCATTCCGGAGGGCGCGAAAAGCAGCTTCCTCCTCCGGCCCCCAATGAAACCTGACTCCCTTGGACGTCAAGGCATGCAATGGTTTCGCGATCGTAGCGAAGTCAGCCACAAACCGTCGATAGTACGACGCGAACCCAATGAAACTCCTGACCTCTCCCACCGAGGTGGGAGTCGGCCAGGAGCTGACGCATTCCGTTTTGGCGGGATAAGTGGATATCCCCGAGCGCCCAACAATGTGACCCAAATACCACACCGATTCGCGGAGCAAATGGCACTTCTGCGGTTTAAATTTTAAATTGGCTGCCCGCATTTTGAGAAAAACAGCACGCAACCTCTGGAGGTGTTCCTCGAAGGATTTGCTAAAGACGATGACATCGTCCAAGTAAATTAAACACGAATCCCATTGCAAGCCTGCCAAGACCAGTTCCATTAACCACTGAAAAGTTGCCGGCGCAGAATGTAAACCCATCGGCAACCGGTTAAATTGGAAGAGACCTTGCGGTGTACGAAAAGCAGTCTTAGGTTTTGATTCGTCATCCAGAGGAAGCTGCCAGAATCCAGATAGTAAATCGAGGGTGGAAAAGAATCGCGCCCCCGCCAAGGCATCGAGCGACTCATCCATTCGAGGAAGCGGGTACGCATCTGCCACAGAAATTTTGTTCAAGCGCCGAAAGTCGACACAAAACCGCAGTGAGCCGTCGTGTTTTTTCACCAAAACGATCGGCGCGCCCCACGGGCTGTTGGAAGGGAAATGATATCGGCGGCTAGCATGTCATCAACAGCCGATTTGACACGATCCTTTTCGGCGGGACTCAACCGAAAGAGATTTTGGCGGATTGGCGCGCTGTCACCCGTGTCAATATGGTGTCGCAGCAATTTAGTACAACCAATATCAAATTTGTGTTGACTAAAAACGTCAGCAAATTCATTCAGGAGAACTCGCAGCTGCGCGCGCTGCGAGTCGGACAGGTCCACTGATCCCGCGCAAAGCGCATCCAGCCATCCGTCATCACAGTCCGAATGCGGTCGCGACGGAGGATCGGTGGTTACCTGACCCACGAGTGGTTCCTCATAGGGTACCGGCGTTGCGTGTGCAAGCACGGTCCCTTGAGGAACCACGGCCGTTCGCGATCTTACATTAAGGACTGCAATGAAGGGGTCCCCATCCCCTCTCACCATGGTCTGAGCCGCTAGCAAATCGGGTCCATTGACCCCGGCTCGAGATGGTCCCAACAAGACCCCCCGATCCGCAACCCCTTCAGCAAATGGCCGACGCAACCTAAGAGGGACGAGCATCTGAGCCCCCGGGGGTACGCGCACCGTTTTTGTCACGAGCGCCTGCACGGTGGCAAACGCCCGACGCTCCGTGGTGGGGGAAGACAAAAATGTAACACGTCGGCCCGATGGGAGCTCGATGCACCCCTGGTAAATCAGGATACGGATGGGCATTTTGGCCAAGAAATCTGTCCCCAACAGGCACGGAACCGCGAGTGAGGAGGAAACCAAAACAGGCCCGGATAATTTAATGTCTCCAATGCAAATTTTGGCGCGGATTTGCCCAATAATGCCCAGCGAGCCCCCGTTAGCAGCATAGCATGGCACGTCAACAGGGAGCAAGGGACGACTTTGAACGGGAAGGATGTTATAAATCAAATCAGATATAATGGTCGCCGATGCCCCTGTGTCAATTAAAATCCGCACCTCTACCCCATCAATATGACCGACCACAACCGATGATCCCGCCGACGCAGCAACGACACGATGGGCGAGCTCCGACCACTGACCCGGTTGGAGCGCTCGCCGCATTTCAGAACAATCGCGCGACGGGCGGCGATTTTCGAGCCCTGTTTAGTTGAGCGCGTGAGTGTGTGTCGGATGTGTGCATGGGCCAAACGTGTGAGGTGCCACGACTCGCCGTATTTCTCTGCTGGAGCTTGGGTGGAGACGGCGTGGCGTCCTGACGAGGTGTCGCCCCGCGCTGACGGGGAGCCCGGCATCCTGACGCAACGTGGCCTTGCAGGCCAGTTGTAGCAGCGTGTGAGCGCCCCAGATGGCCTGGGCTGCTCCTGGCGGCTCGGTCCATTCCGAGCCTGTGGTGCCGCCGATCTCCATTCCCCCCGCCGCTCCACCCCGCAGACCTCCTCCGATGGGAGGGCGGTGGCCGCCATGGCATGGCCGGCCGCCCCCTTGGCCGCCTTGCGACGCAGGGACCGCAAGCCCCCGTGGATGTGGCGCGCGACCAGCAGGGACGACATCTCTGCGTCGTCTTGAGCCAAGACGTTGACGTCCAGCTCATCAGCGAGCAGCAGCAGCTTCTCAGCCACCATGGCATCCACTCCCTCCTCGTCCATCCGTGGAAAAGCTGCCTTCGCCAGGGCCAGGAGAGCCGTCCGGAAGGCCAGGGGCGATTCGTTGGCGCCCCGATGGCGATCGTGGAACAGCTGCCTGCAGTCCGAAGGCGGCCCATAGACGGCTGACAGCAGCTGCAGCGCCAGGTGCAGCGTGGCGCGCTTTTCCTTAGGCGCCGAGGTGAGGGTAGCCAGGGCGTCGTTGTCCAGCAGCGCCGGCAGCGCGCGTAGTGCCTCGGCGTCCGTCCAGTTCGCCATCTCTTGATGAGCGATGAACCGCCTTTTGAAGCCGCCCCAGTCTCCGTCCGCGCCCACGAATTCTTTGAGAGGCGGCAGACGCTGCTGTAACGCGACGTCCGTGGCTGCAGATCGCTCTCCGTCGCTCCCAGCAGATGATACAGTGTGGGCGGGCTGCGAGCATGGCATCGCCGGTCGCTCTGATGTTGACGCGCTGGCCGGTGTTGATGATGTCACGGCTTGTGCTTGGCGCTCAGCAGTCACCTGACTCGGGCCGGCCCCGCCCTCTGCTCGCACTGTAGTGATGGCGGGAAATTTAACCGCGAGCCGCGTCGGGGTGGCGGGAAACGTTGCCGCGCGTCGGCTGCTGTCGTCGTCCCGCGCAGCCCCTCCAGCCCCCAGCCGCGTGATCTCCTCCAACGCGGCGGCCGCGGCGTAGAGCAACTCCGCCAGGCGGGAGTGAGCCAGCCGGAGTCCTTCGGCCGACGCATCCCCCCCTTCCTGTCGTAGCAGCGCGGGCGTACTCGGCCCTGGCTGCTCCAATCCGACCCCGGCCATCTCTGGTGGTGATTCGGCCGTGGTGTCTTCTATCTCCGACCCCCTGGTACGTGTCGTCCCTCGTGTGTCCATCGTTGAACGTTTTACTTCTGACGCCAGATGTAGTAAGTATGTAGGAGGCTTGACGACAGGATCGGAGGCACACTTGTTTATTACACCAACTTGTGCACACACAGTAATTACGGGTCACTTGGCTACAGGGATACACAACAGCTAACCCCGCTAACCTATGCCCAAGTCCTCCACTACGGAGCTAGGGGAGGCTATCTATCCCAGCCCTGGTCAAGCTGGGATCCCGGCACCCTGAGTCTCCAGACCGGCTCGTCAGTCTGGGCTCTCGGGGCCACGCCACCGGCTTGCCCTGGTCGGCCCTTATAAGGACAGCGAGCCAGGGGAGCTCTGGGGCCTATTCTAGCAGGTCTTCCTTCTTCTCTGGTTAAAGCTGAGCTCCGACCTCGAGCCCTCCGGCTCACCACCTTTTATAGGACTCGGCCCCCGGGAGGGGCCCGTGGGGGATGCAGGTGCGGACGTCGGTGCAAGCACCTCCCCAGTGTACGGCCGTAACCCCGCCCCTTGTGTTTGTTGGCCATCCGTGGCCATGCACAATTACACCTCAACATCCGTGGCCATGCACAATTACACCTCTACACCTGTGCCAATGTCTTCGAGTGTGGAACGGGCATGGCTATCATACTCTTAGGTCTTTAGTAAAGTCACGTAGGTAAAAAATAAATAATAAAAATAAATAATAAAACTAATATAAGAAACAATATAAATAAAGTAATATTATTTCTTATATAATTTTTGTACTTATGTGTTCGAGCATGGATCGGGCATGGCTATGATATTTTCAATACCTCTACCTATGTGTTCGAGCGTGGTTCGGGTATGGCGATGATATTTTCAATACCTGTGCCTATGTCTCCGAGTGTGGATCGGGCATGACTATCATATTTTCACTACCTGTGACAATGTCTTCAATTGTGGATCGGGCATGGTTATGATATTTTCAATACCTGTGCCAATGTGTTCGAGCATAGATCGGGTATGGCTCTGATATTTTCAATACCTCTGCCTATGTGTTCGAGTGTGGATCCAGCATGGCTATGATATGTTCAATACCTGTGCCAATGTGTTCGAGTGTGTATCGGGCATGGCTATGATATGTTCAATACCTCTGCCTATGTGTTCGAGTGTGTATCGGGTATGGTTATGATATTTTCAATACCTCTGCCTGTGTGTTCGAGTGTGGATCAGGCATGGCTATGACATTTTCAATACCTCTGCCTGTGTGTTCGAGCATGGATCGGGCATCGCTATCATATTTTCAATACCTCTGCCTATGTGTTCAAGCATGGTTCGGGTATGGCTATGACATTTTCAATACCTGTGCCTGTGTGTTCGAGTGTGGATCCAGCATGGCTATGACATTTTGAATAAAAACACGTTCATCGTCACGTGATTTCTGGACCTAAAGGGACGAGTCTTTGATCGAAAAAGCCCCCCAAAAGATTAGGCCACCCTCCTTGACGCCGATCGGCTTCCTTCCGCATGAACATACCTTACCATTCATTGTCGCGGATCCACTTCCTTTCCTGTTACAGCAGCTGCCGGAGAGACACTTCCCTGCTGCAGCAGCAGTGCAAACACAAGCAAAGACAAAGACCCCCCCCATTAGGGTGGGGGACCTGTGTCGTTTGCGAGCAAGCTACCTCCTAAAATGTGAGGCCAGAGGATGCCGCACCTGGAATCGTGTTCAGTTTTTTGTTCAGGTTGAGTCGACCTAGGAGTGAATCAGCATCCGTCCGGTGGTTTTTGGCATTGCGGCTCGGAGATGTTAACTACCTCGCCTGGTTTGCGAGAGGTCATGGGGTTCCATCCCAACCATGACGATGCCTGCTGCTGTAAAGTTGAAGTCTGCGTCTCTCTATCTCACTCTCTCCTCCCCATGGTCGCGTGGTTTCTCCGGGACCTCCGGTTTCACCCTCCAAATTGAGAATCAACGTCACCACGCGTTTAGAGATTTGGAGCGATTAACACGTTCCTTCGGAGTGGGCAGGTAGGAACTTGGTTGGACAGCGCATTCGTGCACGACAGACAGACAAATAATCCCTGGTGGGCAGTGTGGAACCTGTTGTTCCTACCTGTATGTATAAAAGATCACTTGACTTGAGGTAGCCAGGCAGACAGCCCCCTTAACTATCGCCCCCCCCTCCCTTAGGCCCCTCCCCTGACCCCCCTTCTCTTAGGCCCCTCTCCTGATTCCCCCCTCCTTAGGCCCCTCCTGACCCTCCTCCCTTAGGCACCTCCCCTCTCCGTACCCGGTAGTAGGTCTCCACCAATCAAAGAGCTGTTTATGTTATATATTTATTTATGCACGACAGACAGACAGACAGTCAGACAGACAGACAAAAAATCTCCGGTGGGCAGTGTGGAACATTGTTCCTACCTGTATAAATGTCCACGTGATGATGATGATGATGAGCCACTGCGTTGAGCTATCATTTGTGATGGCCAGGTCGCTTCTGAATAAGAGCTGCATACTCTTTGATCGAGATTTGAAGTTTTCGTGACTGCAGGGATCCATACTCTTTGGTTCTTTCGGTAAAGTCACGTAGGTATTAAAAAAAACTTAAATTAAATACATTAACATCATGCTAATCTCCACGTTACATGCTCATTTCTCACTTTCACATCATGCTTATCTCTCACATTATCACAGCTACTTCTATGCTAAATTCCTCTGTTGATATGTAAACTCCTTTGTCAAGGCGCTCTGCTCCTCCCACCCAGCTTAAAATACGCTGCCAAGCTTAGCGGTGTTCATTGGAGCGCTGTCTTCCCGACAGCTCTGTATCCTCACCTGAGGACGGCTGCTTGTGTTGTGGCCGAAACGTTGTGAGAATTTTATTAGATTTCGTAACTACAGGGATTCATATTCTTGGTTCTTTCGGTAAAGTCAAGTAGAAGGGAAATAATAATAAAAAAACATCATAAAATAAAATGAGAATTTTATAATAAAATGATAATTTTATTTAATTATGTTTAATTTTTATTATGTTATTATTTCCCTTCTACGTGACTTTACCGAAAGAACCGAGAAGAAATTTTAAATACATTTAATCACGACGTTTCGGGCGCAACACAGCCGCGTATAGTAGCTTTACACATGGTAACATTAAAGTAAAAAGCCAGTTATAGTTTTCTGCATTGGCACAAAACTAAACTATTTCATACTTGCCCAGATAAGGCTCCACTGAGCTGGCTATGACAAGCGATAGCGGCTCAGCAAAGTGGCGAATTAACACGTGGAAATTTATCGCAGCAGCCAAATCATCTAAACGCGTTGTGACGTCCAAGAGAAAAATCCACGCGACCACGGGGAGAGAGCCACTGCAAACTCCAAATATACAGCAGGCGTCAGGGTGGCGATCGATCCCACGACCTCGTGCATACCAGGCGAGGTAGTTAACATCACCTAGCCACTGTGATGATGATGAGAAAGACGCTGACTCCAAATATACAGCAGCAGCAGGCATCGTCAGTGTCGGGATCGAACCCACAACCTCCTGTAGACCAGGCGAGGTAGTTAACATCACCTAGCCACTGTGATGATGATGAGAAAGACGCTGACTCCAAATATACAGCAGCAGCAGGCATCGTCAGTGTCGGGATCGAACCCACAACCTCCTGTAGACCAGGCGAGGTAGTTAACATCTCCTAGCCACCGTGATGATGATGAGAAAGACGCTGACTCCAAATATACAGCAGCAGGCATCGTCAGGGTGGGGATCGAACCCACAACCTCCTGTAAGCCAGGAAAGGTAGTTAACATCTCCTAGCCACTGTGATGATGATGAGAAAGACGCTGACTCCAAATATACAGCAGCAGCAGCAGGCATCGTCAGTGTCGGGATCGAACCCACAACCTCATGTAGACCAGGCGAGGTAGTTAACATCACCTAGCCACTGTGATGATGATGAGAAAGACGCTGACTCCAAATATACAGCAGCAGCAGGTATTGTCAGTGTCGGGATCGAACCCACAACCTCCTGTAGACCAGGCGAGGTAGTTAACATCACCTAGCCACTGTGATGATGATGAGAAAGACGCTTACTCCAAATATACAGCAGCAGCAGGCATCGTCAGTGTCGGGATCGAACCCACAACCTCCTGTAGACCAGGCGAGGTAGTTAACATCTCCTAGCCACCGTGATGATGATGAGAGAGACGCTGATTCCAAAGGTACAGCAGCAGATGTCAGGGTCGGCATTGAACCCACGACCTCCTGTGTACAAGGCGAGGTAGTTAACATCTCCTAGCCACCGTGATGATGATGATGAGAGAAAGAGAGAAACACACCTTAAATATACAACAGACGTCAGGGTCGGCATCGAACCCACGACCTCCTGTGTACCAGGCGAGGTAGTTAACATCTCCTAGCCACCGTGATGATGATGAGAGAAAGAGAGAAACACACCTTAAATATATAGCAGGCGCCCACGACCTCCTGTGTACTAAGCGAGGTAGTTAACATCTCCTAGCCACCGTGATGATGAGAGAGACGCTGACTCCAAACCTACAGCAGCAGATGTCAGGGTCGGCATTGAACCCACGACCTCCTGTGTACAAGGCGAGGTAGTTAATATCTCCTAGCCACCGTGATGATGATGATGATGAGAGAAAGAGAGAAACACACCTTAAATATACAACAGACGTCAGGGTCGGCATCGAACCCACGACCTCCTGTGTACCAGGCGAGGTAGTTAACATCTCCTAGCCACCGTGATGATGATGAGAGAAAGAGAGAAACACACCTTAAATATATAGCAGGCGCCCACGACCTCCTGTGTACTAGGCGAGGTAGTTAACATCTCCTAGCCACCGTGATGATGAGAGAGACGCTGACTCCAAACCTACAGCAGCAGGTGTCAGGGTCGGCATCGAACCCACGACCTCCTGTGTACAAGGCGAGGTAGTTAACATCTCCTAGCCACCGTGATGATGATGATGAGAGAAAGAGAGAAACACACCTTAAATATACAACAGACGTCAGGGTCGGCATCGAACCCACGACCTTCTGTATACTAGGCGAGGTAGTTAACATCTCCTAGCCACCGTGATGATGATGAGAGAGACGCTGACTCCAAACGTACAGCAGCAGGTGTCAGGGTCGGCATCGAACCCACGACCTCCTGTGTACCAGGCGAGGTAGTTAACATCTCCTAGCCACCGTGATGATGAGAGAGACGCTGACTCCAAACGTACAGCAGCAGGTGTCAGGGTCGTCATCGAACCCACGACCTCCTGTGTACCAGGCGAGGTAGTTAACATCTCCTAGCCACCGTGATGATGATGAGAGAGACGCTGATTCCAAAGGTACAGCAGCAGATGTCAGGGTCGGCATTGAACCCACGACCTCCTGTGTACAAGGCGAGATAGTCAACATCTCATAGCCACCGCCGCAGCGCCCCTAACAGTGATATCGATTCCAGCAGTTGTGGCGCGCATATCGATCTAAATCGCCATCAACACGACCGTTGCTACCCCCGTTCTGTTCATCTGCGGTGGCTTCGGCCTGTACCGGATTCACTTCGTAGCAAAAGTAGCACATGCTACTTATCAGTGTCTTATTATAGTGGTAGCAAAAGTAGCAAAATGCTACGCGCCCCGCACTTTCAAGGGCCCCGCGCTAAATGCTTTCAAGCTATCAATTCCGGTGCAGTGATTCTGCACTTGCTCTATTACTATAGTACTATACCGCCTTCAACTTTTATGAACGATTGGGCGTTTAAGGTTAGCGATTTGTCGTATTATCCGGCTGTATAGCAAGTGAAAAAATATAATTACTTTACTATGCAACTAAAACATGCGTGTGTTTTAATATTTATGGGTTTTTTTTATTTAGAGCCCCTTTGTAACATCTGCTACAGGCCCCGCACTAGCTTAATCCGGCACTGTATATTACTATAGTACTACACTGCCTTCAAATTTTATGAACGACTGGGTGTTTAAGGTTATCGATGTGTCGCATTACACTGGTCAACAAATAAAAACATTTCTGGCCTGGACTTTTGCAGCTGTTTTAGACTAATTTCAGGGTGCTGATTCCAAATCTGATCTCAGATTTGCTCTATCACATCTCATTTTATGCTATTGGCATACCCCATTTTCATTGATTTTACCCGAAATTAACTTTGTCACTTATAATTGCAAGTTGTTGCGAGTCAGTGACTGCTTTAGTGTTAAAATATGGTGCTGTATATTTAGGATAGTGTGTTTATAATATCATTTTATGTAGATATCCACATTTATTTAATATTTTTCTTCTGCAGTTTTTATTGAAAATGCAATATTCGATATCTCAAAAACCTGATGTGATAGACAAAAACTGATGCCAGATTTGGAATCAGCACCCCAAAACTACCTTGACACCTTGATTTAAAGCTTTCGTGACTGCAGGGATTCATCTTCTTGGTTCTTTCGGTAAAGTCACGTAGAATGGAAATAATAAAATAATAAAAATAAAACATAATAAAATAATTCTCACGACGTTTCGGCCACAACGCAAGCAGCCGTCCTCAGGTGAAGAACAGGTCTGTCGGAAAGACAGCGTCGTGAGAATCAGACGCTGTCTTGAGACTCAGACGTTGTCTTTCCGACAGACCTGTTCTTCACCTGAGGACGGCTGCTTGCGTTGTGGCCGAAACGTCGTGAGAATTATTTTATTATGTTTTATTTTTATTATTTTATTATTTCCATTCTACGTGACTTTACCGAAAGAATCAAGAAGATGAATACCTTATGCCAGAAAAAGTGTGTTGACCAGTGTTATCTGGCTCTGTAGCAAATGAAAAAAATCAAATTAACTTTACTGTGCAAGTAAAACATTTGTGTAGTTTTCAAATGTACGCGTGTTTTTCTTTTTTTAGGCCCCATTCATAGCATATGCAACAGATCCCGCACCAGTCTAATCCGGTACTGACCCTCGTCGCTGCTCGTGCTTGCCTCTTCCTACCGGCGCCTACACCCGCACTCCACATTCCTGCTCCGCGTGCGGGCTGCGACGTCCTGGTGACGTTGAGAATTAAGGTCGAAGGGCGGTGGGGGTGGGGGGCTTAGGGAGCTTCGAATGCCTCTGAAACACCAATAACCAAACTCTGCTGGAGGCCCGCATGGTCGGACTCTGGTAGCAACCGACTTTTTAATAAAAAAAAATTCTACAACATCGGAGTGCAGCGCCACATTAAATACGCACTACAATGACAATTGTTTAAATCGATTTGAAGCATGTTTTTTTTTTTTGGGGGGGGGCAGAGCTTTGTGATGATGTGTAACGAGGGGGGGCGGGGTTTGAGAAATGTGACGTCACATCAAAATGCGCAACTTTGAATAAATATAGACAACACGTTCTACTTAATTAAATATACTTTTAATAAATGTTTTCTCCTACAAAATCAGAGTGCAGCGCCACATGAAATACGCACTACAATGACAATAGTTTCAAGCGATTTGAAGCATGTTTTATTATTATTTTTGGGGGCATAGCTTTGTGACGTCATATTTGAGGGGGTGTCTGACTTTTTGTGACGCCGTGTGACGAGAGGGGGGGGGGGGGTAAAAAAATCGTCCAAAATCGCGTGACGTTATTTATGGACGGCCCCTAGGTGGACTCAGCCTCAAATGAGTACCTGGTGTGGAATTTAAAAACATCGCCTCTTGAGAGACAAAGGCGGCCGGGCGTGGTGCTATCCACTCACCCCCTCAGTGTCGGCCTTCATAGGTGCTGCTACTCGCTACTAACAGCACTTGCCCCAACAGTCTGCTAGAGGCTACACGGGGATCTTTGTCTGTGTATAGGCGCTGCTGCTTCTCGCTACTAACAGCACTTGCCCCAACAGTCTGCTAAGGCTACACGGGGGATCTTTGTCTGTGTATAGGCGCTGCTGCTACTCGCTACTAACAGCACTTGCCCCAACAGTCTGCTAGAGGCTACAGGGGGATCTTTGTCTGTGTATAGGCGCTGCTGCTTCTCGCTACTAACAGCACTTGCCCCAACAGTCTGCTAGAGGCTACACGGGGGATATTTGTCTGTGTAGAGGCGCTGCTGCTACTCGCTACTAACAGCACTTGCCCCAACAGTCTGCTAGAGGCTACATGGGGGGTCTTTGTCTATGTATAGGCGCTGCTGCTACTCGCTACTACGCTACTAACAGCACTTGCCCCAACAATATGCTAGAGGCTACACGGGGGACCTTTGTCTTTCTCATGGACAAGTTGTCCGACAACCAATAACAGCAATAGGAGCCAAGAACAAATCGTAGGCTCTAATTTACTAGAAAAGAAAATGTACAAAAACATCAACTCAACATTGTATTTGTAAAGCTACAATGCCACGTGGCATACAAGACCGGGTTGGTCCGTTTTAAAAATGCTGTAATGAATAATAATCGTAACATTTGGATCGTAGATAGTCTACGTGTAAGGAGGTCAACACCCCACCCCCCACTCTCTCAGCCCAACGTGTTCCAGGAATTCTATCGACCGAACAGCTTTGCCTGTGTGTGTGTGTGAGCTCCTCCGGCAGGCAAGGCTGCGTTGCCTGGGTCATGTAGCTCGCACGCCCAGCCACCGCATGCCTAAACAGCTTTTGTAGGGCCGGGTCGAGGGGGCTAAACGGCGCGGCACGGGCTAGAGAAGAGATGGAGTGATGTGGTACAGGAGGACGTGGAGCTGAGTGGACTTGCCGATGACTGGTACCAGCGATGTCAAGATCGGCCACTGTGGAGGGCGGAGGAGCGACGCTCACAACAACGAGTGGAGCGCCGGGTGGTTAAAGCAAAGCAATTACACTATGAGACCTCCTTTACCAGTGGCAAAATATAGTGATCAATTTTTACCCTTTCAACTGGTACAAAAACTAACACCTCTAAACAAGGCATCATGTTTGCAATAACCACAACACAAGCAGTCAAAATGCAAACAAAAAGAAACAACTATGATAATGATACGCACTGTCCTTGAAGTTGATTGGTCCACACCCGAGACAGATTTTCTTAGAGCCTAGTCTCACATGGTGTTGGACCAGATGACGCCAAAAGGTGTCAGTTTTTCTACCAGTTGAAAGGGTAAAAACCTATCACTAAAGCAAAGCAAGTTGGCACAGTAGGGGGCACAGGTGGTGCATCAGCCAGTCATCTCGGTCATCTCAATCAGTCGACCCGTAGCACCTGCTGGGTCTGCCCCGTGACTTCCTGCCAGCGGGCGTTCGACACTTCACGTGGCCTGAAGGTGCACATGGCCTGGCACAAGCGTCGTGGTGACGTCACCGCCACTTAGTCACGAATGGCGGTTGTTGTTGTTGAGGTCGACTCAGCCTCAAATGAGTATCTGGGGAGACAAAGGCGGCCGGGCGTGGTGTTGGCCACCCACCCCCTCGTGTGCCGTGCCGGCCTTCATAGGTGCTGCTCGCAAACAGCACTTGGGGCCGTCCATAAATGACGTCACGCGATTTTGGACGATTTTTGACCCCCCCCCCTTTGTCACACGGCGTCACAAAACGTCAGACCCCCCCCTCAAATATGACGTCACAAAGCTCTGCCCCCCCCCCAAACCATATTTCCAATTTGAAAATTAAACATGTTTGAAATCGCTTTAAACTCTTGTCATTGTAGTGCGTATTTAATGTGGCGCTGCACTCTGATATTGTAGGAGAAAACATTTATTAAAAAGTCTATTTAATTAAGTAGAACGTGTTGTATATATTGATTTAAAGTTGCGCATTTTGATGTGACGTCAGATTTCTCAACCCCCCCCCCGCCCCTCGTCACACATCGTCACAAATGTCTGACCCCCCCACTCCCCCTATGTGCGTGACGTCATTTATGGACGGCCCCCTTGCCCCAAAAGTATGTCACAGGCTATACGGGGGATCTTTGTCTTTGTGCTAAGCCGCTGTTAATGAACTGAAAGCCGCTCGTATTTAATGTCGCCCGGAATGTTAATTAGGGGCCGGCGTGTAAACGGACGTTTCGCGTTGGACCCTTTTGCAGCTGAGGCCTATTCTGCAGGTGCTCGAGATTGACATTTTTGGGGTCGTGAGCGGAAATGGAACCTCCGAACCCCCTGGGTTTGTAGCGCTAACCGCTGCGCCACCGCTCCCCACCGCTACACACACAAAGACAAAGTTCCCCCAGTACAGCCTGAACAGACTGTTGGGCAAGTGCTGTTAGCGAGTAGCAACCTTTGCAGGCCGGCACGCCACACGAGCCCGGCCGCCTTTGTCTCCCTGTAGTGGCAATGCTTTCACACAACGTGCCACAGGTATTCATTTGAGGCTGAGTCAACCTAGGAGCGGTTCAGATCATCGCCACTGGTTGTTGGCCGTGAGAGTGGGAATCGAATTCGGGTCGCCAGGTTCGTAGTGCAGCGTAGCGCGAACAGCTACACTGTCGCTCCCTGCTACCACCACCACAACCACCACCACAAGCACTACCAGCACTACTACCAGGACCACCACCCACCAGCACCACCACCACAACCACCACCACCAGCACCATCACCAGCACCACAAGCACCACCACCACAACCACCACCACCAGCACCACCACCAGAACCACCACCAGCACCACCAGCACCACCACCAGCACCACCACCACCAGCACCACCACAAGCACCACCACAAGCACCACCACCACCACAAGCACCACCACCACAAGCACCACCACAAGCACCACCACCACAAGCACCACCACCACAAGCACCACCACCAGCACCACTACCACCACAAGCACCACCACGCCATTCGCCACGAAGTGGCGGTGACGTCACCACGGCGCCTGTGCCAGGCCACGTGCACTTTGAGGCTATCACGTGAAGTGTCGAAGGCTCGCTGCTGCTGGCAGGAGGAGGTCACGGGACAGACCCAGATGACATGGGTTGGCTGAGATGACCGGTAGATGCAGACACACACACACAGACACACACACAGATACACACACAGGCACACACACACAGACACACAAACACAGACACACACACACAGACACACAGACACAGACACACACACACAGACACACACACACACATACACACACACAGACGACACACACACACTCTCACGCTCCTGTGTTGCTCATGGTGACCTCCATAATGTGAGAGAAGATTACCCGGTTTACTGGCCACGGGTTTCTGGAAATGATCCGCTTACTCCGCGAGGGGCAGGGGGTTTGTTGTTTGTAAGTTGGGGAACGTTTGGGAATCCCCACGGTGTCGAGCGGCTCCTGGGCACGGGTGAATCAATCGGTGTGAAGTTCGCGGGGCACGGTGGCAAGTAGCGTAGTCGTACTGCAGTAGAGTCGTTGGATGGGCGAGTGAGTCGCTTGGGTGGTTGACTGGACGAGTGAGTGTGTGAGTTGATGACTGGGTGAGTGAGTGGGTGAGTGGATCGTTGGGTGAGTGATTGATTGGTTGAGTGAGTGGGTGAGTAAATGATTGGGTGTGTGAGTGGATGACTGGGTGCGTGAGTGGGTGAGTGGATCATTGGGTGAGTGGTTGACTGGTTGAGTAAGTGGGTGAGTAAATAACTGGGTGTGTGAGTGGATGACTGTGGGAGTGAGTGGATTACTGGGTGAGTGATTGACTGGGTGATTAGCTGGGTGAGTGAGTGGCTGAGTGGATCATTGGGTGAGTGATTGACTGGTTGAGTGAGTGGGTGAGTCAATTACTGGGTGTGTGAGTGGATGGCTGTGGGAGTGAGTGGATTACTGGGTGAGTGATTGAATGGGTGAGTAGCTGGGTAAGTGAGTGGGTGAGTGGATCATTGGGTGAGTGATTGACTGATTGACTGAGTGGGTGAGTAAATTACTGGGTGTGTGAGTGGATGGCTGTGGGAGTGAGTGGATTACTGGGTGAGTGATTGACTGGGTGAGTAGCTGGGTGAGTGAGTGACTGGGTTAGTTAGTGTGTGAGTTTATGCCTGGGTGAGTGAGTGGCTGAGTGGATCATGAGGTGAGTGATTGACTGGTTGAGTGAGTGGGTGAGTAAATGAATGGGTTTGTGAGTGAATGACTGAGAGTGGATTACTGGGTCAGTGATTGACTGGGTGATTAGCTGGGTGAGTGAGTGGCTGAGTGGATCATTGGGTGAGTGATTGACTAGTTGAGTGAGTGGGTGAGTCAATGATTGGGTGTGTGAGTGGATGACTGGGTGAGTGAGTGGGTGAGTGGATCATTGGGTGAGTGATTGACTGGTTGAGTGAGTGGGTGAGTAAATGAATGGGTGTGTGAGTGAATGACTGTGAGAGTGAGTGGATTACTGGGTGAGTGATTGACTGGGTGATTAGCTGGGTGAGTGAGTGGCTGAGTGGATCATTGGGTGAGTGATTGACTGGTTGAGTGAGTGGGTGAGTCAATGACTGGGTGTGTGAGTGGATGGCTGTGGGAGTGAGTAGATTACTGGGTGAGTGATTGAATGTTTGAGTAGCTGGGTGAGTGAGTGGGTGAGTGGATCATTGGGTGAGTGATTGACTGGTTGAGTGAGTGGGTGAGTAAATGACTGGGTGTGTGAGTGGATGACTGAGAGTGAGTGGATCACTGGGTGAGTGATTGACTGCGTGAGTAGCTGGGTGAGTGAGTGGGTGAGTGAGTGACTGGGTAAGTGAGTGTGTGAGTGGATGAGTGACTGGGTGAGTGAGTGTGTGAGTAGGTAAGTAAATGGGTGACTGTGTCAGGGAGTAACGGGATGAGTGGATCACTGGGAGAGTGAGTGACTAGGTGAGTGAGTGACTGGATGAGTGACTGGGTGAGTGAGTGCCTGGGTGAGTGAGTGCGGTGGCAGGAACCGACAAGGCACTCCGGTCCACATCTTTCCAAGTTTAATTACTCTTGTTGAAAGTTTGCACACAGCACTAAAAACAGTAAAATGATTAAACACCACGAGGTCGAATATCTCAGATAGTCTCCAAGTCCCCTCTGCTGTCATCTCCTCATCCCGGCGCCTCTCTCTCCACATCGCCACCATAATCATCAACGTAGCCACAATTAACTTAAGCGTCACGCGAATTCCATCTTTCAAAAATCAATTATCATTGTTTGCCTGTAATTCAAACCATCGCCGTCGTCGATGGCCGCTTTTACCCACAAACGCACCACGGGATTTCAGTTCTACGAGCGCGTGCGTGAGCGCGTGCGTGAGCGCGTGCGTTTCGAACAAAGGGGGGGGGGGGAAATCCACCCCCGAACCATTTCCTCCGCGAACACGCCATCGATGATGGAGAGGGGTGAATGTCTCTCCACCTCGCGCGATCTTTGAACTCCCCCCCCACCCCACCCCAACCTCCTTCGGATCGACCACGGGCCGCCAACATCACCAGAGGGATCGGCCTCTCGCCTCGCCTTCGTTGAACCCAAATGAAAACGAAACAATAACGAAATTCATCATATCGGGCTCCTACAAAAGTCAACCGTTCGCTCGCTCGCTGTGACAGCGACGTAGAGTCAGATTTTCCCGAACGTTCCCCCCTAACATTCCCCGAACATTGCCGTCACCGGATGGATCGCCCTCACCGGTCGTAAATGCGCACACCGCACGAGCCCGATGATTGGTAAACAAAAACAAACAGCAGCGGCTTGTGCCAGGCTAGGTGCACTCCGGGGTTCTGGCTGCTGGAATTATGTCACGGGACAGACCCAGCAGGTTCCGTGGGTTGACTGCTGTGCCAGGCTAGGTGCAGGAGGAGGTGGTCACGGGAACAGACCCTGCAGGTGTCATGGGTTGTACTGATTGAGATGACTTGCAGGCGAACCACCTGTGCCCACCACTGTGCCAACTCACAGACACACTCACTCACACACTCAGCCAATCACACACATTATAACCCACTCACTCGCCCACTCGCTCACCTGCTCACACTCTCTCACTCACTTTCACACTCACACACTCAGCCAATCACACACATTCTCACCCACTCACTCGCCCACTCGCTCACCTGCTCACACTCTCACACTCACTTACACACTCACTCACACACTCACCCAATCACACACATTCTCACCCACTCACACTCTCACACTCACACACTCACTCACACACCCAATCACACACATTCTCACCCACTCACTCGCCCACACTCTCACTTACAAACTCACCGACTCACTCACCTGCTCACTAACTCTCACTCGCAAACTCACCCGCTCACTCTCACTCACCCACTCACAAACTCTCATACTCATTGTTAGCAATCAGCACTTACAAAGGCTGGCACAGCATACGAGGGGGGTAAGTTGCCATCACCACGCCTGTCCACCTTTGTCGCCCCAGTGCCGATGTTCTATACACATACTCCGCACTGGGTACTCATTTGAGGCTGAGTTAATCTAGGTGAGGACCCAGAACCAGTCCAGATTATCGTGGTGGCCGTAGCTCAGTGCAGCACGCTGACCACTGCACCGCCGCTCCCCAAAAATACAAAGATCCCCCTGTAGCTTTTAACAGACTATTGGGACAAGAGCTGTTAGTGAGTAGCACCGCGAAAGCCCCCACACACACAAACACACACATACGCCGCTCTCCGTCGTGAACTCCAATCGGCCATCCTCCTCTCTTATCGCGTGGGACATGTTGAACAATCATCAGGCAGGTGCGGTGCGGTGCGTTTGGAAGGGCACAGCAGGCAAATAACCAGGGCGCGTGGCGAGAAGCCAGCAGGCTTAGTGGGGGGTTTTCGGGAAATGAAATCGACAACTCCCTGGAACCAGTCAGCGTCGAACTGGTTTGGGTCTCTGTGTGCGTGTGTGTGAGAGAGTGGAATAACTGGCCCAGCCAGAGCCACCACATCAGGGCACCCCACCCATCCACACACTCAGCTTACCAAGCACCATATAAAGGTTGGGGGGAGGGCAGATATGAATAGAGAGAGAGATGAATAGGCTGGCCAATTACACAACGATTCTGGCCATATTTAATACGTGGGCTCCAACCTAACCTTCAACTACAGTGGGCCCACTATCAACACTACCAAACCATCGAGAGTGAACGCGCGCAAAATGCTACAATCTGATTGGCCCATCCTGATAGGCATGAGCATGACCCAATTCAAATGCTTTTCTCCGATTCGCTGCTGTCCACATCGCTGTCACGATATTTTGAACAATTAAAAATGCAGCCCGTCGCTCCGATTGGTCGATTCAATGCCACGCAGTGAACCCACTGGCCAAAGATATCGCCAAGGGCCATACAAAATTGGCCAATTCAACACTGTCGTCTTCTGATTGGCCAGTGGCACGCTGCCGTGTGATTGGATAGTTGAACACGGCCATCAATTTCACGGCATCACATCTGAGCAGAGTAGCTGAGTAAACACCGTCTTCCGATTGGTCGAAGATTTAACACAGTGACCCGATGGGCCAATATCACCACAGCCATCCCGATTGGTCGATTCAATACCGTCTTCCGATTGGTCGACGATTTAACACGGCAACCCGATTGACATTTATCACCATGACCATCTCGATTGGCCGATCAAACACCGTTTCCGATTGCTTGACGATTTAACACAGAGACCCTATCAACAGCTATCACCACGGCCGTCTCGACTGGCCAATCAAACACCGTCCTCCGATTGGTCAACGATTTAACACGGCGACCCGATCGGCCAACATCGCTATGGCCGTCTCGATTGGCCGAATGAATAATGTGACGCTGCAAATGAGAAGACGTTGCAATGATCGGCACCGTTCATTGAAGCCGCGAGTCCCCACAAGTAACGCCCCAGCGGGCCTACATCGAGGATTTTCCCCGACTATTAGCAAGGCGGAGGGGATTGCTCAATGGGGCTACGCTGCGTGCCGCGCTATCGGAGCGTTAAAAGTCCCGGGCGGCATAAACGTTCGCCGCCCCGATGTTTTCTGTACCAAAACAAAAAAATAACTAAAAAAAAGTTCCCCATGCGGATTTCCTTGGAGGGGTGAAGGTAGCGGAAGTCACGTGGTTGTGTGTGCGTGTGTCTCTGTGACGTAGTGGTCGCAAACGGGTTTTGATTCCTTACCCGTACCCGGCCGCACCAGGGTCGCAAACGGGTACCCGTACTCGTACCCGGCCGGGTACGGGTAGGGTACGAGTATCGGGTACCTGATTGCGACTTCTGGAATGAAGCCATGTTGCAGGCGCGGGTGGGTTGATTCTAGGAACTTGAATTGGGAGAAGAGACAAGAGGTTGGAAAATGAGTGACAAACGGTTACTCACCAGTGACTCACGGCCTACCCGTACCCGTACCCGGCCGCACCAGGGTCGCAAATGGGTACCCGTACCCGGCCGGGTACGGGTAGCCGGGTATCGAGTAGGGTACGGGTATCGGGTACCCGGTTGCGACCTCTGCTGTGACGTAGAGGTCAGGTGTGCGTGGTGTAGGCGTGGTTTAGTGTCGTCACGGGCTCGCGCGCTCCGCTTGCGAACCTGGAGGACCCGGGGTTCGATTCCCGCTCTCGCAGCCACCGCCAGCACTCGTGACGACTATATCGGAACAGGTCCTGCGCCTCCGCCTAGGTCGACTCAGCCTTAAATTAGTCCCTGGTGCGGTGTGAAAACATCGCCACTCGGGGAGACAAAGGCGGCCGGGCCACCCACCACCTCGTGTGCTCGCTAACAGCACTTGCCCCCCCCCCCAAACAAGTCTGTTAAAGGCTACGCCGGGCATCTTTTGTGTTGGTGTGTGTTGATCTTTTTTCGCACCGTACCCTAGGCAACTCTGCCAATCGGAGGTGAGTGTGGGTGCTGTGAACGCGCTGTTTGGTACGAGTGTGGTGCGTGGAGTGTCTGTGCGTGGTGTGTCGGTGTGTGTGCATGTGTACTATGTGTGTACTGCGTGCGCACTGTATCTGTACTGTGTACAGTGCGGTGTACAGTGCGTTATGTGCTGCGTACAGTGCGTACTGTGCTGCGTGGGGTGAGTGTGAGGAGGACGTCTGGGCTTCAATATTGCATCAGAGGTGTGTGTGTGTGTGTGCTCTGCGTATAAACAGTGGGGTTGGTGGTGAATGGTGGTGGTTGTGGTGGTGGTTGTTGCGGATGTAGTGGATGATGATGATGGTGGTTGTTGTCTCCCACAATCGTCCACCACCATCTCACTTGTGCAGGTAAGCGTCCAGCCACAGCTCCCCAGACGCCCTCAGCGAGCTGGCGTTGGGGATGGGGGAGACGGGGAGAGATAAACAAAACGTCGTCACCACCAACCACAACAACAACAAGAACCACAACAACAACCACGCAGACAGACCGCGGGGTTTGGCAAGATGTCTCTCATCTGCAGCGCTACAGCCACCGTGTCTCCCCCATGTCCCCATGTCTCCCCATATTATCGTGTCTTCACCGTACCCCCGAGTTTCCCTGTGTCTCCCTATGTCTCCCCAATGTCCCCGTGTCTCCCTATGTCTACTCCATGTCCCCGTGTCTCCCCCGTGTCTCCCCATATTCCCGTGTCTCCTCCGTGTCCCCGTGTCTCTCATGTGTCCTCGTGTCTCCCCGTGTCCCCCATGTCCTCGTGTCTCCCCCATCTCCCCACCCATGTCTCACCGAATGACGTCGACGCACGCGGTGATGAGCGGCTTGCTCTGGTAGTCCAGGCCGTGTTTGCTGCAGAGCGACTTGACGAGCGAAGAAATTTTGTGGTAGTTGTGACGCGGCATCGTGGGGAAGAGGCTGGAAACGTCAACATCATCAACATCAATATCAAAATCAACCACACTAACACTAACATCAACAAAATCAACAACAACATTATCATCAACAACACCAACAACATCAACATCATCAACACCTTTAATATCAACAGCAACATCATCAACACCAACGTCAACCGCACCAACACTAACATCAGCAAAATCAACAACACTAACAACTTCATCAACAACATTAATATCAACATTGTCAACACCAACATCAACCACACTAACACTAACATCAACAAAATCAACAACATCAACAAAATCAATATCAACATTATCACATTATCAAAAACAACACCAACAACATCATCAACAACATTAATATCAACAGCAACATCATCAACACCAACGTCAACCACACCAAAACTAACATCAACAAAATCAATATCAACATCATCAACAACACCAACAACATCAACATCATCAACAACATTAATATCAACGGCAACATCATCAACACCAACGTCAACCACACCCACACTAACATCAACAAAATCAACATCAACAATATTAACATCATCAACATCTTCAACATCATCATTATTATCAACAACATCAACCACATCAACACAACATCAATATCAACATAATCAACACCAATATGAATATCAACATCATCAATTACAGCAACCACAGACATAAATGGTGACTGTGTGGGTGGTGATGATGACGTTGATGGTGTTTATGATGCTGATGTTTCGTTGATGGTGCTGATGTGTCGTTGATTGTGTTGATGATGACGTTGATGGTATGGACGATGATGGTGTTGACGATGACGTTGGTTGTGTTGACGGTAACGTTGATGGTATTGATGATGATGCTGATGGTATTGATGATGATGCTGATGGTGCTGATCTGTCGTTGACGGTGTTGATGATGACATCGCTGGTGGTGACGTTTGGTCACTCACTGGTGCTCTATCTGGAAATTGAGATGGCCGCTGAACCAGTCGTTGAAGAACGATTGGTCCACATTGCACGTGGCCTCCAGCTGCAAACAGATGGCAAACGAACATCACGGACCTACAGGGGTCTGGATTTGCACGACAGCCCATGCGTCTGTGTGTGTGCGTGTTAGCACGCCATGCTCTAACAGGTTTAACAATGAATCCGCGACAGAATGAATGATCAATTTAACACGTAGCAGGAGGCTTTCACGACCAATATTATCCATAATAGAGGGTTTTTGGGGGGGGGTTAGATTGCGTAAATATGAATGTCGTTAAACCCGCCACCATCATAATGCCTGGGTCTCTCCCATGACCTCCTGCACCTATCCTGGCACAGCAGTCAATCCATAGTGCCTTGGTCTGTACCATGACCTCCTGCACCTATCCTGGCACATCATGAGGGCACAGCTGGTGCATCTGCCAGTCGTCTCAGTGAACCCATGGCACCATCTGGGTCTGTCCCGTTAACTCCTTCCGCACCCAGCCTGGCACAGCAGTCAACCAATGGCACCTGGGCCTGTCCCGTGACCTCCTGACAGCAGCCTTCGACACTTCACGCAGCGGCTTGGGACAGGCCGCCCTGTGCTTCCCGCGCGGTCGTGGGCTCACACCTGCATCGTGGTCCAGTCCTTGTGCTTCTCGTGGTCGATGTCCATAGGGATGTGGTTCATCTGCGTCACCCACACGAACCAGTGGCTCTCGATCACCCTGCGCATGGAGGGCACGCGAGACGACGAGGAGTCGGGACGCGCGTTTTACAAGAGGGGCCGCCGGACTGCCCAACAGGCGGCCATAGTAACAACAAAAAAACGAACGCGAAAGCCATTCAGCCGTGGATAGACAATGGTGATAATTACACTGAGAGACAGAGAAAGAAGCACGTGGCTTAGAGAACACACGCAGGGGAGAGACATCATCATCGTCGTCATCAAAGTGATCCAGCAGTGGGTAGGCCATGGTGATGGTGATGATGATTAGACAAGAGAGAGAGGGGCACTTGGATTAGAGAACACACGCAGGGGAGAGACATCATCGTCGTCGTCATCGTCAGAGTGATCGTCAACCAGCAGTGGATAGACCATGGTGATGGTGATTAGACAGAACAGAGGAGCACGTGGATTAGAGAACACACGCAGGGTAGAGGAGACATCACCACCAGCACGGTGATCTCCACCCAACAGTGGACAGACCATGGTGATGGTGATTACACAGAGAGACAGAGGAGCATGTGGATTAAAGAACACACGCGTATGGTCGAGACATCACCACCACAACAGTCACATTGATCCCCATCCAGCAGCGGATAATGGCCGCGTCTTCCTGGGCTGGAGTGGGGGATGATGGGATCGACGCTCCTCACCTGACCACGAAGATGAGAGCCATGGCTCCCAGGAGGCCGTAGAAGGGAGTGTAGGTGAGGAAGTAGCGGATGTAGTAGGTGACCGACCACGCCAGGTCCTGCGACGCACGTGTAACGACACCGACAGAAACCGTGTACTAGGAGCCTCTTGACTGTTGTAGTGACATAGAATCGGTCATGTAGCAGCATAGCGCCGGCTGCTGGCAGGGAAGGGGATCTGCAGCCTACAGCAGTCCTGACTGACGGCAGGCCACGTGATAGACGAGAGAGGGATCTATGGGAAGGGTCACGGAAGGGGCACATCAAGAACCCGCTAGTAAGTTCCAGAGGGGGTGTGGCCGGGGGTGGAGCCAGGCCACGCTGACAGTATAAGAGGGGCCCCGGGAGGTGACCTCGGGACTGTCGTTTGGAGTGGGATCCCGTCGTGCTGCTGGAGTCTTCGCCAGTGAAGCAGTCTACCAGCTGTCCTGGCTGGGAACCGTAGTTCATTTAGTGACGAGTTATAAAGTCATAACTGATAAGGCCATATTCTTGGTTCTTTCGGTAAAGTCACGTAGAAGGGAAATAATAAAATAATAAAAATATAAAACAAACAAAAATTCTCACGACGTTTCGACTGCAACACAAGCAATCATCATCAGGTGTGAAATCCACAGCAAGAAAATTTGATAAGGCCGTGTTAATAAACAGAGTGCCTCCTACTCCTAGTGTCTCCGATGCAGTCACTACACTGTTGTGACACGCAGCAACCACCCTAGGCCGGCTTCCTCCTTCTCGAGCCCTTCTCGAACTTTCTCCCATCGCTTTTACCCCAGCCAATTCCCCGTCCTTCTCCCTCAACGGTTCTCAACCGTCGCCTCCAGGTTCGAATTCCGTTTTTTCTTCCTTTTCCCGTTTGCACCTTTCCTCCAGTCCCTTCAAACCCTCGCCTCCCGAACAGTCATCCTGGAGGCCACTCGAAGCCAATAGGAGGCTTTGGTCTATTCCCTGGAAGTCCGTCAGAGGGATCGCGACACCATTCGAAAAACCATTGCCCTGCTTTTGATAGAATCTCCACGTGGTGGTGGTGGTGATGACGATGATATCAGCCACTAATCGGTTGAGCTGCTATCCTTAGTGATAAGCCACGTCAGGTGGCTTCTGAACAAGAGGCTACATAACCAGTGAGGGCTTACACCTGTTAAGATTAAAAAAAACTAGTTTAGTTGTATTTGTATATGTTTTTGTTCAGTGATGCGTTTACATTTTCTATACAGTAGGGTGGGTAGAATAATACTTAGGGTAATATTATAGTCGAAGGTATAGAGTGGTGTATAGTAATACAGTATGTAATTTAATGTTGGGTTTGTCTATGGTAGACCCGTGTGATGTAAGAGAAAAAGTTTAGCTGGAAGCATATTATATTTTTTGCGACATAGAATTCTAATGTATTACTGTTAGTAGCTCAGCTTATTGGAGAGTATATTTAGTATACTGATGATACTATGTAGTTTATACTTTAGTTTTTTACGTGGTTGTTTAGTAACTGCAGCTACATACTATTAACATTCCTTCCCTTTGTTAATGCTACCCCCATCCCCTCCCTTTGATGCTGCTAATCCTGCATAATGCACGGGCATAATATGACTTTGAAACCCCCGCCCACCTCCTACGCATTTCCCATAAATATGCAAAATTCCTCTTGATATGCAAATTATTTTGTCAAGGCGCTCTTCTTCCCCCTCCAACCCAGCTTAAATATACGCTCCGAGCTTGGTGGTGTTTCATTCTTCACCTGAGGACGGCTGCTTGCGTTGTGGCCGAAACGTCGTGAGAATTATTTATTATGTTTTATTTTTATTATTTTATTACTTCCTTCTACGTGACTTTACCGAAAGAACCAAGAAGATGATGCCTTGTATAAAGGTGTCAGTTTTTGTACCAGTTGAAAGGGTAAAAACCTATCACTATATCATTTAATCTTGTTAGAGCACACGACTCGCGGTGTTGAGTGTGCGAGCCCGGGACCATTGCGATCCCGGGACCATTGCGATCCCGAGTGTGACTCACCACCCAGTCTCTCCTCTTGAACATCGTGCTGATGATTTGCATGTGGAAGTACACGGGGATGAGAAGGGGTGGCCCGACTGCAAAACACCAGACAAAGACAAAGATAAAGTATCCGAACACCCACCGACCCAGCCAATAGAACACAGAGGCAAAGGTCAAATATCCATCCAGCCACCCACCACCCACCAACCCACTCAATGCAACACAGACAAAGGTAAAATATCCACCCACCACCCACCCACACAATGCAACAGAGACAAAGTATCCGAACACCCACCCACCCAATGCAACACAGACAAAGACAAAGCTACAGTCTCCACTCGCTACCCACCCAGCCAATGCAACAGAAAGACAAAGCTACAATATCACCCCCCACCACCCAACCAATGCAACACAGACGAAGACAAAACTACAGTATCCACCCCCCCCCCACCACCCACCCAATGCAACACAGACAAAAACAGAGGTAAAGTATCCAAACACCCACCCACGCAATGCAATACACCCACAACTTGTCGAGAAGATTGCTGTTGTCTGTATATCTATTGGACCGTTTTGCTAGTATGTGTGTATGTATGTACATCGAACTTCTTTTGCACCGTACGTAGCCATCCCTGCTAATCGGAGTTGCGATTGGCACGGCTGACTGGCGCCCACCAACAACAATTACCCGCCATTCAGGAAGGTGCGGTGACGTCACCAAGGCGCCTGTGCCGGGCCAGGTGCCCCTTTGAGGCCACGTAAAGTGTGGAAGACTCGCTGACAGAAGGTCACGGGACAGATCCAGCAGGTGCCATTTGTTGACTGACTCAGATGACTGGCAGATACACCACCTGTGCTTCCCACTGTGCCAACTTGCTGCGTTCTAGCTGCCTCGTGCTCCGCGCGTTGTTGTGAACGTCGCTCCTCCACCCTCCGCTGTTGCTGGAGGACAACTGCCTAAAACTGCCCAGTAGTGTCCTTCACGAGCCTCCTCCACGGAGGCCGATCTTGACACCGCTGGTTCCAGTCATTGGCAAGTCCACTCAACTATATATCCTCTTGAACCACATCACCCCATTCTCTAGCCCTTGCTGTGCCCCGTTTAGTCCCCCTCTATCCACCCAAACAGAAGCTGATGGGAATGTGTCCACATCTTTCGAGGATTTGTGAGCTCCTCACACAATCCCCCCTGGTTAAACCCAGGATGGATCATAGGCAGGCCAGCCTGAATGTTTCTAACCGGCGCAAATGTTCCTTTGGGGGGGGTCCATGTTTCGCAAGCGTAGAGAATGGAGGGCATGACTGTGGCCGAGAAGACCCAAAGTTTCGTATGGAGCGACAGACCAGGTAGCTTCCACACAGTGTTATGCATCCGTTTAAACAATAAGAGTGAGACCTCTGCTGCCAAACCGGAGCCGGTCATGATCACACTGCCCAGGTATGGAAAACTCTCCACTCTCTCCACAACTGCCCCATCACCAATTAGGAGTTGTGGGCATGGAGTGTCTGGTGGTACAAAATACCCAGGCAGGTGCTTAGTTTTAGTGGGGCTAATGCTAAGGCCCCACCACACACACACACAAAGACAGACATACAAACACAAAGACACAGACACACACACAAAGACAGATATACACAAACAAGACAGGCACACAAAGACAGACACACAAAGACATACACACAAAGAGACACACAAGACACCGACACACGCACAAAGCACAAATAAACACAAAGACACAGACACACTCAAAGACAGACACACACAAAGACAGATAGACACAAGACACAGACGCACAAAGATACATCATACACAAATAGACACACAAGACACGGACACACACGCACAAAACACAAATAAACACAAAGACGGACACACACACAAAGACAGACAGACACAAAGTACTCACTTAGAAAGAAGTATTTGTGCTGTTGATTGTAAGGAAGGATTTTCATTTTCTTGACTCCGTACTATACATATGGGGGGAGGGGGGGAATACAGAGCATAACTCAGCATTTATTTTATCGCTCACAAAAAAACAATGATCCCTCCCCCACCGTATCGCTGGGTTCGTAGCGCAGCGCACTAACCACTGTCACCACCGCCATTATGATCACGACCACTATCACCACCACTACCCCCACTATTTCTATCACCTCGATCATCACTTTCACCATCATCACCCCCACCACTGCCATCACCACTATCCACCACCACCATTATCATATTCACTCTCATCACGAGCATCATCATATTCACATTCACTCATCATCATATTCACTTTCATCGTCATATTCACTGTCATCATATTTTCTCTTATCATCACTACCATCATATTCACTCGCATCACCACCATCATCATATTCACCCCCCCCCCACTCATGCCCTTCTCCCAATGCCCCCCCCCCCATTACCTTACCCCCCACCCCACAGCCCATCACCTCCACGGGTTGCGTGCGTCCCAGCACGAACACGTGCAGCATGTTGACGTCGGGGTCTTTGCGGAAGACGTTGGGCTTGGCGTGGTGCTGGAAGTGGCGGTGGTTCCACCAGCTGCCCGAGGCGCCCTTCAGGTGGCCGATGATGAACTTGTGGAGGAGGTGGTTCCAGCGTGACGAGCGGAACACCGACAGATGCCCGAAGTCGTGCTGCAGCCAGCCAGCCTGGGCCTGCCAGCGAAGATGCGCGCGCGGAGAGAGTGGAGGGCACGGTCGATCGGTCGGTCGGTCGGTCGGAGATAACGGAGAGAGAGTAGAGAGAGGAGAGTGAGCGAGAGCGTGAGAGAGTGAGCGAGCGAGAGAGTGAGCGAGCGAGTGAGCGAGAGAGTGACCGAGAGAGTGAACGAGAGAGGAGAGAGTGAGCGAGAGAGTGAGCGAGAGAGTGAGCGAGAGAGAGAGCAAGAGAGTGACCAAGAGAGTGACCGAGAGAGAGAGAGCGAGAGAGTGAGCGAGAGAGAGAGCGAGAGGTGAGGGTTTACATAAAGCAAAGTAAAAAAAAAAATTACGAAATGATGAACGAAGCAAAGTGCCGAATACACCAAGCATCTTCTTGTTTCCACTGATCGTAAAAAAAAGAGGAGAGAGATGGGCGGATCGACTCGTATAGACCCCCAGACTTACATAGATGCTCATACTCACCACACAGAGATACATAGACTCATCATACAGATCATGGGACCTCCTTTGCCAGATCAAAATACGAGAGAGTAGGTTTTCCACTTTTTCTGCAACAAAACAAGCGTTGAGATGTTAAGGAATGAGTGTTCAAACATCTTGACACCTGTTTTGTTACCAGAAAAAAGGGGAAAACCTATTCTCATCAGCAAACAGAGACCCACAAACTCCGCTACAAACAGAGAGAGATACATAGACTCACACATAGACTCACACAGAGAGACCCACATACCACAAAAACATGGACACCCATAGACTCACACAGACCCACAGACTCGCCACACACACAGACCTATAGATTTACACAGAGATCTACAGACTCACCACGTACACAGAGAGACCCACAGACTCACCACACACACACAGAGAGAGACACCCACAGACTCACCACCACACAGAGAGACCCGCGGCTGACCTGCGACGTGGCGAGGATGATGGTGACGAGGAATGTGGGCACCCAGCCGGTACCGAAGAAGGCCAGGAGGCCCCAGGCCAGCACCTCGAGGAGAATGATGTGGCCCAGGTAGAGCGAGAAGAAGGAGGCGGAGGCCCGGAAGAGGCCCATGGTCTCAGCCGTCGCTCGCAACCTCTGGAAGTCCTCCACGAGCTCACGCTGTCGATTAGAGGCAATGGCGGCGGTGAGAGCAAGGCAAGAGAAGAGAGCCAGGTGAGAGGGAGGGCTCCCTCCTATTTCGGCTTTGCTCCTTACTCTTTAGGCTCCGCTCCTTACTCTTTAGGCCCCTGCCTCCATCCTCTTTCGGCCTCATTTATTCCACTTGAGCCCCCTGTCTCCTTCATCTTTAGGCCTCATTCCTTCCCCTTTAGGCCCCACTCCTTCAGATGAAGAACAGGGCTGAATGATAATTCAGACGCTGTCTTTCAACAGACCTGTTCTTCACCTGAGGACGGCTGCTTGCGTTGTGGCCAAAACGTGAGAATTATTTTATTGTTTTATTTTTAATATTTTATTATTTCCCTTCTACGTGACTTTACCGAAAGAACCAAGAAGATGAATCCCTGCAGTCACGAACGCTTCAAATCGAAATATGTTGTTGTTTTGGGGAAATGGAGGGAACCGGAAATAGAGGGAGACCTCACGTAGAATGGATGCTTTCATACATTTTTATTATACTTTTAGTTCATTATAATGTGATGTCATTTTGTTAATGTATCATTCTTATTGTTTACTTTGTGTCAGCCACTTCATTTAGTCCCGTAAAGCACCATGTATTGCATGGTTTGCAACGAATCGTCTCTATAAGTAAAGTTTGATTGATTGACCAAAGGACATATGGTCGCCAGAAAGATGTGGCCACTACTCGACCATATTGGCACTACAAGACAGAGAATAAAGTGGAAATACCAAATGACGAAATGTTGCAGTGGACACCCTTTACGGGCTATTTGCCCACGGATGTGATGATGATGATGAAAAAAGACTCAATATTTCAAGAGCCGTGATGCGCGCGGTGAATATAAATAACGCCACGGAGGGGTCGTGGAAGAGCCACGTAATGGCTTAGGAGCCGCAGGTTGCCGAACCCTGCCCTGGCCCTGGTCCGTACCTTCTTGCCGTTGTCTTGACTGGGCTCGTCGGTGCCAGATCCCCGATGTAGAACATCTTCAGGTATTTCTGGGAGAGCGACAGATTGGGTGGAAGGCCCGGAACGCGTCCTGCGGATCACCCCGGAGAACGAGAGAGAGAACGAGAGATGCGGTAAATAAGCGGGCACTTAGTTGGGTGGTGGTGTGGTGTGATGGTGGTCAGAGTGGTGGTGTTTATGGTAGCCGTGGTGGTGGTGGAGGTAGTTGAGGTGGTCGTGGAGGTGGTGGTGGAGGTCGTGAGGGTTTGGAGGAAGAGGAGGGGACGGGCGGTAGTTGCGAGGTGAGCGATTAGCGCGCTGCGCTACGAACACGGCGACCCGAGTTCAATTCCCGCTCACGGCCACCACCAGTGACGATTATCAGACTTGGCCTCAAATGAGTACCTGGTGTGGTGTATAAACATCGCCACTCGGGAGACAAAGGCGGCCGGGCGTGGTGTTGGCCACCCACCCCCTTCATAGGTGCTCGCTAACAGACTACCGAGTGGGCGGCCTAAACCTCCTGCCGGCAGCAAGAGGCCACACTTCACGTGGTGGCCTCAAAGTGCACCTAGCCTGGCACGAGGGGTGACGTCACCGCCACTAAGTGTGGCGATCGGTGGCTGCTGCGTGTGTGTGGTGTAAGCAAAGACAAAGATCCCCCAGTGTAGCCTTAACAGACTGTAGGGGCAAGTGCTGTAAGCGAGCACCTATGAAGGCTGACACGGCACACGAGGGGGTGGGTGGGTGGGTGGCCAACACCACGCCCGGCCGCCTTTGTCTCCCCAGTGGCGATGTTTTACACACCATACAAGGTACTCATTTGAGGCTGAGTCGACCGAGGGGGAGAGCCCAGGACGGGTTGTTTAGATAACACTGGTCAACAACAAAAAAAGCATTTTTTTCTGGCCTGGACTTTTGCAGCTGTTTTAGACTAATTTCAGGGTGCTGATTCCAAATCTGATCTCAGATTTGCTCTATCACATAATTTGTATGCTATCGACATACCCCATTTTCATTGATTTTACCCGAAATTAACTCTGCCACTTATGATTGCAAGTTGTTGCGAGTCAGTGACTGCTTTAGTGTTAAAATATGGTGCTGTATTTTTAGGATAGTGTGTTATAATATCATTTTATGTAGATATCCACAATTATTTAATATTTTTCTTCCGCATTTTTATTGAAAATGCAATATTTGATGTCTCGAAAAACCTGATGTGATAGACCAAAAAACTGA